>CM031627.1:37044155-37059155 GCA_018398815.1 Conus ventricosus | reverse complement strand
ACGAAAGTGTACAGGTTTTTTCTCACGTGGATAGGCTCCTCCATTCCACCATCCCAGGTCCTCTGTGTTGAATGAATGTGTGTGTGTGTGTGTGGGTGTTGTGGTGTGTGTGTGTGTCGTGTGTTGTGTGTGTGATGAGTCTGTGTGTGTGTGTTCGTGTGTGTGTGTGTGTGTGTGTGTGTGTGTTGTGTGTGTGTGTTGTGTAGTGTGTGTGTGTAGAGTGTGTGTGTGCGTGATGTGTGTGTTGTGTGTGTGTGTGTGTGTGTTGTGGTGTGTTGGCTGTGTGTGTGTGGTGTGTGTGTGTGTGGGTGTGTGTGTGTGTGTGTGTTTTTGGTGTGTCGCGTGCTCGTGTTTTTGTGTGTTTGTGTGTGTGTGCCCCCCTTGTGTGTGTGTGTGTGTGTGTTGGTCGTGTGTGTGTGTTTGGTCTCCCGTTGTGTGTGGTGTGTGTTGTGTGTGTTGTGTGTGCGTGCCGTTGCGTGCGTGCGTGACTGCGTGCGTGCGTGCGTGTGTGTGTGTGTGTGTGTGTGTGTGTGTGTGTGTGTGTGTGTGTGTGTGTGTGTGTGCGTTGTGTGCTTGTGAATGTGTGTGTGTGTGTGTGTGTGTGTGTTGAGCGCGTGCATGTGATGTTTGTGTGTGCTTGTAAATGTGTGTGTGTGTGGGGGGGGGCGCCGCTTGCTTGTTGCTTGCTTAGCTTCTTATTTTCACATCTTTTCGTTGAAAATCATATGGTTTATGTCATCAGAAGATATCCGACCTCAGGAAGGGTTGGAAAGAAAATAAAAGAATGTTGCGAAAAAAAATTATGCCTTTGGAGCCTCACCCGCAGCGTGTCATGAAACCTGTTGTTTTTTTTTTTTTGTTGCTGTCCCAGTTCTGTGCCACCTCAGTTGCATATATATACTCCCTCCTTCTCTGTCTCTGTCTTCTCTCTTTCTCTCTCCTCTCTCTCTCTCTTTTATTTTTATATTAATATATATATTATATTTTATCACGAACAGTATAAAAATGCTCCTTTAATATCTATATATATATATATATATATTATATATATTCGAGAGAGAGAGAGAGAGAGGGGAGC
Organism: Conus ventricosus; assembly: GCA_018398815.1. Lineage (NCBI taxonomy): Eukaryota > Metazoa > Mollusca > Gastropoda > Neogastropoda > Conidae > Conus > Conus ventricosus. The sequence continues at coordinate 37,058,077 of CM031627.1, read as the reverse complement.
AGAGCGGGAAGAGAGAGACGGTTCGAGATGAGGAGTAGATGAGAGAGACGCAGAGAGAGAGAGAGAGTGAGAGAGAAACTTTACCCCCTTCTGAATGAAGCATTTGAGGGTAAAACAAATTCGTTGCTTTGCATACTGATTAATTGTTACACTTAATTCCAGCAGATCGGGCCTATAACCAACACACCACATCGCCTGTTTGTGCAGTTGGGTTATCTTTTTTGTGATTGCTTCCCTCGTAAGGAGTATGCCCCGGGGGCACTTTCCTCATGGAAAGTCGAGACCCAAGGGACGGGTTCAGAGGGTCATACCTCGTGCTTCGGGAGGTGGTGAAACCCCCGCCCAGGGACATTAACCTCTGTCTGATGTTTTCTGGAGCGGCAAGCGTAGTGAAGAGGCTGATCAGCGTAGAGAATAGGACTGCTCAGAGTGGGGAAGAGGGCTAGGCAGGAAACTCTGCTGAGGGAAGAGGCTGCTATGCAGGAAACCCTTCTTAGGAAAGAGTATGGATAGGAAGGAGGCTCTGCGCAGCGAGGAAGACAGACCGACAGGGTTCTGCATATGGACAGAGGTATGCTCCGGCCGAGAAGAGGCTGCCCGACATGATCCTTCGAAGAAGATGCCTGCTCAGCGTATTTAAGAGGCTGCTCAGCGTCGTGCTGATTCTGCCAGGACAGGAGTTCTGCGTAGGGAAGAGGCTTCCCGGCAGACTCCTCCTTAGGGGAAGAAACTAGGGACATGATGGAGGCTGCGTAGGGAGGAGCCCTTATTTCGCGGTCTCCCGGCATCTGTAAATCAGGGGGTTGATCGACTGGCAAGCGGATAGAGTTGAGGCCCATAGTTAAAGCTTCCAGGAGTTCAGACCTAGTGAAGACATGGTATGTTCTTAGAGCATTTTGAACAGGTTGCTTCAGTTCTTACAATTGCTGAGGAACAAAAAGGCCATGCACCTTTTTTATGGGTTGTCGGCGATGCTGCAAGGGTGTGTGTAGCTCACTCTACATGATGGCGGCGTCTTATGACAGGACATGCAGTTGGCTCTGCGTAAGCGTTTCCACCTTACACTGAGCCGTACAGGAGGAAAGTTCAGGTCATGAAGAAGAATAACGACGATGACCTTGTGCAGTTTTGGTGATAGGCTGCGCCAAAACGCTAGGGTACTGGCGTAGTTGGCTAAGTTGGAGCTGGATGATCTGATCCTCCTTGATCAGCCTCACCAACCACTGTGGTCCCAGATTGAGGATTCCGCATAGGCGAGACAGACCCATCAGATTCGCGGCTGCGATTACACTCCGCTGAGTGTTTGCTTGAGCTCGCAGGGCTTTTGGGCATCGCCAGATACGGAGAGGAAGCCCTCCACAGGATTTAGTGGCAATAAGGCGCCGGTCAACTGCTAGAGGGTTAGGTTGAACAAGGCAGGGTTCATCGTGGATTTCAGCGCCCCGACAGTTGGTTTTTCTTTGTGGTCGGCCTGGCCCACATTAGGAAAGAATTGTCCTAAAGCCGCTGGTAGTCATGGGGGCTAGTCCTTTCCAGCATCTCGCGCCTTCGGCTATCGTGGGAGTACATTCCAAAGCTTCAGGTGGTACAGAGTGTCCAGTGTTTCTTTCTGTTTGTTGGTTCATCCTTGGTCGAACACCATCAGGGGATTTGGGAGATCATACACTCTTTGTGGATAAGGATTTTGTTTCCCCTAGGCCCGGCGGGGGGCGCCTTTTACGATGTGTGCGGGTTTGGAGGCTCGGTTTTACCTCCACCCGTCTTCAGTACTCGTTTCTATCTCACCCCTACTTCTGTGGCGAAGTAGGGGCCATTCGCGGTGGAATGCACCTCGGTATTCCCTTCTCGTAGGGGCAATACTATCACCTTCGCAGACGGACGAAGTCAGTCCGTGTCTACGGATTTGCCCCGTACAGGGGTGTGGGGAGTCACCCACACGCGCCAAAGCTAAGAAGAAGGACCAGGAATTGCGTCCCGTTTTCTGCCGATCTCTACGAGTGTTCTGGAAGGGCGATCCTTCTCGCCATATCAGTCATTCAGGCGCCAGGGACTTGGTGTCCAACGCCTTACGTACAACTTGTGGATCGTCCCGCTCAGTCGGCCGACTAGCCAAGGTGTGCTTAAGACTCCACATGGGGAATCCTATTTAGGGTTTTCAATCAGGCAGATCGTGTGGCCAAACAGCTTGTTGTTCCCCAAAGCTTGAGTGAGTCTGTCTACGGCAGGCCCACGATTCCCCATGGCAGGTCATAGTGGGCTCAAGCGGGACTTCGATGAGGTAAGACAAGGTCTTTCTTTTGGCGGGGGGGAATGAACTCGCAGGGTTAGTTAGCAGTTTACTGCCGCAGTTGCGATGTCTGGCCAACGGACAAGCCTAAGGGTCGCTCGAAGCGTGCTTCCCTAGGGTAAGTTGCAAGGGTTGGGGATGGCATTTCAGCAAGGTTGGGGTCGGACCTGGCGCTAGACCCATTAATCCTCCATCCGATCGCGGTCACCGCTAACTTCGGTTAGTGGGAGAATATGGTGAGGTCGATACCAGAGGCTGGTCCGCTTTGGATTATCGATTGCCCCTACTGTTGCTGAATCTCTCAGCGATTTGGACGCGAACTGGCGTGCCTAAGATGAAGTACGGCCGGGAAGTTTGTACTGGAGAGCTCGATCATCATTTTTTTTTCCATCGCCAGTGCTGGACCGGATCGGCAGGTCAGTCGTCGACTATGAGTTAGGCAGTGGAACTGCAGAGTCTTGCGTTCACTTTCCGGTAATTTCACGGGTCCTGTAATATTGGATTGCTGACTATCTTAGCCGAGCTTCGTAGTCAGCTCATTGAAAAATCGGTCAGAGGGGACAGTCCCCTCAACCAGGGTTATATCCCCGTTTTGGTTCTGTATTAGGTGTAGTGAAGTTTCAACTTCAGTGATGTTAACGGTAGGAATCAACCAGTGGTTCGGATTGTAGTTTCATGGTTTGGATATAAGGTTCGCTTAGTTGTTGGATATAGTAGGATTATGTATTTCTCGGTGTGATTTTTCTATCGTAGAGGTTTGTATTGGATTCATCGTACTCTGTCGAGCACTCTGAGAGTTGGGTTCGGTCCCATTGTTGTGAATTTGCACATGCGTCAAGGTTCAAGGAGCAACTGTTTCTCAGATGAAACAGGTTGCTTTTAGAAGGGGGGTTTGTCACGAGTTTGTCTCGAGCCTATGACGTTTGACACATCTAGGGTGGCGGAAAGGAATTATTCTTTGTTTTATTGTCGTTGCTGTTGTCGTTTATACCGTACCTTATTGTGGCTTTGTGGTAGAGGTTTGCACCTTGGTTTGTAGTTCAGCTCACTTCGGTTTGCTTTCTCTCTCTCTCTCTCTTAATCCAACTGCCCGGTGCTAGTCATCTGCAGGTTCATGGGCTGGCTGGTACCTTTCTCTCGGAACTTGCCTGTCTATCGGCTCTCGGGCCCTGTCTTTTTACCTGTCACAAGTGCTTCATTTCTTTTTGTTTGAAGTATGCTCACTCTGTGACGCCAGCGTGGGCAGTTGGCCGCCATCGTTGATGAGGGAGGTTAGCTTTCCAATCGGAGCGGATGGATGTCATCTGGGGAGCGCCTGCTCCGGTCTTGGTTCTTCCCGTTTCATCGAGGTACAGTCGGTTTCTTCCAATATCTACTGTCGGCCACCTGTAGGAGAGGGACATCACTTCCTTCTTTCTCCGCATCTGTCGCTTCTGTCCTCTCGACTGGGACTGAGGGCAGATGAGAGTCGTTTGACCCGGCCTCTTTAGGGTCTCCCACGGGTAGTGGTAAAGGCATCAGTTTCGTGGTTTTGTTTGGTTGTTGGTTTGTTGTTGTTAGCGGAATTTGTCTTCTCTTTTGCGCAATTTTCTTTTGTTTTCGAAAATTGAAGAGAAATATTGTAGGCGAGTCCTTTTCTCTGGTTAGTCAATCTTTAACCTGGGCGTCTAAATTATTTTCCAAAATTCTTTCTCCTGTTTATGATCTGGTGATGCAGTATATAGTCGGTGGCGGATGGGAGAGGAACCTGGTAGATTCAGATAGGTTGGAACTTGCTTGGTCTCGCTCGTCACGCCCCTGTCACATTCGCCGGACTCTTATCCTTCGGTCCACCGTCTGTTTGTTGTTGTGTGCAAGGAGAACGTGTTTTTTGTTCGCGAGCAAGCGCTACGCATGATTTGTCGTTCGGAAATGGTGTGTTGGAGGTTTTGTGTTATTTTGAAATGTGGCTATAAAATGTGACCATTTATCGCCATTGTAATTATTATTTGCAAATGTGGTGGCAGGTATAAAATCGATGGTCGCTGAGTTGGTTATTTCCATAAGAAACGGCATATGTTACCGTGAGTGAGAGCACAGGGTGAAAGATAATCATATTTGTTTTTATAACCTGTTGATTTAATGCAGTCTTTTTATCCTGCATGTGGAGAATTACATAGTGAACATTCAGATTCGGGATTTTGGGTTTACTGTGTTTATGCTCAGGTCATGTGTTGAGCTGGGGTTATTTGGTTGTATTTAGTAGGACTTCCCCTCGCCATCATTGCGAGTAGTGGCTGTTAAAGATTCTTACAGCATGGGTCCAGACTGTACTGACGGCGGGGGTTCCAGTTACAACTTCTCCTTCACTTCTTCCTTCCCTCCCCTTTTCGTCTCTCCTCCCAGCTACGTTTACCACCCCCCCTACCGGGAGGATTAACCCGGCAGTGAGTCTGGACTGGATCCGGTGCCACGTGCTGGTTGAGCCACGCTCTGCTGGGACCACGGATGGATGTTGCCACGTGCTGGTTGAGGCCACCTCTGGGCTGGGACCACGGACTGGATGGTGACACGTGTGGTTGAGCGCCTCGCTCTTGGCTGGGACCGCGGGACTGGATGGTGCTCACTCGCTGGTCGAGGGCCACGCTCTGGTCGGGACCGCGGACTTGGTAGAGGAGCCCGCCGTCTGGGACTGGACGGCCCTGACCCCGTCCAGACCACCAGTAACTGCGCCTCGTTCCCCCCCCCCACCCTCCGGGACGCGCTATTCACTGCATGCTTGTGTGTCGAGGGGTGTCGGCTTATTGAGCGGACTCCTGCGAGAAAACCGACCCGGTTCGGAGCACATAGTGCGATAGGGTGCTCCCAGTAGACTTGACAGAGAAGGGGTGTGGAGGCACTCCAGGGGCTGTGGGAAGGGATGGATGCTGAATTGTTTCTTTATAATTGTGTATATTGTCAATGTGCTGGAATGGCGTAATTGTGATTGTGTACGTCGTATGGGTGAAATGTTTATTTATTTCGTGATGTTGTGTGTGTTGGAGTGCTTGATTGTGATTGGGCATGTTGGGGACTTGGAAATGCTTGCATTGTGATGTGCTTGTTGTTGTGGTGTTGGAATGCTTATTTATGACTGTGTGTGCTGGTGTGAATAAATGGGGTGTTTGTATCGTAATCTTTCTCCGTGTGGGCTCATTTGACGAGGCGTGCGAGGTCAGCAACTCCCTTTCACTCACCAACTTGACCATCCTGTCAGGGCAGACCTCAGGGGTCGGTCGTGACATTGTTGTGTGTGTGGGTGTGTGTGTGTGTATGTGCTTGTGTGTGTGTGTGTGTGTGTTGTGTGTGTGTGTGTGTGTGTGTATTTTCTGGCTTTGTGCAATGGTGGTGGGGAATTGTGCTTCCTTTTTCTTTTGGACTTTTCCTTTCTGTCTGTGGGGGAGAAGAGATGGGGTGGCCGGGTGGGTGGGGGGGTCTTACAGAGCTGTGGGTATGCTCTGCTGTGACAATCATGTTCGTGTGTGGGACTCTTGTGGATTTTGGTTCAGCAGTGACAACCAACGTTCCAATGTGTATTGGGGTATACTTTACAGTTATACTGCGTTCTCAGTAACAGCCACTGTCAGTGTTTGGGGCTATAGTATACTGTTCACCTAGTAACAAGCCACGTCAGTGTTCGGGCTATAGGCATACTGGTTCACCAGTAACCGCCACGTCAGTGTTTGGGGCTTATAGGCATACTGGTTCCAGCTAGTGTATACCACGTCAGTGTTTGGGGCTATAGGTTATTACTGGTTCAGCAGTTGAAAACCACGTCAATGTTTGGCGGCTATTGGTATTCTGGATTCACAGAGTTCAGCCACGTCAGGGTTGGGGCTATAGGCATACTGGTTCACCAGTAACAGCCACGTCAGCTGTTTGGGGCTATAGGTACTTACTGCGTTCACAGTAACTGGCCAGTCAGTGTTTTGGGGCAAAAGGTATACTGGTTCAGCAGTAACAGGCTACGTCAGTGTTTGGGCTATAGGTTATACTGGTTCTGCAGTAACCGCCACGTCAGTGTTTGGGGCTATCGGAATACTGGTTCACCAGTAACTGCCACCGTCAGTGTTTGGGGCTATAGGTTATTACTGGTTCAGCAGTTGAATACACGTCAGTGTTTGGGGCTATAGGTGATACTGGTTCAGCAGTATCGCCTCGTCACAGTGTTTGGGCCTCTAGGTTATACTGGTTCAGCTGTGAAAACCACGTCAGTTTTTGGGGCTTCTATAGGTATACTGGTTCACCAGTAACATCCACGTCAGTGTTTGGGGCTATAGGCATACCTGGTTCTACCAGTGAAAACCCACGTCAGGGTTTGGGCTGTCAACTTTGCGTAGGCGATAGTATGTGTTTGTGTGTGCGTGCGTGCGTTCGTGCGTGCGTGCGTTCGTGTGTGTTGTTGTGTGGTGTGTGTGTGTGTGTGTGTGTGTGTGTGTGTGTGTGTGTGTAAATGTGTGTGTGTGTGTGTGTGTGTGTGTGTGTGTGTGTGGTGTGTGTGTGTGTGTGTGTGTGTGTGTGTGTGTGCACGCGCGGGCGCCTGCTCGTGTGTGTACACGTGTGTGTGTGTGTGTGTGTGTGTGTGTGTGTGTGTGTGTGTGTGTGTGTGTGTGTTGTGTGTGTTTATATGTGTGTGCGTGTGTTGTATGTGTGTTCGTTCGTTCTTCTCTTTAACGTCTTTTCACAATGCTGTGATATTAGACGAAAAAAAAACACCAAAAAACAAACTAAATAAAACAAACAAACAAACAAACAAACAAACAAACCCTCCCGTCTTCTTATCTCTGAACCTCCCTACCATTTCCCTTCAAAAATGGAAATCTTAACAATAACATACAATAACATACTCAAAACATTTGTAAACATTAAATCAATGAGCCAACTGGGCTCCGTTTTAAGCCTTTAACAACATCCAGCATAAGCAAATCATTCAATAAAATATTCTTAAAAGATGAATCTGAAACCGTTGAATCACAAATCGAAGTGGGGTAAAAATGATTTCAAATGCTGACAGTGTAGAATAACATGGACAGGTGTTATTTCCTCACCGCAGACGCACTTAACATGACTGTTGAATTTGCATCTGAGAGCATTCAGTCTGAATCTGTAGACCAGGGATGACAGTGTTCGGTTTTCACACATGAGCTCACCATTGCAGGAATGCATATGTTTGACTTTGAAAATATTCCTCTTTTCAGTGAAATTTACAAAAGAACCTCCTAATAGTTCCTTCACATGATTCCAACAAGTTTTCGTTATTAAGGAATTAACTTTCAGATAAAGATAAAGAAATTTTGACACATACAGAATTTTTAATGTTCATTGCACCCCTTTTAGCTGTTCTGTCCGCCCATTCATTACCAAAAATATTACAATGTGATGGAACCCAAGAGAATGAGATACTAGTTCCGCGCAATGACAAATAATGGATTGTATGACAAATTTCTGCAATAATATCACCTCTTACTTTTAGATTATAAGACTGTAGCGCGTCTAAAACAGATTTAGAATCAACCAAAAATAATACCTGAACTAGACTAAAAGGAAGATCAAGCAGAAAATTAAAACCCATCAAAATAGCAATAAGTTCTGCTGTAAATATTGAAAAATGTTTTCCAAGATGGTAAGCCTTTTCTGCTTTTAAAGCTGGGATTACAAATGCAGCTCCAACCATGTCATTATCTAGCTTAGAGCCATCATGTGTAAATTTGTAGATAGTCCGGGTAGTGCTAAAAAATGTGAGCTTTTACAGAAGCAGATAAAGTGGGACCATCATTTTTCTTTATATTTATATAATTAGTATCGAAATAGGCTGATAGTAGTTCCCATTTAGGGACTGCAGTGAACAGTACACAAGATGATATATCTTTCTTATTGATTCCTGACTCTTGAAAAATGTCATAAGTGAAAGTGCCTATGTTTCTAAAGAGGCAACCGACTTTGCTCTTTTGGGAAAATCCGTGTCTATTTACGCACACTTCATCATAATTTGAATTTGGAACTGATGTACTCCTTAGGACATATTTAGATGATGCAAGTTTCATATTTTCTTCAAAAGGTAATATACCAATTTCAGCATATGTTTTTAATGAAGATGTATATACTGGAACTCCAATCGCAAGTTTATAGGCTTTACTGTCTATACTTTGCATTTTTTTAAAAGGTATTTTGGGGCAGAGAAGAATACCTCTTGGGCATATGTTAACTTTGAACGAATAAGTGCTGTTACTAGATGTATAAGAATGGAAATGTCTTGTCCCCACTGTTGTTTGCTGACAATTTTTAGGAAGTTCAGACTCTTTTTAGCTTTCATCATTACGTGTTCTAAATGCTCTTTCCATGACAATTTTGATGCAAGGATTACTCCTAAAAATTTAACAGACTGTGCATAATTGATAACTGACCCTTCTAGATTGAAAGAAGGCAAATCTCTGCGATCGTAACCAGAGTCAAAAAGCATCATATGTGATTTCTCTGGAGACAAAGTTAAACCATTTTGAATCATAAAACCATTTATATTTATCAAGTTCTCTTTGATACAATTTTTTAGTGTAATTTAGCGATCTCATTGGAGTGCGTTTTTTCATAGTCACTTTCATCCATATGCAGATATCATCAGCATATTGAACAAATTCAATATGATTAGACACAGATGATGGCAGGTCATGTGTTAAAATATTGAAAAGTATTGGTGCCACTACTGATCCTTGTGGAATTCCCATATGAAGTGGTTTTAATTTTGAGTAAGTGTGTCCTATTTTGGTCTGAATTGATCTATCTGCTAGAAAAGTCTTGAAATAATTATACATGCAACCTGATAAGCCAATGGATTTTAATTTATAAAGTAGTCTAGAGTGCCATACTTGATCGTACGCTTTTTTGATATCAAAGAAAGTAGCCAGTATATTTTTCCTTCTAGCAAACTGATGTTTAATTTGGGTTGTTAATTTGGTAAGGTGATCGATGGTTGATCTGCCCTAACGAAAACCTGCTTGATGTATTGGTATGATATTGTTCTTTTCGCAGTAGTGTAGGAGACGATTTAAAAATTATTTTTTCCATCAGTTTCCCCGTATGTGACGTCAGAGCAATAGGCCGATAACTGTTTTATGTCTGATTTTGGTTACCAAGCTTGTGTATGGGAACAATAATAGATTGTTTTCCATATTAATGGAATATTTCCAGACGACCAACATCTTTGTATGAATTGGTGAAGAAAGTTAACAAAATTAGCAGGTAAATGTTTGATTAATTCATTTGATATTCCATCAGGGCCTACTGAAGTTCTTTTATTTCCATTGGAGAAAATGACATCTTTCATTTCTTTTAAGGTGATTGGGGCATTGATAAAATGGCTGTTATCTTCTATTGGATCATTGTATATTTCACTGGAAGATTCTTTCTCTCGAAAAACTATCCTTTTCTGACAAGCCCTCTTTGCAACTCGTCATTGCAAACATTTCCGAGAAAGCTTCGGCCTTTGTGAGTTAGAAGGAAATTCTTCATTTTTTACATGTACTGGATATTCTGGAAGGCATACTCCATTTTTCATATCCTTCACTTTTTTCCAAACCTTCTGAAGATCTGCATGATCAGAAACTTCGTTTTTACAAAAATTAGACCAATACTGCCGTTTGGCCTGTTCGTTTACCCTATTGCTATGTATTTTTGCTTCTTCATATTTTTGTGTTTTTCTTCATTCTTTTTGTCTTGAGATATTCATTAAAGGCTTCTTTCTTCAATTGTTTAGCCTCTGCGCAAGCATCGTTCCACCAAACATTTCTGAATATTTATTATCTTTCATTTGATTGCACTTCGGTATTGAAGAATCAGCTGCGTACAAAATTATCTCAGTAAATTTTGCATAAACACTATCTATATTATCCGACTGAGTTCTTCAATGTTATGCATTGACAACAATCTTTCAAATTTGTCCTAATCCGCATTTCTGTAATTATATTTAGGGATTTTATCTTTTACTGAATCCTGACTTACTGGTTTGTCATTAAAACTGAAAACAACGGGAAGATGGTCACTACCCAATGTATCCTTGACAGTATCCCATTCACAGTTGCATGCAATTAGCTGGTGATATAAGTGACAAATCGATGGCAGACTGGCTTATGTTTCGATACATCTGGGATTCTAGTTACACTCCCATTATTGAGTAGATATAAAGCAGAATCAATAACATTTTCGACGAAACGGTTATTGATAGACCTGCCAACAGTGCATTCCTTGTCCCAAAAGGGAGAATGAGCATTAAAATCGCCCACTATCAACCATTTCTCTTTCTGATCCTGAATCGAGCGTTGCCACTCCGTGTTCTGTTCGTCTGGACCAGTTGGCAGATACACAGAAACTATATTCAAAATCAGCGATTCATTAAATTTTACTCTGACTGCACAGGCATTCATGTTTCTAGTATCTGTTGGAAAGGGTGGTACAATTTGCCTGTAATCCAGAACATTTTGATATAAATAGCTGTGTTGATTTTTCCTTTTTCATCCTCAGATTGGTATATTGGAGGATAAATGTAGCCCTTAAGGATTGGGAGTTTCTTAGTGAATACATTTAGAGATTGCAAAGCTAAAACATGGTACTTATTTGATGAAAGATGCTGCACAAGATTGTCCAGATTTGTGGAAATTGATCTACAATTCCAGTGCATTATTTGAATATTAGATTGCCTTTCCATTTTCTTCGGCATTTTTTCCCTCCTGATTAACGCTGTGTTGTCTCAACAGCCTTGCGATTAAGAATGAACTCAGTGAAAATAAATAAGAAATAGCTAACAATACCAGCAACAACAACAACAAAGATAGTTGTGATAAGATAATATTAAAAAAAATCACAATTTCACAAAAAAAATTGACAACAAACTATAGATCTATATAAAAATGCTTTGACAAAGAAAAACAAGAAATATGCAAATTATAGTCACTCAAGATGGGGTAAACGTGATCTTGACTGTGATTTCCGCAGAAACTAAATCAACAGGTCTCTTTGTCTTTGGTTTAATACCACTGTGTACTCAACACGTCGAACATGTTGAACCAAGGGTCTCTGTATCCTGGAGGGGCTGGTGTCCTCTGTAAGGTTGATATTTTCCGGCCTGTCACTGGTCAGACAAACTCACTGTCTTCCTCGGCTTCTCCAGAAGAATTTTCGAACGTGCCTTCCAACATTTCTTGCCAGAACACTTGACCCTCTAGGTGTAGGATGGAGGTTGTCTCTGAGTGCCCAGTTGTTGGTTGGTAGGTTGTTATGAGAAACAAAAGACACATTCTTGATTCCAAACAGATCTGAGGTTGTTAGAGCATTAAAAACCTCTCGCTTAATTTCCAGTTTGGGATCTTTGACTGGAGCAACTTTACTAACCACAACCTTCACTTTGGAATGGCTGGTGGCAAAGTCTTTGATAATGGAAGTAAACTCTTTGCTGACATGTCTTGGGTCTTTTTTCTGTAGGTCGTTAATCCCACAGTGGATAACTACTGCATCTGGTGGTTTTTCGTCAGTGTAAAGATTTGACTGAAAAGCCAAAGTAAGGTCTTCTGATGTGAATACTCGGCTTGTCTTGGCGTCAAAACCATAAGAAAGGCCCAGTCTGTTCCCATTCACTCCCTTATACACAGAATCATGAAGAATTACGACGTTCGGGAAGTCTTGTTTCTGTTCTTGTTTGGAACTGACTGAGTTCTGTGTTTTTCCTGTCTGATCTTTTTCGTCATGAAATTCTGACGTCATTTTAGTCTGGGTTCTTGGCTTCCTTCTTTTCTTTTGATTTTTTATTTGCTTTCACCCTCCTATTCTCTGTGTGTTGATGCTGATGTTTTCTTGGGGTGTGATGCAGCAGGTAGGCATGTATGTGTGTGTGTGTGTGTGTGTGTGTGTGTGTGTGTGTGTGTGTGTGTGTGGTGTGTGTGCGTGTGCGTGCGCGCGCATGTGTGTGTGTGTGTGTGTGTGTGTGTGTGTGTGTGTGTGTGTGTGTGTGTGTGTTCTCATGCAGTCTTGTGCAGTCAGTCATTGCTGGGCCCACGTGAAGGTAATCTGGCCCCGCAATATCAGCAGCAGAAGAATGTCACTACCTGACACATGAGCAGTGTCCCTGCATTGTTGGCATATCATTAAGGTCACTACCTGACAGATGAGCAGTGTACCTGTATTGTTGGCATATCATTAAGGTCACTACCTGACAGATGAGCAGTGTCCCTGTATTGTTGGCATATCATTAAGGTTATTACCTGACAGATGAGCAGTGTCCCTGTATTGTTGGTATATCATTAAGGTCACTACCTGAGAGATGAGCAGTGTCCCTGTATTGTTGTATATCATTAAGGTCCTACCTGACACACGGGCAGTGTCCCTGTATTGTTGGAATATCATTAAGGTTATTACCTGACAGATGAGCAGTGTCCCTGTATTGTTGGTATATCATTAAGGTCACTACCTGACAGATGAGCGGTGTCCTGTATTGTTGGCATATCATTAAGGTTATTACCTGACAGATGAGCAGTGTCCCTGTATTGTTGGCATATCATTAAGGTCACGACCTGACAGATGAGCAGTGTCCCTGTATTGTTGGCATATCATTAAGGTAATCCAGCCCCACAAAGTCGGCAGCGAAGAGTATCATTGCCTGAGAACGAGCGGGTTACTGATTCAAAATCTCTCTCTCTCTCTCTCTCTCTCTCTCTCTCTCTCTTCTCTCTCTCTCTCTCCTCTCTCTCTCTCTTCTCTCTCTCTCTTCTGTTTCTGTTTTCTTTCTTCTTCTTCTTCTTTTTCTTCTTCTTCTTCTTCTTCTTCTTTCTGTCTCCATTGATGTGTCACTCTCTGTGGGTCTAGTTGGTCTCTGTGTCTCTGTCTATTTGGTTGCCTGTCGGTCTATCAGTCTGTCCGTCTGTTTGTCTGACTGTCTGTCTGTCTGTCTCTCTGTCTGTTTGTCAGTCCTCTCTCTCTCTCTCTCTCTCTCTCTCTCTCCTCTCTCTCTCTCTCTCTCTCACCACACACACACACACACACACACACACACACACACACACACCACACACACACACCCGTTTGCCTCCCACCCCCACCCCCTCGTCCCTTCCTCCCACTGTGCTAATGACGAACGATCTAGCGTTAGTCTGTGCGTGTGTTAGGTAAAGGATACTGGTCTCTGTACCGCTAAGTCAATACAATTTTGATAAATTCAAATCGATGCTGTCTCTTTGTTTCTTTATAATGTGCCAGACTGATAACATATAAATCTTCAGGATTTCGTTTCACTGCAGATCTTTAATGGCAGTTGTTGTTGTTGTTGTTTCTTTCACTGTAGGTTTTATAAAGATGGGATAACCTTTGTTCCTGGTGTTTTCGGTCTATTTTCTAACATTGTAGGCAAACAGTGCTGCTAAGCTAAACTTATATGCGTTTTGATCCAGAGACTTTGTTTGGGGGTGGGGGTACGTGGGAGAAGGGTGAGTTGGGGTTTTGATATAAAGAGTGTTGCATATTTTTTTTCCACTTCTTTCTTTATCATTCATTGGTGTGGTTTCTTAAACCTTTTTTCCACACCAGGGGAAAGGGTTACTCCTGGAGCAAATGTGATTCATACAAAATGCATTTAATT
>CM031627.1:37018899-37043155 GCA_018398815.1 Conus ventricosus | reverse complement strand
GAGAGAAACAAAAAAATTGACTGAACATCATATCATCATCATAAACTCCTCCTCCACCCAGTCAGTTCCTCACACTTCACACAATACTGTTTCTGACGGTCAGAGGACGTCCAAGCCCTCCAGCCAGGATCAACCCAGGCTCGCCCTTTTGCTGCAAGGACCCCTGTGAAACCTGCTCCTCTCGGGAAACTGTCTGACCGCGAACAACGTTGGTGGCATGCATGACGCAACCTCCCCGGCAAGGTAATATTCCCCAGCCGTCCCTGTTCCACTAGGAGGAACTGAGGGGTCAAAGCGTGGAGGATAGGGATGGGGGGGGGAGGGGAACGCTGACCTTTCTACACTGACCTCATGATCACTGTGGAACGGGTGAGGGAGGCAGACGAGGTGACTGACCGGCCAAAACTAGTGGATTTTCAACGAAGGCCACACGAAAACCAAACTGGTGAATTGCATGCCCTGTCTCACCCGTGCAGTCCTTGCGCAAGTTGCAGGGAGATCAAAGGGAACATCCAGAACAGGAGACTCAGGTCTGGTGCATATCGACAGAAGGCACCACTCGTGGCAAGAAGAACAGACCGAGAGGCCGTTGGGGTACCAGACGGTTTAGGAGCCAAGCTGAAAGAAGCCACGGCAAATGACGAAGAGAGCGATAGTTGCAACGAAGAAGAGATTGTATATTTCCGGGAATTATTGCTCGACATTTCCCTCCTGAGAATCCAAAGAAAGTGAAACTTTTACCTCCGCGGAAAAAGCAAGCTTAAAAGGGTGTTTATAGGAATCAATAACGTTGAAAATCGAAGTTTGAAAAAAAGGAGCGCCAAGGGGGAATAAGGGATTTGTTTGGACAAGTAAGGATGACCAGAAATGAACAAACAAAAAAAACAAAAAAAAAAACGCAAGAAATTTACAACGAATAGTGTACATTAAAAACGCACACACACGCGCACGCACACAAACATATGCGAATGGTCGCACGGTACAAAAATCCGTGTCGACAAATACGTTTGCATAATATATGTAAGGTGGGAAAAAACTATATGTATATATTTTACAGAATCTAATGCCACACTAATTCAATGGACTGCAAACAGTGATTGTATTTATATGAAATATACATTGTCTTTGTGATAAACCGGTGAAAACATTAGAAACCCAATGCAGTGTGAATTCAAGCAACATAAACAGAAATAGTGTCATGATTCAAGGGAATAGTGTTTGTCAACCTCGGTGATGTCGATGGAGGAAGGACTAGCGCACAGCCCAAACACACTCACAGCTTGCTTACGATCTCATTCATATATCATGCATTCGTCACATCAAACCACTAGTAAAGTCTATAACTTTACTACACATGATCATAGAGCGAAACATCAATGCATATGGAATCAAACAAAATAAAACATTTCTCTCTTTCCTGAACTTCACAAAATCATTTATCTAAAACATCATTAACTAACCCGGGTATAAATAGATTTCTACTTTACCTGGCCAGGTGATCTTAACTATTCACGAATCACTGTCTTTTCTTTTCTTTTTTTTTCTTTCTTTTCACTGTCACTTTCACAAGCACGACACAACTGCTGGCACTGGTCTTGGTCTGCTGGCGCCTGGTCAGGTTAGACTGTTGGCACTGGCGTTGGTCTGTCGATGAAGGTGGCGCTGGCCAAGTATGAGGTCGAACCCCAGTGAAGATAGAACAGTGACTATCAACATCGATCTGTTCTCCTTTCTTTCTTCCTGCATTAACGCATGTACTCTCTCTCTCTTCCAGTCTGCCCTATCAAATGGACATGGTTGCTTTTCTTTTCTTTTTTTCTTTTCTTTCTTTTCCTCTTCATTAGTTAGCAACTCTCTCTCTCTCCACATCTCTCCTCAGTCCTTCCTCTGCAGACTATCTCATGCTAATCTCTCAACTTGGTTCTCTTCTCTCCTCCCCTCATCTCTCTGCTTTTCTCTCCTCAGAGATTACACTCAGACCTCTCTCTCTCTGTCTCTCTGTTCGTTCTCCCCCTCGTTCTGCCGTTCTCTCACTCTCACATCCTTCTTATTCCGTTCCGATCTGTCCAAAAAGGGCGAGTACCATTGGTCAGTATTTTTACCCCTGATACCCGAAGTTATCTCCCTCTAATTCCATTGGATATTCAAATCATGACAGTCACGCCTACACGCCTTACTCTCTGTGGTGGTCAATTGGTCATTTAATTGATTAGCTAGATTTCACCCCCACCACGCACTACCTTCCCCTCTCTTCGTTCCGGCGACGTCGTAAATTGGCTAGATGAGTCTGGGTAGGCGCCAAGACGTTGGCTGGCAGACCAATCGAGACATTCGGCCAGACGGCTTAGTCCGTCTAGCAGACAGTGCTGTCTCCACGAGAGCTAAAAATAGCCTTTACTTGGCTGAGGCGACAGGTGAATGCGTCGGTCAAGCTAATTATCCTCTGTTGGACAGACCGTCTCTGTGAGACTCTGCCCCTATGCTTAATTGAGCTGGATCACGAACCGGGGGTGCCTGGCATTGGGGGGACCTCTATGTGCGCCCAGAATATTTGAGTTCGAGCTTATGTCCAACCAACCTGGACCACCGACTTGGTTGTTCGTATTTTTGGAACCGTGACAGTGTTTTATACAATCAGAACAGTGACTGTGTGTGTGGCGTGCTACGCGCGCGCGTGTCGTGCGTGCGTGCGAGGCAGAGTGCGTGTGTTGTGTGTGTGTTGCGTGTGTGGGTGTGTGTGTGTGCGTGAGTGTTGTTGAGTGTGTGTTGTGTGTTTTGTGTGGAGTGTTTGCACTTGCATGAATATTAATGGAAGTAGATTTTGTCACGTACTAGCCATGAATCTCCCTACCTTGGTCAATCATTGTATAGTTAAGCCATAAACAAATGAGAAAACGGTTGAGTAGTACAATCATCGTGAACTTTAGGTCCGGAAGAAGAGATCAGGCCTGACTGGATGGACACATGGGCACGGACTGGATGGACAACATGAGGAGTGGGGGAGCTGGGGAATTGGTGGGGGGTGAGCGAGGGACCATGGTGGGGGTAGACTGGTCTGATGGACAACAAAGACTGGACAAGAATACAACAAGAAGGACTGCGCGATGGACAACTTGATGACTGGACTGGATGGACAACTTGAAGGACTGGACATGGATGACAAACATGAAGGACTGATGGACAACATGAAGGACTGGACATGTGCTGACAAACAGTGAAGACTGTACTGAATGACAACATGAAGGACTGAAGTGGACAACATGAAGGGAACTGGACTGATGGATCACATGGAGGCGCTGGACTGGAGTGGACAAATATGAAGGAATGGTATGGGGTGGGGGTGGGGGGGGGTGGGACATACATGAAGGGACTGGACTGATGAGCTACATGAGGACTGATTGAATGTACAACATGAAGGAATGAATGGACAACATGAAGGACTGTCTGGATGGACAACATGAAGGACTGGACTGGATGGACAACATGAAGGACTGACTGGATGGACAACATGAGGACTGATGGACAACATGAAGGACTGGACTGTTCGGACAACATGAAGGAGTGGACTGGATGGGCGGGAGCAGTCTGGTGAAGGACTGGAGGACAACAGATGGTCGAGGGGTGTATGACATGAAGGCTGGATGGACAACATGAAGAACTGACTGGGATGGAACAATATGAAGGACTGGATGATAACATAAGGACTGGAGCTGATGTATAACATAAGGACTGAAAATGGACTATATGAAGTCTGATGACAACATGAAGGACTTGGATGGACAAACATGTAAGGACTGGACTGGATGGACAACAGAAAGGACTGGATGATAACATGAAGGACTGGACTGGATGGATAACATGAAGGACTGAATGACAACATGAAGACTGAATGGGACAACATGAAGACTGGATGGAGACCAGGAAGGGACTGGATGTAACAGAAGGACTGGACTGGATGGATAACTGAAGGGACTGGACTGGATATAACATGAAGGACTGGCTGGACAACATGTAGGCGCTGGATGGCACAAGGGGGGGGGTGCGGGGGGGGGTTGAATGGGGAAAGTGGTAGGCGGGACAACATGAAGGAGCTCGGACGGGAGTGGACAACATGAAGGACTGGACTGGGATGGACTACCATAGAGGAAATGGAGTGGGAGATGGTAGTAGGGGGATGGGAGGGGGGGAACATGAAGGACTGATGGACATCATGAAGGAAACTGATGGACATCTATGAAGATTGGAAGGACAACTAAGGACTGGATGTACGAACATGAAGGATGAATGGACAACATGATAGACTGGATGGACAACACAAGGACTGATGGACATCATTAGGGGGGGGGGGGAACGGTTGACAACACAAAGGACTGGATGGACACATGAATGGACTGATGGACAACATGAAGGACTGGATGGAGAACATGAAGGACTGGATGGACACACATGAAATACGGGATGGACAACATGAAGGACTGGATGGACAACATGAAGGACCTGGCCGTTTCCCACCCTCTGCCCAGTTGCTCATGTCTTGAGGCCAGGTCCCTGATACAGTGCCCGGGGTATGGTGTTAGCAGGGTTCAACACCTCCATCTACTGTCCATGGGTAACAACGAATGATACAAACCCACACAGACAAAAAACAACAAAGCACATACGACACACACACATAACCTCACACACACACACATCAGGGGGGTGGGGGCACACGACACAAAACACGACACACAAGATGGCGGCTACGTTCAAGCACTGGGCGAACGAGGAAGCAGCACTGAATTTTTGGGCAAAGTTTCATGAAGATGACGAAGATCGAGGAGAACAATAGACAGAACAGTCCGAGGTCCGCATTCAGCGGCCTCATACACTGATCCTGGGCACCGGACAGTCGGCAGGGCGGGCGAACGCATTCGTAAAACGGCTAGAACAGTACTACGATGCGAGCGAGGACGCGTTGGTTACTAGCGTTGGACCGCGCTACAATGCCCGGCGGAACGCAGCAGTCAACATCATCGTGCCTGGCGTGAGGTATAGCTAGTCGGTCTGATATCCTACCTGAAATGGTAAGCAGTCTGCTCTGCACACGAATGTCAAATTTAGACAAACTAATTCAACAGCAGTGAATGAGTCGCCCGGTCAATGGATGTTAGGAAGGAAATAAATGGATCAAAAGCTTGGAGAACACAACAGAGTCAAACATATCGGTAAGCCTACATATGTCTGAATGCTTCCGTTACGGAGCATCACCACAACGTATCCGCATTCCGTAAGGCTACATAACACCCAGGAAAAATGCAAGCAAAAAAGCACGACACAACAAAGCCAAAGATCTGTCCAAAAAGATATCATCAGAAAAAAAAAATAATCGAACCGCAACACCTGTATTGACGTACAAACAAAGTATGACGTCAACAAAGCCCCCGCGAAAGCGCAATAGGCCCAAACGCTAGTTCTACGAAACAAAGAACGCACAGCGGAAACCCCTAACCCTGATTCTCGGGGCCGCGTGTTTTGATTCTTCATGACTCGGTGACAAATAAAGTGAAAGCAGAAGACTGGGCCTGTCCTACGGAGTACGGTGGTGGTGCGGGGAGGGTGTGCCAGGGCGACAGAGGGGGGGGGGAGTCTTGGGGGGGGGAGGGGGGGGGGGGGGGGGGGGGGTGTGGGCTAGCATATTATGCGGCGGCGGGGGGATCCTTCGAATCATCTCGACAATGGCTGCTGACAAAGCCTTATTGACGGGTGCAGTGGTAGTCGAACTGGGGGGCCGTGTAGGGTGCGGTTTTATATTTATAGCGGGATTGGTGATTTAGGATTTGGTTGGATTTATGGGGTTCATTTAAGTGATTTTGTTAATAATTTTTGATTTAATAAGATGATGATATTTATCCATTCTAAAGACCTCCCTGCTAACATCAAGGGGACATCTTCAAACGCCTTGCTGCACAAGCGGTAGTGAAGAGAATTTCTCATTAGGCAGCCAACACTAACCGTCCACGTCAAAACCTGAACCTGCACTTCCGGACGACGCTCCATCGCCTACTTACAGAGGGCTAGTGTTCTCGCAAGAACATCGGAGACACATCAGGGAGCCTCTTCTGGACAACCCCTCAAAAAAGTGGCCCGACGGCGTAACCGTTTCCCAGCAACCGGGGCCTCACTCAGTACCAAGCCGTTCCTGGAAACCCGACGCTAACGATCCTCGCACCCTGAGGAAGTGTTGGGTTGGAGAGGGGGGGGATGGGGGGGATAGGTTGTGTGGAAGGGTGAGGGAATCACTTGCAGAAAGGCAGGGCGCGAAGTTCTGACATTTACTAATAGAAAGTATTTATTTATTCACCACTTGTCCAGTTAGTAATAATAAACTCAACATCCCTGATTGGTTGTGAGGTGAGAGGTTCACCATTTAACACAGCGACGACACACACATCACACTCACACACAACAAAACACACGACGCCACACACACACATCACATCACACGACTATTTGTCACTGTTAACGGAACAATTAGCGTTAGATTCTAGATCTTCAGATTTTTATTTTAGTGGTTTAAAGAAAGTTATATTCCATGGAATTAACGTTTCTTTAAGGTTTTCCAGTGAACTGTCGGAGTCCATCTCAACTAGGCTGGGTGGGGTGGCGAGGGGGGGGGGGGGGGGGCTGATAGGTGGGGATGGGTGGAGGTAAGGGATGGAATTTTATGTGTTGGGGGGGGGGGAGGGTTTAATGGAGATGAGGGTTTTTAATGGGAAAGTTGAGATGTTGATGGGTGAGTAGTGGGGAATTAAATGGTTGATGATTTGAATATTTGTGTTTAATTAGGGAGTGGGGTAGTTTTTTTGGTGTTGTGGTAGGATGGGTAGTAAGGGAATAGATTAGGTAGTGGAAGTGGAAGGGATGATGGAATTTTTATATAGTATATTGATCTGTATGAATTGAGTATGTAATAAGAAACTTTGATTGTTTTGCGATGATGTAGTTAGATAAACGAACCTATAATCCTGAGCAGAATAGCCAAGTTCATATAGCGGTATTTCAAATGCGCTTTTCTCTTGCGGCACATTCGGGATAAAGAGTTCAATTAATTACTAAGCAGTCGTTTCGTTTGAGAACATTGTTGTCTCGTCCTTTAGATCTTGGTTAAACGACGGAGTATACCACGTGTTCCCGATAGAGGGGGGATGGGGGGGGGGGGAAATTGTACATTTGAGGCGGGATGATTTTAGTGGTATAATGTTCAGAGAATGCGTGAAAAGTTTTGGGTAGAAGTAAGTTTATGTTATAGAGATAAATGGATAAGTGTGGGAAATTGTGATAATAGGGTATGATGAGAATGTAATTTTTAGGAGATTGTTTTTGTAATTTTTAGTTAGTGTTTGGTAGTTATGGGGTATGAGGTGATGTGTTTAGGTAGGTTTGAAGGATTGGAGTAATATGGTATTCAAGTTGAGTTACGGGGGTGGTTTGGGGAATCTGGATATAGGAAAAAAGCCATGATATCGCGCCTGGGCCCAAATCATCATTACGCCGAGATTAAAACTATTCAAACCAAAGTTTTATAAACACATTGGGTATGTCTGTGGAACGAAAA
Organism: Conus ventricosus; assembly: GCA_018398815.1. NCBI lineage: Eukaryota > Metazoa > Mollusca > Gastropoda > Neogastropoda > Conidae > Conus > Conus ventricosus. Next base: position 37,035,558 of record CM031627.1, on the reverse strand, counting down.
CGAGTGCGGAACAAGCTAAAATATTTGTAAAAAGGAAGGAGGGGGTGGAAAGGGGGGGGGGGTCGGGATATTATGGGGAGGGGTGTGACGGTGAGCGTTGGTACGGTGGTGTTTTGGGGGTGGGTGGTTAGATTTCAAAAACTGCTTGAGAAAAAAAGGGCCAAAATCATTTAACTAAGTGTCGGCACAAGCTAAACGACAATACTGTCAAACTTTTGTAAAAAATGAAGTTAGTAGTTTCAAGATTATCAAAAGGTGGTGGGCACAATCTTAAGATAAATGAAAAACGGAGTATCTCTACCACATGTCCGAGCAAGCCCCCATAACGCGGATTTGCCCTCCAACTCGGGTCGGGGGAATAGCTGTTCATTCCGGCCAACATATTTTTCAAAAAATAGCACACAGACAGTCTAACTGCAGAAAAGAATCTACACAGAGGCAAAGGAAAGAAAGCCATTGAGGGGGGAGGGGTGGGGCACAGACCCTGACCCTTAACAGAACCATACCTAAATGTTCCCATAACATTAGCAAGGAAATGAAGATTGTCTCATAATCCTAGGAAATAAAAAAGACAGCCGTCGGCTTTAGATGGCATTTCAAACGAAATGCCCACATCATATCCTTCGAATGTTGGCAAACATTTCATATACCTTTTTATCAAAAATGTTGATACGAGGAAATCTGTCCTTCTGTGTGGAAACATTCTATAATAATTATTCGCCATTCACAAACACGAAAACCTCGATCTGCAATAAACAGCTACCGACGATAAGTCGCGCCTAGGGGGGGGGGGGGGGGGGGTGGGGGGGGGGGGGGGGGGGGGGGGGTGGGGGACTGTCTCATAATGTGCAAACTGACTGGAAAAAATTGTTTCTAAACAGGTGTAACATACTTGTAAACAACACCAAGTAATCCCAAATCAACCAAGCTGGTTTCAAAAAGGAAAGGATCATCAGGAAAACCCTTAGTAAACTAACGACTCAAGTTATACAAGCGAATTTGCGAAGACGGAAAAACTCCTCGCAACGTTCTTTCTTTGATATAAAAAAGCATAGGTACAAACGACTCATGTATAAGCTCAAAACATTGGGTATAAGAGGTGGGGGGGGGGGGGGGGGGGGGGGTGGGAGCATGGATAGCTATACAAAGTTAGTTTTGGGAAAATAGAGTGATTCATAACGAGATATAGAGCATACGTGTGAGATCGGGGAGAGGGGGGGGGGTGCGATGAAAAATGGGCTATCCACAGGGATCTGGAGTTATTGATCTCCGATTTGAGGCAAGATATGTGGGGGGGGGGGGAGCAGGGATTTATATATATTGGGGTGTGATATTTAGGAGGGTTTTTTTAGATATTTGGAAAGGTGGGGGGACTTAGGTGTGTGGATGAGAGGTCACTAGGGGAAAAAAAGACGCCAGTATAGATCATTAGGATTACTTAAAAATAAAATATCAACATGGAACTAAACAATATCAAACGACTTTTACATGAATATATGCTGGGGATCACGTGTCTACAGAAAAAACGAATTTAAAACGCTTTTTTAACTAGTGGTATGACGCGAGGGAAAGAGGGAGTTTATTTTATTGGGTAAGGTAGGAAATAAGAAATGTCGAGTAGTTCGGTAAATGTCTTGAGGTTTGATGGAGAAATAAAATGATGTAAAGGTAGATACATATGGTATACATGGGGAATAAAGCGAGAGAAGTGTTTAACTTTTAAAAATTCCATAAGCAAAACTAAAGTGGGGACATGCAAAATGTCGGTTAAGTAACTATCTTTCTGCGCTTGTGCGTCTAAATTACTTATGGCCGCACAGAAGTTTTCCTTTAAAGAGCGCCCCATCAACACTTACCGCAAATTATTACAAATTATAGAACTGCCAGAATGCGTATAAACTGGCACTGGAGTTCCTATACATACATTGTAACATGAACATAACATGAAATTGGGTTTTGTCTCTCAATGAGTTTCGAAAAGCGGTCTGCATCTAATTTGTCTTAGAAACGTCTTCACCAAAATACTTTGTCGCTAGAGAATATCAGTAAAATTCAGACGCAGCAGGAGGCTTTGCAAATGGGGAGGGGGGGGAGTGGGGGGGGAGAAGCAGAATCAACTTTATCCATTCCAGACATATACTGTTCTACTCTATGAAATAATCAAACATAAATCAAACTAAAATCGCTCGAGCCCCTTCTATGCACCTCATTCCAAATGGTGAACAAATATCTTGCTAAATTTGATACAATTACACCGTACAAAGTAAAAAACACATTCTCCAAACCCTTCTTGAAAAAAACCGCCTGTAAATTGTCATTTGGAAAATGTGTATAAAGACAGCACGGTTGAAAGTTTTTAACGGATGTTCAAGTACTAGATGATCGTAACACTGGCCGCTGCTTTATCATACAACCTTAAAAGGGAGAAATGTATGGCATCTATGGGAAATTACTTGTGCCGATTTTTACCGCAGAAGTCTACATGGCAATTCTAATGTCTCTAAAAGTAAATTCTAAATTCTTCCACAAAGATTGTCAACTTCTACTTTGTTAGTGATCTAGATCAGCGCTATCCTGCTTTAATACAATCTCACGAGAATCAAAGATTCGAAATGAGATAACAACGGAAATAGGAGGGATGGGATGAGGCGGGGGGGGTGGGGGGGTTGTGTGTGATAGATGGGGGTTTCGTGGTGGGGTGGGGGGGGGGTGGGTGGGGGGGGGGGGGGGGGGGGGGGGGGGGGGTGGGGGCATCTGCTATTACTGAAGAGTCAAATAGTATACGTTCTGTTGGTGGCCCTCTCACTGCGGCATTTCATCCAATGAGAGAGTTGACGCAAGCTGTCGAAGAGCAGCTCGCAACATTGAAGGCACAACTCATGCCAGTAATAAGATTTTGGATTTTGTCAGAATGTTATGCACTGATAAATAAAGCATCAAACGACAGATGTATACATTTATTGATGGGAGGAAGCGGGGGGGGGGGGGGGGGGGGGGGGGACAGAATTTTTGTCTATATTATAAAGGTGTGTTAAACCAATCCCTGAGATTAACCCCAAAACACAATTATGAAAAACTCCAAACTCCAATTTGCCAGAGACTAGATATGCTATTTTCATCGCTGCCGATTAAAATCACTCTCGAAACTAAAATACTGCAAAAATTCTCATGTATGTGTGGGGAACCTCTCAGGTAAGTCCTTCTGTTTTATTGAAACTGTGCAAGAACAAAACCAGAAGTGCAAGGGAAGGTGCTGAAATTTAACTGATGATCGACTTCACTGAACTTGCCTTTACATGTTAAATAACTGTTTTTTTTCATGTGTTTTAATAAAATTAGTAAACATTTATTACAAACCCAGTATGAATATTCTTGAATTAATAACTCCCATGCCCCTAACCAAATTGAACAGAACGTATTCTCATCTTAATCAAACTTCAGTCATTATATGATGCCGCCTTACAAATAAGATACAAGCATAAGATTGTATTAATCTACACTCTTTAACTCCTCAACTACCACCTTAATTGAAGTGTCCAAAAGCTGGAAAAATATGACACGTCAACACCGTGTAACATGGTGGCTGAAACGATCGACTCCAATTCAACGTGCTGTCTTCACCTCATCAGATACCCTCTGTGCAGAGACAGACTCTATGAAGACCAGAAAACTAGTTCCATTGGACATGCGGTGAAATTACTGTTTTCTGTGAAAACTGTGCACACTGTAAAACCGTAACATAAGCACTTAGTCTCTAACACAACTCACACAACACACACACACACAACACAGTCACACACGCACACACACACACACCAACAATACACTACCTCACACAGGTGCATCATTTCACACTACACCACACTTCACGCACACACACGCGACACGCAACACGACACGACACACACACACACAAACACACACACACGTACAATACACACACACATTTCACACACAACACAAAACACGAGGCGCGAAGAGCACGACACACACACACCACACGACACGTGGGGGGGGGGGGGGGGGGGGGGGGGGGGGGGGGGGTGGGGGGGGGGGGGGGGGGGGGGTAATATTTTTTTGTGGGGGGGGGGGGGGGGGGGGTGGGGGGGGGGGGGGGGGGGGGGGCATGGCCACACACAACACAGCTCCGGCGCAAATGTTTGCACACACCATACGTTCTTTCATCATACACTCTATCACTGCAATCTGTCTGATACACACTATAAAGTGGGAAACGGTTAAACGGAAGAACAACAAACAACACACACACACTTCATTGTTTCAGATGTTGGGTGTAGATCTCACTTGTAAATTTGGTTTGAAATTTGTTTCTATTTTTGAAGAGGGGGCATGTACCCTATTTAGGTATGGGTTCTAATTGTCTATCATCCACCTGAAAACGGTTCTCCTCTCTGTCTCTCATCTGCTATAACATAACAGTTCATTGCTATTTTAATACGGAAGCTGCGGGGTGGGGGGGGGGGGGGGGGGGCGTTAGGGGGGGGGGGAGAAGTGGTGTGAGGGGTTGGAGGGGGGGGGGGGGGGGGGGGGGGGGGGGGGGGGGGGGGGGGGGGGGGGGAGTGGATAGGGGGGGATGAGAGTGTTATTTTGAGACATTGTCGTCATGGTTTATAGTCTTTATTTTGGTTATGATTGTGATAGCAGAGTAGGGGGAAGGGAGGAAGTGAGGATGAAGATTGGTGAGATGTTGTGGTGTATAGTGAGGAGGACATTGATGTTATTATATCGGGTTTAAACTATTTGCACTAATGGGCAAATAGTTATTAAGAGGAGTGGGAGACGAATATGGGGATATGGTGGGGGGGACAAATACATTGTAATTTCTATTTACCAAAGTGTAGTTTGGTACCACTAGTGTTTACAAAAACGCATATGCATGGGCGGGGGGGGGGGGGATTGGGGTGGGAGGAGGGGGTGGGGTACTTGGATGGTAGTCATTGTTGTGATAATAGTTTGGTTAAAGTAAGTTTATACTAGTGGGGGATGAGGGGGGGGGGTGTGGGGTACAATGGTTGTTGAAGGTTTTGTAGAGTTGTGTGGAATAATAAGCATTCAAATGTGGAGGGGGCGCGCGCCTCCTTTTTCATTCAGTTCTCTCATTTGTTAATGGGGAATGTATCTGTGGATTTAAAATACTGCTAAAGTTGCACATATCGCATCTTGTGCTTGAACAGCGAACTGTTGTTCTCAACTCTGCGGGTGCGGTTAGCGGTCGTCAACAAACAGTTGCTGAAAAAAGTGGTGGGGGGGTATGGGAAACTGGACCCGGTGGCCGCAGCAGGCGACAAAGCGGGGGGTCAAAGCGACATTGACGTCACGTGAATTGACGTCACGTGGCAAAGTGCAGCCAGTGATCAGAGAGAAGGGCATCAGGTTTGTGTTGTTCTCGGCCAGATCTTCATCAGATCTACGTCAGTGACCGTACCGTCTAGTAAACCGTCTATCCACCGCGGATGGGATAGGGGAGTGGATGACACATAAACAGCCTGATGGATACACAGACCGATGGATAAAACTGACTGACCAAGATACCAACACTACAGAATGTTTACAAAAACAGATAAACCAGAGCACGAACATACCGATAAACAGCACATGTAAACAACGATAAAAAGGACGATGACAGACTGACAGACATGACAGACAGATGGGTACAGACAGAGGACACACACACACACACACACACACACACATCACACACACAAGCACACATCTGGCGAGGATGTCAGGTGCAGAAGTTTACACCAATCCATACACAACAACACTGGTCACCATCAGGAGGGGGGGGGGGTGGGGGAGAAGGGGGGGGGGGGGGGGGGGGGGGGAGGTGGGGGTGTGGGGGGGCGGGGGGGCGGGGGGGGGGGGGGGGGTAGGGGGGGGGGGGGCCCATGTCACCGGGCGACCAGGACGTCCAGTCGTGGTCCGACACACGTCCCCCCGAGGACGGTACATAACCTCCCCGGTCACTGAGTCCATAGGTCCGCAGTCGTCTCCACTGTCCCTCCTGTTTCCTCCACCAACACACAACGACAACCTCACTTGCTATTAGATCACAGCACCTGCCCTGTCTGCATCACACCTGTGGCAGGACCCCTGAGGTCATGTGGTCATAGGTGTGGTGACGTGGCCAGAACTGACCTCCACCGCTGTGGTCACCAGTGTGTCCCCCAGTCAGAACAGGCCAGGACGTGGTTGTCCGCTCGTCATCACAGATGTACAATGGTTCTGCAAGATAGTCCTGTCAGCCAGGTGCTGTTCAGTTACTTTGGCGGGGGGGGGGGGGGGGGGGGGGGCGGGGGGGGGGGGGGGGGGGGGGGGGGGGGGGGGGGGGGGGGGGGGGGGGTAGGGAAGGGGGGGGGCGGGGCGTAAGGTCGGGACGGGGGGCGGGGGGGGGGGGGGGGGGGGGGGGGGGGGGGGGGGGGGGGGGGGGGGGGGGGGGGGGGGGGGGGGATGGGGGGGGGGGGTGGGAGGTCAGCACATCATACGGAAGCAGGACCGTAGCCTGCATTTCATATAATGACCAACAAACGTCCCGTCACGCGGTCCGCTACATCATCTAAGACACCCTAAAACAGGTTTTAAATTTACCGTGACGTCCATACTGTCAGTGTGTCTGTCAGTTTGATCAATAGATCAGGGGGGAACCTGGTGTCAAGGCAACCAGCCGTCAGGCAACAGAGCCAGGCGGCGTGGTGTTTCACTAAGTACAGAGAGGGTCAGACACTGTGTGAGGGGAGCCCCAGGCCCATCACCTTCACCTTCCTTGCTTGTAGTAGTCCGCATGACGAGGGTGTGTGAGTTGGGCTTGACACACAATGGAGCTGATCCAGGGTTTTCTTCTCCTGTCGTCTGTGTTGTTGGCGACAACGATGAACAGAAAGTTGGGGAGTCGCCGTCATGCGGGGACGTCAACCGTGAGGGTGAAGGTGTGGATCGGTAGGATGGGGGTAGCTGGGAGCACGTTGAGCTAAGTGTGGGTGTAGGGGTGAGAGGAGGTGGGTGATCAACTGGTGAGTGGAGGTTAATCTGCACGTCAGGAATCTGTGGAAAATCATCATCATCATCATCACCAGTCCATCATTATCATTAATGGGCATCGATGCAAGTTCATCATCATCATCAGCATCATCACCAATATCACGTGAGGGGGGGGGGGGGGGGGGGTGGGGGGGGGTGGGGGGGGGGGGGGGGGGGGCGTTTTCAATTATCATCATCAGCATCATCATCATCAACATTCATCATCAGCATCATCATCATCATCCCAGGTTACAGTTTGGACTGTCTTGATCTGTGGGACATCATCATCAAAGCATCATCATCATCATCATTACACTAAGCATCATCATCATTATCGATTTGATCGATCATCAACATCATCATCCTCATCATCATCATCATCGTTATCACATGCATCATCACATTATCATTTAGGTGGCTCATCATCATCATCATCATCCAGGGGTTGAGGGGGGGGGGCGGGTGGACTGGAGCGTGGGGGGAGTGGGGGGGGGGGCGGGTGGGGGGGGGGGGTGATCTGTGGAAATCCTTAAATCATCATCAGCATTATCATTATCAATATCACCGGGTTCATAATCAATCATATATCAACATCATCATTATCATCAATATCATCATCACGGCATCATCAGCGGCCACCATCATCATCATCAATATCATCATCACATCATCATTATCACCGGCATCATCATCATCTCACGTCTTCATCTTAGCATCAATTCAACATCACCACTGTTGTTGGTCATCATTGTCATCAACATCATCACTTTTGCATCATCATCATCATCACATCAATCATCATCATCATCATTTTCATCATATTATCGTCATCGTCATCGTTCCACTAACATTTGTGTCTTGCCACTTTTTGGGGGGGGGGGTGGGGTGGGGGGGGGGGTGTTGAGGCGGGTTATCATTATTCTATCTTTTCATTCACTTTTTTTTTATCCCTGGCACCTTGTTACTCTGGACATGATACACCTGGGCACTGTGGTCAGTCGTGATACTTTATCACCTGGCATTTATCGACTATTAAATTGATAAATTAAACATAAAAAATAAAAAAAAGGGGGTGGGGGGGGGGAGGGGGGAAGGGGGGGGAAAAGAAAGAAAGAAAATGGCTTTTTGGTCAAACTGGACATTTATAATGTCCCTGGCGATTGGTCAAGGGGTGGGGGGGGGGAGGGAAGGGGGGGGGGGGGGGGGTGATGGGGGGGAGGAGGTATGGGGGTAATACCACAATGGACTTTGTTAAGGTGTTATTCACAATGTATACAAATGTGGGATATTGCAGACTGTTTGTTCGGCGTCACCATGTCCTGGGGCCCTAAACTGGTTGTCTTCTCTTGACAGGTTGACAGCCCTACACTTCCGACACACTCTAGTCATGGTTTTGGTGCTGGGCAACATTTGTCATCCCTGGACAGGTTTTATCTCCAGTGGAACATTTTGTTACTTCAATGAATCCCGAGCGCCCCCCCGCCTCTTTTTTTTAAAATTTTGACGCTATCAAAAACGAAGGTATACATTTTTTTGGCACCTGAACATCCACACAAACACATTATATCCCATTAGTGGTATTGACCACATACACCCGACCACCCCTACACAACAGATCTCCTATACAGTTATTGACCATATGACAAACCTATCACTCCAGGGGGGGGGGGCGGAGGGGGGGGGGGGGGGGGGGGGGGGGGGGGGGGGGGGGGTCATTTATCACCTACACAGACCCATCAGTCATTTTTTACAGTGTCTAACCTTACTTAGCATGGGATCACTCACAAAAAAAATCAGGGGGGGGGGGGGGGGGGGGGGGGGGGGGGGGCGTGGGTGTGCTTACACGTCAGTGTGGCAGTTTTAAACATGTTATTACACCTAAACCGTTGGTGGGGGGGGGGGGGGGGGGGGGGGGGGGGGGGGACACTTGACACAGTTTACCACCTCTCGCTCCACGTGTTGCCCGGGCCTACCACCCCACCACCACCCAATGCGAAGTTGAGAAGCTAACACAGGTTATCGCCCTGCAACGGTTAGAAACTTTTCAATATATCAGCATCTCAAATTTATACCTGAACAGTGTCACCGGTCATACACAGTGTATCATCCTGAACAGTGTCATGCGCGGGGGGGGGGGGGTAGGGGGGCGGGGGGGGGGGGGGGGGGCAGTGTAAATCATCCTGTACATGTCACCTACAGCAGTGATCATTCGGACAGTGTCACGTCTACAACAGTGTATCATTCTGACAGTGTCACCTACACATGTATCACTCTGAACAGTGGTCACCGTACACAAGTGATCACTCGAAACAGTGTCACCACACAGTGTATCACCTGAACAAGTGTCACCTACACAGCTTGCTTATCATCCTGAACAGTGTCACAACACTACGACCAGGTTATCATTCGACAGTATAACTTATCATCGGTTATCATCGTGAACAGAGTCCATCGTTCTCATGCATTTTCTGACATCATCTTCATTATCTCTTCTTTGTCACTCTTCGAGAGTTCCACATCATCTCTCTCTTGTTTTCTCATTTTCTTGTTTTTCAGAGGCTTATGTCAGTTGTTCAATTGTCATGAACATTTTCAAAAACCACTCGCAGTGAACATATGAGGGTAAGGGGAAGACAAACAAATGTCATACATATAGTGCTTATTAATTCAGAGACACCCCCCCCCCGCCCTCCCGTCTTCTGCCCTCCTCCGCCTCGTCACTCTCGCTACCACCCACACGTTCTCAGTCCCAGTCGAACACTAACCATGCAAGGTGTAACAGCTGATCCAGTTGGGTCCTTATCGTCTCCAGGGCGTCCGTCGGGGCAGTGACGACCTTGCTGACGCCAACACAGGCGCCTCTTGCCAAGGCCTCTGTCTTACACTCTGTGCTGACATCGGAACCCGTTTCTTTGGATGACGTAAATGCCCGGTGTCTGTACGTTTGAAGATGTTAAAACGAGGCAAGAGAATCTTGAGTAGGACTCCGAGGATCGCTTCATCTGCCAGGACGCCGATTTCAGCAATTCTTGCCCAAGAGACAGGATGTCCAGCAGGAAATGTTTCACTTCAGCTTTCTCTGGAAGGCTTCCTGCAACAACTGCATCTGCTTCCTCACGCCTACTCATTCCACACGTTCACCTACCCAAAGACCTTTGACCCTGACTGGGGGTCAGGGAGGTTACGAATAACTGTCCAGGTAATGATGTGGATCATGGCGGAAGAGCATCCAAGCTGGATGGGGTGTGGCACGTGCAGCTGCAGGAGAAATCTGCAAATGACTGGGAGAGCAGGTGAAGAATATGGGTCTCTTAAGAAAATCGACTTCTTGCAATGAATAGCTGGCAGGACGGGGGGGGAGGGGGGGGGGGGGGGGGGGGGGGGGGTGACATCACAGTAATATTCCTGACAATTCCAGACAAACATTGGCCGCCTGTTTGTTGGGGAGGGTATGGGGCAAGGGGGAGGGTTGGGGGGGGGGGGGAGGGAGGGGGGGGCGGGGGGGAACGTCTGTGCGTTATTTCAACTCTTGGATGACCAACCTTTCAGACGAGGGTCCTGTCCCCATACTGTTCGGCACGGTCGGCGACGGTCACCTATCCCGGTCCCTTGGCGTGTCCAGTGGTTACGGCACACGGCTGACAAGCAAGTTCAGGCCCCGACTCTTGTAGCATGTCCGTGCAGTACATTTCCGGCAGATGACGGTCTCTACAGGCACGGCAAGATATGACGGGGCCTAGACAAAGGGACCCACAGAAGGGGGGGAGGGGGGGGGGCATCTGTGGTGACGTGGGGGCAGGGTGTCCAGGTTGAGCGGAAGGCGGTCCTCCTGTGCCATGGTTACGTTGTGGGGTCTGGACAAAAGAGTGCGAGAGGTACATAATTATCAAAGACACCCCATGGCATGCTCTCATTATGAACTGGACAGATAGAGAAAAAAGACAGATAGATAAACAGAGAGAGAGACAAGAGACAGACAGACAGAGACAGAGAAAGAAAGAGTGAAACAGCAGACATAGACAGACAGTGACAGACAGAGAGACAGACTAAACTAGGGGGGGGGGGGTGGGGGGGATGGGGGGGACGGGGGGGGGGGGGGGGGGGGGGGGGAACGAGCAGAGAGCAGACATAGAGACAGGCGAACTGACAGTTTCAACACCCCCCCCCTTCCAACCCGCCCCCCCCCCCCCCCCCCCCCCTTGCACTACAAACACACACACTTGTTCTGATAGCACAGTACGACGAGAGGCGGCTAATGTCCGGTATTGGGGGGGGGGGGGGGGGGGGGGTAGGATAGGGGGGGGGGGGGGGGGGGGGGGGGGGGGGGGGGGGAGGGGGGGGGAAGATCGGACAATCCTGTAGGTAAGGGACCAGGTTAATAAATCCCAACCGCGAGTTTTTTGTACAGGTTCATGGGATAGAATAGGTTCCGTCATCACAAGAAAAATAGACCAAGATAGTGAGAATTTCCCAGCGTATGCACTATGTGGGACTCTGGCTGACATAAGTTAAATTTATTGCCAGTCTGATGTTGTGTTAACAACGTCAGGATGAAGTAAACATGATACAGGCATCTACGATTCAAATGTCGTGGGCTCCTACATTCCAATGCATCGCTATAAGCTACACCTGGTAACTGGCGGACAATCAAGGCCTTCTTTATTTCATTTGGTCGTGAATGGTTAAGTTGGCACATGTATCAGCACACACATTTTCCATTGGCATGATGGGTGTACATTTTTACCCATCTCCACGCGATTGATGTGGAAAGAACGAAGCTCAGTTGCCTTCCATCCCCTACCCGATTTCTCCCACTCACACTCTTTTCAGCCTCTCCCACCTCACTCCCAAATCCAACTCCACCCCCTGTATGCAAACACCACAAACAGGTTGGAGGCAATCTTAGTCTGCCAGCTGGCCAGGCACTTGGGGGGGGGGGTGGGGGGGGGGGGGGGGCGGGGGGGTGGGGGTCGGGGGGGGGGGGGGGGGGGTGCTGCGACATGCCCTTAATAAGATCATCACATTAACGTTTCATGCTCTTTCATATGGTCATCACTCCCATCAGATCCTGGGGGCTGATCTGCTTAGAATAGCATATACTAGCAGAGCCGAAACTTCAGTTGGGCCAGAATTTGGCCATAGCGGCCTGTAGCCTACGTTTTCGCCCCAGTTTTTATCCTGCTTCTGTTGGAACACCGATCAAATTCAGAAGAACCTGTTGAAGAATCACCGCACACACTGGCCCTACGACATCACAGTAACATCTTTTCCAACACCGGGTCAGGGCGTCCTGCACTGGTATGGATAACGATCGTCTGTATTCGCACAGCCAAAAAAGCTCGTCCTGTAAGAAATTGACGCCATTTGAAGGGTGACGTTTCTTCGCGCAGTAAACTTCACTGATGATATGTGGCAAGGATTATGTAAAATTGCATAGTACAGCCAAATAAGAAAGACAGATAAATGTATTGATAATAGCAGAAATGATAGTACTCTATAGTAAGAAGTAATGAAGAAAGAGAAGTGAATGCTGATGGTGATGAGAATGAGGATGACATGTAATTATTAATTAGTGTTGTTATTTTCAATTCATTATTATCATTACTATGATATGTAAATTATCTCGTTATTATTATTATTATAATCATTACAAGATTCACACAGTAAACTTCAACAGTGGGACACTGTCAACCTGACGGGTATTTCGAGTGGAGGAAGACTAGAGCGCACAGCCCAAACACACTCCAGCTTGCTTCCACCATTCATTCAAATAACAAGCATTCGTCACAATCCAACCCACTAGAAAGGCTATAACTTACTACACATAATCCATGGAAAACAAACATCAATGCGCATGGAGTCAAGCAATGATAAAACTAACTCTCTTTCCGTGAACTTTCACAAAATCCAAGTTATCTAAATCATCATTGACTAACACCTCCGGGTATAAAAAGATTTTCTACTTACCCTGGCCAAGTGAATTTTAAACTATTCACGAATCACTGTCTTTTCTTTTCTTTTTTTTTCTTTGTTTCTTTTCACCGTCACTTCCACAAACACAACACAACTGCTGGCACTGGTCAGGTTGGACTGCCGGCACTGGTCAGGTTAGACTGCTGGCACTGGCGTTGGCCTGTGGTTCTGCTTGACGAAGTGACGCTGCCAGGTATGAGGTCGAACCCCGGTTCAGATGGAACAGTGACTACCAGACATCGATCTGTTCTCCTTTCTTTCTTCCTGCATTAACGCATTGCACTCTCTCTCTCTCTCTCTTCTACTCTCTTCCTGCATTAACGCATTGCTCTCTCTCTCTCTCTCTCTCTCTCTCTCTCTCTCCTCTCTCTCTCTCTCTCTCTCTCTCTCTCTCTCTCTCTTCTAGTCTGCTCTATCAAATGGACATGGTTGCTTTTCTTTTTTTTTTTTTTTCTATTTTTTTTCTCTTCATCAGTTAGCAACTCTCTCTCTCTCTCAACATCTCTCCTTAGTCCTTCCTCTGCAGACTCTATCTGGTGCTAATGCCTCAACTAGGTTCTCTTCTCTACTCCTCTCATCTCTCTGCCTTTCTCTCCCTGCAGAGACTGCACTCAGAACCTCTCCCTGTCTCTCTCTGTCTGTCCTGTCCCCGTCTGTCTCTCTGCTAGCTTTCTTTATTCTCCTCCCATCTGTCAAAAGGTGAGTACCATTGGTCAGTATTTTTTCCCTGTAATTTCATTGGACATTCAAATTGTCAAGTCACATCTACCCGCCTTGCTCTCTGTGGTGGTCAACTGGTCATTTAATTAGCTAGATTTCACCCCACCACACAATACCTTTCCCCCTTCCTACTCTAACCGGCGGTGTCCCAACTAACTATGGGCGCTGGTCGCAAATTGGCTGGATGAGTCTGACCCAGGCACCGAGATCCGTCTGGCCAGACCTATTGAGACCTGTCGGTCCAGCCACTCAGACTGTCTGCTGACTCCTCGCTGTGCTTAATTGGCTGGATGCGACGCATGGAGCCGTCTGCTTGGCGCCAGTGTGTTTGCCTTTGGACTTATGTCCAGTTGAGCTGGCCGGCGACTGACCACGAATTCGGTTTTTCTATTTTTGTCCGTGACAGACACAAAGCAGAAATCTTCGCACAATGTTATGAGTAACGTGACATGTGCGGATAGAAATTTGATATATGCTCTGTTGTGTAAACGGTGTAATAAGACAGTTTATGTTGGTGAAACCGGACGTTCATTGAAAGAAAGAATAGCGGAACACAGACGTGACATCAAGTTCCAAAGAGAAAAGCCAATAATGCGACATTTCCTTCAGCATTCAGTGGGAGACCTTGCTGTTGCAGTGTTGGTAAAAGCTTACAGTGAAAGCAAAAGCTTCAGACTTATTGCTGAAGAAAAATGGATAAGGACATTGGATACAAGGGTGCCAAATGGATGTAATGTTAAGACAAATTTGTAACAACCCTATCCAGATTTACCTGTAAACAACATTGATGAATTGCAGGAAATTTATATATATTTTTCAGGTGACAGTTCTTGTATGCCATGCACAGTCGCAGACAGGACTATGGTCGCAGTTTCATTGTGATTTATGGAGCGTGTTGTTATGTTTTTGGAGTACATTGGTTACACACAGACACGCACACACAACTTGCACCCCTTCCTCCCCCCCCCCCCTTTTTTTTTTTGTTTGTTTGTTCCCTTGTTGATGACATCACACATTATGATGTCAGAAATTGCGTAAGATATTTATGACGTCAATTCTTTGCCCTGACCAGCCACCGAAGATGGACATTACATAGTTGCATTGTTTTTGTTTTTTTCTCTTGAAAAAGGCCACGTGGCCGAAAATTAGATGAGTGGTATTGTGATTATTTTTCTATAATATATCAGCCCACTGAGAGAGACAAATCAAGAAGATAACTCGAAACTAGTCTGTATATCCTATAAAGCATAAGAACGCACACAGAGACAAATAATGCAAAAACCATGAAACCAATCAATACAAACTATAACCCATCAGCCCACAAAAAAAAACCAGAGATAAATTAAAAAAGACCAGCCAATGAATGACTTAATCTCTAAGACCATCTCAGACTCATCTTCAGAATCTTCAAATCAGTCGTTACGTCGTCTCCATAGACTTTAAATGATTCGGGTGTGCGCATTTGTCAAAAAACAAAAAGAAAAAAGAAACTTTCTTGTTTAAAAGACAGCATGCATATCACACCCCTCCCTCCCTAACTTACCTACCAACTAGCCAACACACACACACACACACACACACACACACACACACACACACACACAAGCTAAGTGTGGAGCTGCAGGAAGGCTACCCACGTTCACCTTTTCAAGAGGGGTTACCCCAATCCTTATCCTGCCCCAGAACAAGCATTAGGCTAGTCCAGGCCCGCCAACCATTCACACACACTTCCACACGACAACACATGCAATGGCTGTATTTTAAAAGTAAAGTTTGCTGAGCTCCCTCCTGAAATGTGCCAGAGAGGGGGCCTCGGCTGCGTTTGGCGATACGAACGAAAGGTACCGCTACCACTCCTGACTAAATGTAGGAATATACAGAACAAAGTCACTCACGAAAATCTGTGATCTGAAGCGGCGGAAGACGGACAAAGAAGACAAAGCAGCGTGTGTGTCAGGCGATGATGTCGACCAGATCCCAACTGCTGCCGCTTGACTGCTTTCCGATGGCGGCCAACTGTGACGTCATAACCCCGCCCACAAACTGCGAGTGTTCTTCGTGTCCTCAACTGCACCTCTCTCTCTCTCTCTCTCTCTCTCTCTCTCTCTCTCTCTCTCTCTCTTTTTGTGTGCGTACATGTGTGTGTGTGTGTGTGTGTGTGTGTGTGTGTGTGTGTGTGGTGTCTGTGTGTCTGTGTGTCTGTGTGTCTGTGTCTGTGTGTGTCTGTTTGTCTGTGACTAGGGAATGTGTTTGTCTCTAGCTCTCGCTGCACACAAGCACAGACTTGTCAGTATGTCCTCCAGCACACACACAACACACACACACACACGCATGCAAAGGCACCACACAAATCATATGATCAAGAGATGTGCTCCCACATAATAGGGCACAAACACACGTATGAGCATGAACACACACACACACACACACACACACACAGCGCGCGCGCGCGCGCGCGCGCATGCAAAGGCACCACACAATTCATATGATCAAGAGATGTGCTCCCACATAATAGGGCACAAACACACATATGAGCATGAGCACACACACACACACACACACACACACATACACACACACACACACACACACACACACATACACGCACACGCGCACACACGCACGCAAGCATGCACGCACGCACGCACACACGCACGCACACACACATACACACACACACACACACACACACACACACACACACACACACACACACACACTAGTTATGAGCAAAATGTACTCCACCAACCTACCAGGTCTCACCGGTCAGCCATGTGAAATATCTACCTCACTAGACTGACAGATCTCATCCATCGATCTGCAGGGTGTTGTATGAACACAGGTAAGGACACCAGACTGACAGATCTCATCCATCGATCTGCAGTGTGTTGTATGAACACAGGTAAGGACACCAGACTGACAGATCTC
>CM031627.1:36998218-37013799 GCA_018398815.1 Conus ventricosus | reverse complement strand
TAGAGAGAGAAGAGAGAGAGAGAGAGACGAGACATAGAGACTGAGAGAGAGAGAGAGAGAGAGAGAAGAGGAGAGCCAAGACAGAGAGACAGAGTGAGAGAGAGAGAGAGAGAGCGAGAGAGACAGATAGAGCTCAATCCAGTCCATTAACATTCCTTCCAAACAACAACAATCCTGTGCCAATTTGGAGAAGTCAGTGTTGCCTTCGTTCTTCGTTTCACTGTCCAGAATGCCAGTTTATTCTTGTCTTAATAATTTTGAACCAAGATTCGTTTCTAAAGAATCGCGTGTATTTCTTTGGTTTAGGCTTTTTGTGTTATTTAAATTTATTCAGAATATAATGGTCAATGTAAAACCACATAAGAAAAACACAGGAAACATCATCATGATTTCTGTTGCGGATGCCTTCCCATCTCAATCCAACATAAGTATAAACAACATTAATGACTGGTATGCTTCAGCATACACTTTCCCATTCTGCATTCTGGCAGTGTGTGCTCAGACGTTCCTGCTTGACTCAAGAATGTTGTTACTCCCCTGTAAAGGGACCTTTCTTGTGCATTAGAACCAGGCAAGCGCCTGACAACCATTCGAAACTGATATGACAGTGAGAAGTTTGTGCCTTCTGGATCAGGTGTGTGGACGCCTGCATCCTTCCACCCAGGCAGAGACGCCAAGCCCACCCCTCTGTAGCCAGAATCAGGAAATGTAGCGAATGATTTATATTTTAGTGTCCTGATAGTCCGCCCGTGTCTCTTGTGTGAAATTTCTCTGTGCCTCTTTAGCAGAAAAAATGAATTTTAAATAAATAAGAAAATGTCATTCTTAAGAAAAGATTCTGCTGTGTGCGGAATTGTTTAGATATGTCACGATCTTTTTCAGTTGTCAGACTGGATTTCAGACAGTTGCGTGTTCACATACCTAACTGCTTTACAAAATTTAACTTTGGTTCACCTGACAAGATCGTGAACGCAAACCAGCGTCATCTCCAGAAAATCTCGATTATGGCGTACTGATGCAGATTCTGCTCTGTTTTCTCATCAATGAATACAGTCTACCTGGCTCTGATACCCACGATTCAGAATCGCCTTGTCCCATCGTCGTGATGCTTTATACTCTCTGAGACTGTAGGCGGGACCCGAGCAATTTACCACTGCCAAGCTAAACAAACGTAGTCCCATATAATGTGTTTTCATTACACTGGAGGCTGTCCAAAAATTCTTCCCGTCCTTTTTATCATTTATAATCACCTTGGCATTTCCATCAGCCTGGACGATGAAGATATCTTTCGAATCAACTTGTTGATAACACCACCGCCGTAGCGAAGTGGTTAGCATCGGCGGACTTCCCGGCTGGGAGGCACGGTTCAATCCCATAAGAGTCATAGGTGGGAATTTTTCTGCCCCGACCGGCTCCTACCCAGATTTGAGTTTGCTACAGCTCATTTGGAAGACGGGGACCACAGTCAAGTTCATCTACTTAACGATGCGTCTCCGAGAGTGTGGTGGCTCAAGTTTCCTTACAACACATACAGGTATCTGGATCTCTTGGCCTGGTTGATGCTGATGTCTTATGAAAGGACGCATAGGAACAGTCCTGTCTTGCAGTCTCAGACCAGAACTAATCTATAGCATCATCTTAATCATCCCAATTGTCATCGATCACATAAAAAATGTCTCAAATTCCTGGTGGCCCTTCAAGCCCAGCTTTCCTCATGACTTCATTCACGATGTCCTCTCCACGTTTTGTGGCCTTGCTTTGATTCGTCAGGGTCCTTGTATCGCCGAGTCCATGGTGGCTGTCGATGGCCGGACTTGGTGCGGCCTCAGAAGGGAAGCTTCAACATCAAGCCGGCGTCCTGCTAAGCCAATTATTGTCATCAGAAGGGGGCTTAGTACGTAGTAAGAAGGGTTGACACAGAGAACACAGGGTGTTGTGTCGCTCATTGTAGTGTCTTTTCAGTAAGAAAGGGGTGATCGAGACACAGGGTGTTTGTGTCCTTCATTGTAGTGTGCTTCAGTAAGAAAGGGGTATAAGACACAGGTTTTGGTCCTTCATTGTAGTGAGCTTTCAGTAAGAATGGGCGACAGAGACCCTGGGTGTTTGTGTCCTTAGCTTTGTTTGCATGCTTCAGTAAGAAAAGGGGGTATAGAGACACAGGGAGTTTGTGTCCTTCATTGTAGTGTACTTCATTAAGAAAAGGGGTCAGAACAGTCACAGAGTGGTTTGTGTCCATCCTTGTTGCTTGCTTCAGAAAGTGATGGAGACACAGGGACACACATGCGCCCTTTTTAACAAAAACCAACATCAAACACAACTGTATTTTGTGAAAGTTTCCCAGATTTATTTCGTCTTAGTTCTGTGACCTTTATGTGGGTCAAACATCTGACCGACTCCAAGGTCAAACTCACCACAATTCAAGTTTATTTCATTTGTTTCCTGTAGAACTGACATATTTATAGTTTTACTACTACTAATTGTTCAGCATCATATTTATGAATTTACCTCAGTTCAGTTTGAATTCATCTTATTTCTACGTTTATTTGCATGTATAACGTTTACCTCACCTCCTGTTCATTTTATGTGTATTTCTCTAAATAATTTACATATATACACTTACTGCAGCTTCAATTCATTTCATGTTATTTATCTGACATTGTAAATATATAACAACTTACTGCACCAAGTTCATTACATTTTATTTTCTCTGATATTTACTTATATACAGCTTACTGCTGCTCAATTTCATTTCATGTTATTTCTCTGATATTTTACATATATACAGCTACTGCATGCTCTTTCATTTCATGCTGTTTTCTCTGATAATTACATATATACAGCGTACTGTAGCTTCACAAGTTCAATTCAATGTGGATTTCCTCTGATATTTACATATATACATCTTACTGCAGCTCATTTCCATTTCATCCTATTTCTCTGAAATTACATATATACAGCTACTGCAGCTCAATTTCATCTCATGTTATTTTCTCTGATATTTACATATATCCGCTACGCACTCAAGTCATTTCATTTATTTCTCTGATATTACATATATACAGCTTACACTGCCATTTTCACATCACTCCAATCTGTGACGTTTACAGGTCAGTGTAAAGCAGAGATCATGTCCGGCTGAAAATTTTTCCAAAACAAAGCATTCACGCTTCAGCTCTCAAAGTCAAACTTGTAAAAAAAAACGATCAAAAACCACATTATCTCCGCAACAAGATACTCAAAAAAAAAGCCAAACACAACAAATACTTTAAAAAAACTAGTAGACAAACACATAAATTCAGCGATTTCACAGAGCTTGATTAAAAAATGTTGAAAAATACAACATTTTAATCTAACATCATAGAAAACAATCATAATAAGAAAGCAGCCAGCACAACAACAACAATAACTAACAAGCAAAAGAATTAATAATGAAACACACATGGAACAAGAGCATGAAATGCCATAACTCAGTGAAAACACACAGACATCACACACACACACACACACACACACACACACACACTCACACACACACACACACATTTATTATCATTTGGTGTGTGTTCTGCTTTCTATCTCTGTTTTGATTTTGAAGAACTGGCTGAAATCGGCACGGCACAACATCTGTGAAGGACATCATCAAACAGGGTCCCCTGATATAGATGCCCATGAGAGAAAACAAAAAAAACAGAAAGGTCCATTACAGAACGGCAAGAACGCCCACAATGAAACACAAAAGCAGGCCACCCTGGTTCGATTAAAACAGCTGAAAAATGTCCACAGTGAAGCACGAAATTAGGCCACTTGGTTCGATTAAAAACGCAAAATACGCACAAAGGGCACAGACACACGAAGCGCGCAAAGCCAAGTGGTGTCCCCGACGTGGAAGACTATTCCAGATAAATGACCCACAGTGAGGCATGCTTAAACGACTGTCGGCAATGGCCCACACATGTAACAACCCAAGAGCAAACTTTCTGGTACATCATAAAGATCGCCAAGCTTGTCGTAAACGGAATCCTCGAAAACAGACGACTACATACAAACCCTCTGTGAAAGGGTGAAAAAGGTCAACATAAACACCATGAGGGAGAGGAAGTTCAAATACAAGAGTACTAGTGTCCGCAAACTGACCCATTCATTAGTTAAGGCAGTCACTATTGAGAGAAAACAAAAATGTGAAATTGAAACATCATAATCATTAATCAAACAGAACTCCTCAGCTCCCAACACCCGAGTCACCGTTCCTCCACACTCTCCACCACACAAACCTGTGTTCTGACGGTCACCTCTCACCACACATACCTGTGTTCTGACGGTCAGAGGACGACCCAAGCCCCCAACCATGATCAACCCAGGCTCGCCCTTTTGCTGCAAGGACCCCTGTGAACCTGCTCCTCTCAGGAAACTGTCCCTGACCGTGAACAACTTGGTGGCCAGTGTTCATTGACGCAACCGTCCCCGCCAAGGTTAATCCCCCACCCGCCCCTGTTCGACTAGAGGAACTGAGGGGTCAAAGCAATGGAGGGAATGGGGTGAGGTGGAGTGAAAGCAGAACCTGTCTACACTGACCACGCTACACAGTGGAAATGGTGAGCAGGTAGACGAAGGTGACATTCCGGCTCAAAAACTAATGGATCTTCAACGAAGTCCACACGAAAACCAAACTGGTGAATTGTATCCCGCCTCACCCGTACAGTCACTTGCACAAGTTGCAGGGAGATCAAAGGCAACATCCAGAACAAGAGACTCTGGTTCTGGAGCATATCGACAGAAAGGCACCACTCGTGGCAGAAGAACAGACCCGACAGGAATCCGTTGAGGTACCAAGACGTTAGACCAAGCTGAAAGAAGCCACAGCCAAAATGACGAGAGAGCGTAGTACAAGCGAAGAGATTGTATATTTCCGGGAATTATTGCCACCATTTCCCTTCTGAAAGTCCAAAGAAAATGAAACGTTTACCCCCGTAAAAAGCAAACTTAAAAGGGTGTGTATAGATCGATAACGTTGTGAAAATCGAAGTTTGAAAATAAAAGGAACGCCAGTGGAAAAATGATTTGTTTGACATGTAAGAATAAAGCAAGTTAAAAAAAAAAAACGAAGAAATTTACAACGAATAGAGTACATTAAAAAAAAAAAAAAACACACTGTGCGCACACACATAAACACACATATGCGAATGGCGCACGGTACAAAAATCCGGAGTCGACAATACGTTTGCATAATACATGTCATGGGAAAACAACTATATGTATCTTTTTACATAATCTAATTCCACACATCTAATTCAAGCACGTATACAGAGATTGTGTTATATGAAATATACAACGTCTTTGTGATAAACGTAATAACATCATAACCCAAGCAGTGTGAATTCAAGCACATAAACAATAATAACAAACCTTGTGCATCTTCAAGGGAATAGTGCTTTAACACTTAGAACAGTGACCGCTGTGTGTGTGTGTGTGTGTGTGTGTGTGTGTGTGTTCGTGGTGTGTGTTTTTGTGTGTGCGTGTGTTGTGTGTGTGTGTTGTGGTGGTGTGTGTGTGTGGTGTGAATGCTGTCATTGGCATGTAAAGAAGTATATTTGTTTCAAGATCAAAGCCATGAAATCTCCCTACATTTGCCGAAAAGCTTTAACGTGAGAGATTCATCGTCGAGAACGATAGCTCCTCCTTAAAGAAGTGAAAATCAAGGAATGGTCTGGATTGGGGACAACATGAAGACCTGGACGGACAACAGAAAGACAGGTTGGACAACGATGATGAGAAACTGGATGGACAACATGAAAGAACTGGATGGACAACACGAAGGACTGGATGGACAACATGAAAGACTGGATGGACAACATAAGGACTGAATGACAACATGAGAAGACGGGATGACTACATGAAGGACTGTATGGCCAACATGAAGGACGGGATGGACAACAATAACGTCTGGAGAGAACAAAATGAAGTATTGACTGATGGACCTACATGAAGGACTGGATGGCATCAAGAAGGCCTGAGGGACAACCTTAAGTATTGGACTGGATGGAAAACATAAGACTGGACTGGTTAAACAACTTTTTTGAAGTACTAGGACTAAGGGACATCATGAAGGACTTGACTTGAAAGACATAATGAAGGACTGGACTGAATTGACAACATAAAGGACTGAATTGATGACAACTGAAGGTTGACTGAATGGCAACAGAATATTGATTTGATGGACAAAACTGAAGACTGGACTGAATGGGCAACATGGAAGGACTGAGTTGATGGACAACATGAAGGACTGGACTGAATGGGCAACATAATGACAGAATTGATGGACAACTTGAAGACGGACTGATGGGCAACATGAAGGACTGAATTGATGGACACTTGAAGGACTGACTGAATGGCAACATGAAGGACTGGACGAATGGACCAACTAAAGTACTTGACTGAATGGACAACATAATGTAACTGATTGACGGACAACATGAAGGACTGGACTGATTGGACAACTGGACTGGACTGGATGGACATCAAAAGGACTGAATGGACCAACATGAAGGACTGATGGACAACATGAAGGACTGGATGACAACATGAAGGACTGGACCGTTTTACCACCCTCTCCCTGTTTCCCATAAGCTGAGCCAAAGGGGGTCCCTGACTGTCCAAGTGTTTTGGTCACGTCACACCTCCAGTCTACTGTCATGGACAACTAATGTACATTCACACGACTCACACACACACACACACACACACACAACTCACCCACAACACACACACACACACACACTGAATTCATTTGTTTCAGATGTTGTTTGCAGATCACACTTGTTAATTGAGGGTTTTGAGATTTATTCTATTTTTGAAGAGCATTTAGAGCCTGTTTAGGTAAGGATCTAATTTCTTCTCGCAAACTGTACTCTCCTTCTCTCTCTATATATAAAAGCAGCTCATTTTTCGTTTTAAAAGTAATCGCTAGCAGCACAAATCCTGATGTGCGACTGAACTTTCTTATTAACAATGTCTACATTGTCTTCTTGTTTTCTATTCATTCAAAATGAACTGATGTGATCGATGCCGTAGTCCTTTTAATTTCTTCAGATCTTCTTAACCTGATACAGATATTGTATCTCTGACCCAACACATTTATAGTATCTCGAAAAAAATCTATTTTCACAAACGTGCAATACTTTGAACAATTTGTAATCAAAGATGTGTCACATTTTGTTTTTCCTCCATTTAAATTCTAATTTTACCAAAATGTATCTGGTATCCACCAGTGTTTACAACGACAAATATACGAACAATGGCCTTGGAGCAGAAACACGTATGAGGTCACGTTGTAAAACTTTTTGGTAACGAACGTTATCTAAAATGGCGCATAGAACCCCATTACTCTGAAATCAAGCTGATTTTTAATCCCTAATTACTCCAGTTTTCTCTCTCCCTGTGCTTTTCCATCAGTTTCTTTACTGACTAATGGAGGAATAATACTGTGGGATTTAACTACCAAATTTCACTTCGCCATCTTTTGTTTGTAACAGCAACTGGTCCGTTCCCTTCATCGTTTGCTTGTTAGCGATCTTCAATAAAGCTGCTGAAAAAATGTTTTGGTATTGGAACAGCCCCTGTGGCCCACAGACGACCTGTCAATGAAAGCCGACATTACTTCATGTAAATTGACGTCACGTGCAAAGTGCAGCCCGTGCAGAGAGAAGGACCCAGTTGGTGTATGTTCTCCCCTAACTTCATGCAGATCTACGTCAGTGACCGACCATTCTGTAACATCTAACCACTGCGATGGAAATGAGCGTGGTGAACAGATTAAGACAATCGATGGATGAACAACAGATGGATAAACAGAACAGACAACAAACACACAGTATTGTTACGAAACAGAGCAGAAACAGACAGAAAAACAGACGTGACCATACTGGAAAAAAACGAAAGACAGACAGACAACAATGACACACACACACCCACCACACCAAACCAACACACACAACACACAACAACACACACAAAACACACACACCCACCCACACACACACAACACTGAGTGAGGTCAGTCAGAAAGTTTACAACCAAGTCATAACACACAAACCACACTGTCAACTGTAATGATCTGTTCCATGTCATCACAAGACGTCCAGTCCTTGGTCAGTACACAGCCCATACGGACGGTCAAACCCCTGTCACTGAGGACATAGGTCAAGCAACGTCTCCACTGTCGTCCCCCTCTTGTTCCTCCTTCGTCAACACACAACACCATCACTCAATTTGCTATTTACATTACACCTTCGTCTGCACACACCTTTCCCTTAGGAAAGCCTGAGGTCAGTGTGTGAAAGGGTGGGTGTCGAGGCCAGAACTTGACCTCCACCCTGTCACCAAGGTGTGTCATGAAGTCAGACACCAGGACGTGTTGTCCCCATCATCACATATGTAACCATGGTCCCTCCCATCCTGTCAGCCTTGTGCTTCAGTTACTGACCACACCAGTACGTCACCCTTTCTGGTCAGCACTGCACGGCAATCAGACCGTTCGTCATCTCTCCTCACAACTGACCAACAAACGTCCGTCACTCTGTCCTGCTACAACCGATATACGCATAACCGATTTTAACCTGACGTCACAGTCAGTTGTTTCTGTCACTTTGATTCATATATCAATTCAGGGGGAAATGTTTGTCACGGCAACCAGCCGTAGGCAACAGAGCCAGGCGCCAATTGGGTTTCACTAGGGTCAGAGACAGACACTGTGTGAGGGGATCCAGGCCGATCACCTCACCTTCTTGTTGTTGATGTCCGTCATGACTAGGAGTCGTTGGCAGACACACAATGCGCTGATCCTGGTTCTCCCTGTCGTCTGGTGTTGTTGGCGACATCGTGAACTTACGTTTTGTGAGTCGCCGATCATGACGTCAACAGTGGGGTGAAGCTGTGATGGTAGTGGGGTGGCTGGGGCGGTTGAGCTGAAGTTGGGGTTGTGGAGGAGGAGGTGGGAGACCAACGGTGTAGTGAGGAAAGATATGCACTTGTCTGGATCTGTGGACAATCGATCTTCATCATCAATCATCATCATCATCATCATCAATCATTTATTTATCATCATCATCATCATCATCATCATCGACATCATTATCACTGTCATCGTCTTCATCATCCATCATCATCATCATCATCATCATCAATCATCATCATCATCACATCATCGAGCAGTATCATCATCATCAACATCATCCATCATCATCATCATCACATCATCACACTTTATTACTACGTATGCATCATCATCCTCATCATCATCATCTTCATCTTCATCATCTCGTTAAGCATCATCGCCGTCACTGTCATCATCATCATCATCAGCATCATCATCATCATCATCTTCATCATCATCATCTTTCAGTATCATCATCATCATCATCATCATCATCATTAATATCACTATCATCCAGACATATCTATCATAATCATCATCTTCATCATCCAGCTAATCAGGACTTCTTGATATGTGGAAACCATAATCATCATCATCATCATCATTATCAATACTATCATCATCATCACTATCCCACATCACGCATTATCAATATTAGCATTATCACTTCTCATCATCATCATCATATCACCGTGCATCACAACATCATAATCATCATCATCAACATCATCATCATCATTGGCGTCAGCGTCCGATCATATCATATTACCATCACCATTGTCATCATCATCATCATCATCACCATCATCAACACCATCATCATCATCATATCAACATCATCATATCAACACAACATTCGTCATTGATGTCACTGTACATCATCATCATCATCATCATCATCATCATCATCATCATCATCATCATCATCACCATCATCATCCATCATCATTAATCAATCATCAACATTCATCATTGTCGTCGCCATTGTCCATCAACGAACATCACTGTCATCCACATCATCATTATTAACTTCATCATAATTATTCGTCATCATCATCATTATTTTTTTTTCTCAGCCGCACATCAGTGATCATCAACATCCGGGTTTGGGGCCAGGTTAGATCTACACTGTCTAGATCTGTGAACAATTATCATCGTCATTATACACTATCAGCCATCATCATCATCATCATCATCAAATCATCATCATCATCATCATTATCATCATCATCACATCATCACATCATCATTTTCATCATCTTTGTCATAAATCTTATGCATCACTGAACATCATCATAATAGCACAGGAGCCATCAACATAAACATCATGACAGCATAATCATCATCATAATCATCACCATCAGTGGACCACATCATCCTCGTTAGATTTAACTGTGCCTTTATACTGTGGACAATCAGCAGCATGCACAGTCTCATCACCAAGAGGACATCATCATCACACATCATCATCATCACATCATCATCATCATCATCATCATCACATTATCACTGTGCATCGTCCTTCACATCATCATCATCATCATCATCATCATCATCCACATCATCATCATCATCATCATCTATCATCATCATCATCATCATTATCACTGTGCATCGTCTTCATCATCATCATCCTCTCATCATCATCATCATCATCATCATCATTAGCATCATCATCATCTTCATCATCGTTATCATTATCATCATCATTATCATCATTACATTATCATCACATCGTATATCATAATAATCATCATTAACAACGGATACCTCTCTGCTGTTTATTCCAGTGTGTAACCTTACATAGCTAATCCCTCACATCATTGTGAAACCTTACACAGTCCGATCATGTTAACAGTTTATTACCCTAAAAATACCGTTGAGCACTTGAACACAGTTTACCCTCCACTCCTCCCACCCCCCTCCACCCCACCCCCAACATAAAGTTGAGAGCTAACACAGCTTTATCGCCCTCAAAAGTTTGATACCTGTACAATCTTCAGCAACCAATTTATCACCAGAAACACAATTTAACACTTCTATAACCTATAAAACTTCACCACAAAATTTATCCCAAAACCAAAAATTAACACTTCTAAACCTATACAAAAAAATTAACACTTCAATAACCTAAAAAATTATCACACATCAATTTATACCAAAAAAAATTTAACACTTTATTTTAACCCCCACAAATTTTTTTACCAAAAATTTATTTTTAACCAACACAGTGTACTCACACTGAACAGTGTCACCTACACAGTGAATCATTCCTGAACAGTGTCACCTACACAGTTTATCATTCTGACAGTGTCACCTACATCCTACACAGTGCATCATTCTGAACAGTGCCACCTACACAGTGTATTCGATCTGAAGACAGTGTCACCTGACATCATGTATCATTTCTGAACATTGTCACCTACACAGTGTATCACCCTAAAGCAGTGTCACCTACACAGTGTAATCACTCTGAACAGTGTCACCTACACAGGTTTATCATTCTGAACAGTGTCCAACCTACCAGTGCGTATCATTCTGAACGTGTCACCTACACAGTGTAATCATTCTGAACATGTCACCTACTTTCTTGAACATAATCACCTACACAGTGTATTATCCTAAAACAGAATCACCTACCCAGTGCAGTCATTCTGAACATGTCACCTACACAGTGCATCATTCTGAACAGTGTCACCAACACAGTGTATCATTCTGAACAGTGTCACCTACACAGTGCATCATTCTGAACAGTGTCCCCACCTACACAGTGTATCCACTCCTGAACAGTGTCCACCTACACAGTGCAATCATTCTTGAACAGTGTCTCCTACGACAGTGTATCATTCTGAACTATGTCACCTACACATTTCTATCATTCTGAATATGGTCACTTACACAGTGTATCATCTGAACAGGTCATCTACACATTGTTCATTCGAACAGTGTCAGGTTAAACACAGGTTACATCCTGAAACAGTATAACTTACATGGCTTATCATCTTGAATAGTGTCCAGCGTCTCATCTTTTCTGTCATATTATCATCATCATCATTATTCTCGTTTTTTTCTTTCTTCTAACTCCTCATCATCTCTCTCTGTTTTCTTTCATTTATCCTATTTCCAGACTTATGTCATTGTTTGAAATCGTCATGAACATTGCAATAAACCACCCAATTAACCCGATATGAGGGTGAGGAAAGACAGACAAATGTTATACATATAGTTTTTAATTAATTCAGAACCAGGCACAGTCAACCCTCTCTCTCTCTCTCTCTCACTCCTCTCGTCCTCTCTCTCTCGTCCTCATCCGCGCTCAGTCTCGTCGGTCTGCTCTTCTCTCTCTCTCCTCTCTCTCCGGACTTCTCTCTTACCTCTCTATCTCTCTCTCTCTCTCTCTTCTATCCACCCACACGTTTCTCAGTCCCAGTCAACACTAACCAGCAGGTGTAACAGCTGATCCATTGGTCCTGATCGTCCTCCAGTGCGTCCGGGTCGGGGCAGTGACTACCTTGCCTTGACGCCACACAGGCGCCTCTCCTAAGTCCTCTGTCTTCACTTCCTGTGCTGGAACCTCGGAACCCGTTTCTGATGACGTAAATAGCCGAGTCTGTACACTGATGATGGTTAAAACGAGGCAAGAAATGCTGATAGCCGTCGAGGATCTGTTCATCTGCCAGGACGCCGTTCAGCAATTCTTGCGCCAATAGACCAAGGATGTCTAGCAGGATGGTTTGACCGTCAGCATTCTCTGGCAGCTTCCTGCAACAAATCCATCTTCTTCCTCACCACCCATGTCCACTCTACACACCCCGCTAGACGCTTATGACCTGACTGGGGTCTGGGAGTTACGAATACTGTCCAGATGATGTGGACATGTCTGAAGAGCATCCAGAGCTGTATGTTGGAGCTGCACTCAGCTTGCAGGTGAATTCTGCAAAGACTTGGGACAGCTGGTGAAGAACATGGTCTCTTGAAACTCGACTCTTGCAATGATTAGCTTGAAGCAGACATCACATAATATACCTGAGAATCCCATACAAACATTGCAGCCTGTTTGCTTGGGCAGTTCAGACAATGAACTTCTGTGCTTCATTTAGCCTCTTGATCACCAACCTTTCCAGGACAGGGTCTGCCCCCCATCTGCTCAGCAAGTTCGGCTGACGGTCACTTTATACGGTCCCCATGGGATGTCCACGTGTTGTCCACACTGCTGACAAGCAAGTTGCAGGCCCCGGCTCATGTAGCATGTCGTGGAACAAATCCGGCAGACGACGTCTCCCTATCTACACGGCAAGAATGACGGGCCCATACAAAGGGACCCACACAATGGACAGTCGGTGGTTGACGTCACAACTGGTGGTCCAGGCTGAGCGGAAGGAGGTCCTCCTGTTGCCATGGTTACGTTTTGGAGTCTGGACGAAAGAGGAAGATGTACATATTTATCAAAGGCACCCAACATGCGCACAAATAAGAACGGGACAAGAGAGAAAGAAAGAGAGAGGATTAGACACACAAAGAGACAGAGGCAGAGACATACAGAGACAGAGAGAGATAGAAACAAGACATAGACAGACAGACAGACAGAACTGAGAGACAGACAACAACAGCAGAGAGCGAGTAAATAGAAACAGACAACTGGACAGTGCAAGCCTCCCCCCACCCCCACCCCCACCCCGCCCCCGCTCAATTGTTTTTGATAGACATACGACGAGAAGGTTCAATGTCTTATAGTCTTAGGCAATACCTCTACCGACAATCCTGACGTTAAGGGACATTTACTTAAAAACCCTACTTCATACAGTGTCCCCTGGTAAAGATAAATTCTTTTTCATTACAAAAACGATAAGAAACAAGATAGTGAGAAATTGTGCCAGCTTTATGCATCTATGTGGCACTGGCAGGACATATAATTAAAGCCAATCTTTGTTTTTTTTTTTTTTCAGAACGACAGGGTGAGATTAAAACATGAAACATGCAACTAATTTTTCAACTATCTGTTTCTCTCCTAAATTCCCAGTTCATAACTATACTACAGCACCTTGTAACTGCGGACAATCAAGGCCTTCGTTCATTTTCATTTGTCATTGAATGTTAAGTTTGTACATGTAATCACATTGCCCATTTTCGCATTGCATGATGAGTGAATATTTTTTCTCCATCTCCACGTGAATGACAATAGGGGAGGTGGGGGGGGGGGGCAGTGAAAAGAGCTACTCCCCATTGCCTTCCATCCACTACCCCATTTCCCTCCCACTTCACACCCTTCAGCCTCTCCCACCTCCCTCCCAATCAACTCCACCCCCTGTGTGCAACACAACAGTTGAGGCATCTTTAGTCTGCATCTGGCCAGGCACAGTGTCTCAACTGACACATGCCTTAATTAATCATCACATTAATGTGTTCATGCTCTTTCATATGGTCCTACATCTTCCATTAAATCCTGGGGCTGTCTGCTTAGCATGCACTAAAAGAGTCTAAACTTCGGGTTTGGGCCAAAATTGGCCATAGCGCCTGTAGCCTACTTTGTGCTTTCCCAGTTTTTACCCCTGCTTCTGTGGAGAACCGATCAAATCAGAAGAGACCTGTGAAGACATCAGCCTCACACACGGGCCCTACACATCACAGTAAAGATCTTTTCCAACACGGTCAGGCGTCCTGCACTGGTATGGATGAATCGGTCGTCTGTTGCACAGCAAACAAAAATAACCCGCGTCTTTTGAAGAAAATGACGTCATTTGAAGTTGACGTTTCTTCGGCAATATAACTTCCCTGAAGATTGTACAGGACTGTGTAAAATTGCAGAGGTGTAGCCAAATAATAAAGACAGTAACTGTATTGATAATAGCAGTAATGATAGTACATGGGAAGGAGATGGGGAAAGAGAGTATTGATGATGGTGATGAGGATAAATGATGACTAAAATTTATTATCAGTGTTGTTGTTATTGTCATCATTATTATCATTACTATATATATTATCATCATTATTACCCATTTTTATTATCATTAAAAGAATTTTATCATTATTGTTATTACATCATCATTGGTAGTAGTAGTTAGTATAGTAGTAGTAGTAGTAGTAGTAGTATAGTAGTAGTATTGGATTGTTGTTGTTGCTTGTAGTTTCGTTGTGTTGTTATCATTAAATTTTTAAATTATTATTTTTATTATATTATCATTATTTTTATATTATTTTTTAAATTTATTTTTAATTATTATTATTATTATTATTTATTTATTATCATCATTATTAACAAAAAAAAAGAACAACAACAACAACAGGTAAGGTAAGGTAATAATGGGGTACAGCCCAGCTGACCGCAAAGGCCATATCAGGGCTGTCACCACATTGAAGTAAATCACAAGTCATTACTAAAAAATAATTAAAAAAAAGGCCACTACCAGCAGCAGCAGCAGCACCCTCACCCAATAATAATAATAACAATAAAGATGATGATTAGATATCAATAAAAAAAATTTAACAAAAATCAATAAAACAACATAATAATAATTATTATTATTACAAATACTATTGATTTTAGAATCATCTTTATTACAAGAGGAAGAAAAAGAAGAAAAGAACAAATTAAAGAACAAGAAAGAAAACACGAAGTGATGATGATAAAACAGAACGACGACGACAAACAAAC
>CM031627.1:36980718-36993218 GCA_018398815.1 Conus ventricosus | reverse complement strand
GTTAATCGGTATGACATCATGCTTATTACAGTAATAAGACAATCTATTTAGCACGATTCGTTCCATTAATTTACAGGTATGGGATGTTAAGGCAATGGATGGTAACTGTTTATATCAGTGCCAGGTTTTCCATGTTTATAAATAGGAACGATAATGAAATGTTTCCATAACTGAGGTATTTTACCATCATTCCAACATTTTTGAAATATAGATGGAGAAACTGCACAGCGTTTGCTGGTAGGTGGCGTAGCATTTCATTCGAAATATCATCTAGGCCGACATGAAGTTTCTTGCTGCCTAATTTACTAAGACATGCTTGAACTTCTTGTCGTGTTATAGGAGCGTTTAGGTAGTGGTTATTCCCAGGGTCTTTACTTCTACTTATATAATGCTTACCCTCTTGTTCCCGATATGATCTATTTTCGCTGACAAACTATTCATGCTGCTGTTTTTGACAAACATGTCAACAAAAGCTTCACTTTATCAGAATTTGAAGGGAAATTAGACTTACCGAGTTTGATAGAGTATTGTGGAAGTTTAATTCCATTTTTCATTGTTTTTATTTTTTTTTCCATACTTTTTGCAAATCTTTGAAATTAGATACTCATGTTTGCAAAAAGATGACCAGTATTGTCGCTTTGCCTGTGCTATGATTCTATTCAGTTTATTTTTTTGCTTTCTTTTTCTCAAGAAGATTTTCAGCGCACTTATTTCGTGTGTATGCTTTTAACTGTAACTTTTTCTCATTTTTTGCCTCCTCACAAGCTTCATTCCACCAGACATTGCCCAAATGCTTTTTAGAAACCTTAGATTTTATCCTTGGAATTGACTGATTTGCGGCAGACAGCAAAGCGTTTTGAAAGAGATAATATAGCTTGTCAACATCTTGAGTGGTAACGTCATCACAGTTTATTTGAAACGTTCTTAATAATTCTGAAAACGTATTCCAGTTGGCGAGCTTACATTTTGGCACTTTTTCTCGAGTCTGATCAGTTGGTTCAGATCTTGCGCTTTCAAAATTGATGATTATAGGTATGTGATCGCTGTTCAATGTGTCATCAAGGGTATTCCAATCACATATAGTTGCTAGATCTGGAGAGACTAACGTTAGATCAATAGCGCTTGGTTTGTGTTCCGGATTGTCGGGGATGCACGTTATTCTGCAGATAAAGAGATGAGTCCACCAGGTTCTCAATGAATCGGTTATTTGTTACTAATTGGCGGTCGTTTTTCCAAAAAGGAGAATGAGCATTAAAATCTCCAGCGATTAGAAATTGCTGTGTTTTGATATGTCCGCAAGGTACGAAGCCATTCGGTATTTGCATCATTGGGCCCTTGTGGCAGATAAACTGACACGATCGTTAATGTGTCTGAGCCAACCTGACTTTAATAGCACAAGAATGTGACCCTGGAATGTCTGGTGGAACAGGACTAGTACACGGAGTGTACTTTACGCCTTCTTCAATATAAAGGGCTACATTGACTTTCTCGTTGGTATCCACTTTTTGGATGACTGGAGGATAGTAATAATGACAAAGCTTGGGCAATTTATCTTTTCGTACATTCACTGATTGCAAGGCCAACACATTATATTTTTCATGAACGAGATGTTGAACTAACTGGTCATGGCTAGTTGAGATGGATCTACTGTTCCATTGGAACACTTAAAACCTTTGTCCAAAAACATGGGTCCCCAGGAAGAAAAATAAATGAGACAAGGGGTAATCGAAATAAAAGAAAGTTACTAAATTTAAAATGATAGTGTGATAATACTAAATTATACCGAGCTAATTTTCCACGTGTAGTGATTTTGTGTATGATTGAAGGAAAATGTTCGATGCAATTGGTTATTAGTCTTTACAGTAAAACACAAGTGGCGGTTGAACTGTCAAAATGCTGGGTGCTGGAGTTTCACAAAGTGTGTCCAGTGAGTGATTTTACCAGTCATACAGTGGACTGTACATGTTCAATCCACGGTCCGAAGGTGTGACGCGGATCTGTTGTGAAGGACTGGTAGGCCCTGGGTGGACGGGACGGAGGATGTCGAGCGACCTTCCGTGGTCTCTGCCAGAAGACGTCCCTGATATGTCGCCCGATGTTCTTTGCCATGACACTGGCCCCTCGGTAGGTGGGATGGAGGCCGTCCTTGAGGTTCCAAGAGTTGACCAGGAGGTTGGAATGGCTCACGAAGGAGATGTTCTTGTCGTCACTTAATTCCGAAAGTAGGAGGCGTTGAATAATTCTCCCTTGATATTTAATTTAGATTCCCTGACTGGAGCCATTTTGCTGACTATGACTTTCAGGTTAGGGTACTGTTGGTAATATTCCGGATACAGCTGGCAAACGACTGGCTGCATTCCATGGGAGTTCTGCCTTTGACATCGTTCACAGCACAGTGAATAACTACCGCATCCAGTGGTTGTCTTGCTGATTGGTGAGCAGACTCAAAGGAGGATTGAAGATCTTTGATCATGTTAGCTTTTTTTGACACTGCTCTAAATCCATGGGAGCGACCAAGCCTGTCGTTGTTCACTTTGTTTGTCACTGAGTCGTGGGTCAGGGTGTGAGATTTCCTTTTTTCTGTTCCGGAGATGTTCGATTGCGTACTTTAGCATCAGACGTCTTGACGTTGTTTTTGTTCCGTACGTCATGGTTTTCTTCTTTCCGCATTTTTGTTCTTTTCCTCTAGCCTTTTGCCGCCTACCTTTTGTTTTGGGCGTTCACGCTTTTCTGTCCCCGAGTTGTGCTGAGGGGCGACCTTGGGCAGTGTAGACGGCTGTGGCGATGGTGGTCCACAGCGTACTGCTTCAGCATAGGAGCTGTAAGTCAGCGTCTCTGTCTGAGTTTCGGCATTGTCAACCTTCATTAGCTTGCTGGAAAAGTGACTTTCAAGCATTTCGGACTGTACCTGAATGGTTAGTTCCAATTTCGCGACCCGATCGCACAGAGTAGTAATGATTTCTTGTAATATATCAATGTTGCTGCTTGCTTCTCCTGTTCGGTTGTCATGTATCTTCGGAGAAAATCTGGATCTAAGGATTTGTCCACCGGCAACCAAACGGTTTTCTCCGACTGGTAATCTTGATTTACTTTTCCAGTCAATTTGCCTTTTGGTAGGTCACTTTGACATAGTTTCGCAGCGGAAACTAATGAACTGCCTGCCTCAGCTCTGCTTCTGGTCAGCATGGCCATTTTCTGTCCACTATTTTGCGAAAGACTCCGCACGCTTCTGGTCTAGTTGATGACGGTAGCCGCCATTTTGTGTGACATGTGTGTGTGTGTATTGTGTGTATGTGTGTGTGTGTGTGTGTGTGTGTGTGTGTGTGTGTGTGTGGTGTGCGTTTGTGTGTGTGTGTGTGTGTGTGTGTGTGTGTGTGTGTGTGTGTGTGTGTGTGTGTGTGTGCACGCGCGAGAGAGACAGAGAGTGTATGTGCGTGTTTGAGAGAGAGAGAGAGAGAGAGAGAGTGCGTATGTGTATATGTATATAAGCTCCTCCTGTAGCAACATGTTTTCACCATCATTTGTTGTGGAGCCTGGATACTTCTCATGTAAAGACACACTTTCGCTGTCACTTGTGGATTCGGAATATGTTTTCCTGTAACAACATGTTTTCGCCATCATTTGCTGTGCATCGTGGATACTTCTCCTGTAACAACATGTTTTCTCCGTCAGTTTGCAGCAGAGCCTGAATACTTCTCTGTAACAACATGTTTTCTCCGTCATTTTGCAGCAGAGCCTGAATACTTCTCTGTAACAACATGTTTTCTCCGTCAGTTTGCAGCAGAGCCTGAATACTTCTCTGTAACAACATGTTTTCTCTGTCATTTTGCAGCAGAGCCTGAATACTTCTCTGTAACAACATGTTTTCTCCGTCATTTTGCAGCAGAGCCTGAATACCTCTCTGTAACATGTTTTCTCCGTCATTTTGCAGCAGAGCCTGAATACTTCTCTGAAACAACATGTTTTCATCGTCATTATGTTGTGGAGGCCGAATACTTCTGAAACATTATTTGGCCATCATTTTGTCACGAAGCCTGATTACTTCTTCAGTAACAACATGCTTCACCATCATTTTGTGGCGGAGTCTGATTGCTTCTCCGTCCTGGATGACCTGAACGACGTGTTTATACCCCCCCCCCCCCTCTTTTCTTTTATTATTTTTATTTCTTTGGGTGTAGGGAGTGGGGTTAGGGTGGGGGGTGGGGAGGCTATCCTGAAAACAGACATATATTATAAAGTTATGAGGATGATTTAACAAAACAATCTCACTGTCTCTCTGTCTCTGTCTCTCTCTCCCTCTCTCTCCCAAACACACACACACACACACACACACACACACACACACACACACACACACACACACACACACACACACACACACACACACACACACGCACGCACGCACGCATGCACGCACAAACACACACACACACACACACACACACACACACACGCACGCACGCACGCACGCACGCACGCACGCACGAACACACACACACACACACACACACACACACACACACACACACACACACACACACACACACACACACACACACACACACTTCATGTAAGGTCAATGACCTCCTTGATTTAATGGTTTTAAAACAAAATTTACAAATGACATAAAATATAGCTGTGGCGAAAAAGATATCAAATATGCAGAAACTACTAAGATGTGAACCGTTTCTTTTAAAAAAGACTTTTCTTGCTTCAGCTGAATCTTCCCTGGAT
The DNA here is from genome assembly GCA_018398815.1 of Conus ventricosus. Lineage (NCBI taxonomy): Eukaryota > Metazoa > Mollusca > Gastropoda > Neogastropoda > Conidae > Conus > Conus ventricosus. The sequence continues at coordinate 36,988,484 of CM031627.1, read as the reverse complement.
GAAATTTTAAGTAAGTCCTCAATATTATGTGACAATGGCATTGACTCGGGGTCCGATTTTTACATGCCTGTAAAGAGATGCAGATGTTGTATCTTTATTGGATGCTACTTGGTATATTTTTAGTGCTGCTGCGTTTTTCTATTTTGTGTGTCTAGACCACATAATGTGAATAGACATTAAATTGAAGACTACGCGCTCACACACACACACACACACACACACACACACACACACACACACACACACACACACACACACACGCGCGCGCGCGCGCGCGCGCGCGCGCGCGCACAAACACACACATACACACACGGACGCACACACACACACAAAACACACACACGGACGCACACACACACACACACACACACACACACACACACACACACACACACACACACACACACACACACACACACACACAGCTTCCATCCATCGAAGTACTACCTGTGACACGTCTGTCGAGTTACGTATCATTCTAGTACGTGATTTGTTTTATATTACGTCATATTGAAATATTTACGTCTCTTCCGTCACCACCTTACCTTGCTGGCACTCAGGGAGGATGTTATGTGCTGACGAAGGCAAATAAAGCCGAAAATTTCATTAATAACCCCGACAGCTTGTTGTTCTTGTGTCTTTTTTCTTTTGTATGTGTGTGTGTGTGTGGTGTGTGTGTGTGTGTGTGTGTGTGTGTGTGTGTGTGTGTGTGTGTGTGTGTGTGTGTGTGTGTGTGTGTGTGTGTGTGTGTGTGCATTGAACACGATTGGGGCGTTCTATTTTGTATGCATATTAGAGATGAATCTTTTACTATACCATGCCAAAAAGAAACGCATATTTCATTTTCAGTCATTTCAGCGTCATTTAGATTCAAAATATTGCAACCACAGAGAAAAAAGACATCAATCTACTGTTATATCTATTCATTATGTCTGACTATTCACACAGGACAGAGTTTCCTGCTATACGGGGCATTGTTAAAAATATGCGTTTCTATTTGTGCACAGTAATTATAATTGTTTTTTCTCTTTTTTTTTAAATCTATTGATTTATTTTTTGTTATTGAATTTTTTTTAACTAACAGGAATGGGAACACACAACGTGAGATTGTTTTTCACCTCTTTGAATAGTCGACAACGAAAACATTGTATAAACTGTGGATGATAAGAATCATGACATACATAAATCTCATGATGTTTGTTTGTTTTCATTTCTTTGTTTATTGTAAATTACCAACGTCTTTGCTTTTCCTTGAAGACATAATTTAAAGGAGCCGTTCTCCTCCACGGAAAATCTGGTGACACCTCAGAGACGTTTCTGTGCAAAAAGTTTTAATGTTTATGTGTGCTTCCTGCCACGCTATGATGGTGTGTGACATCCTCAGAGACGTTTCTGTGTAAAGTTTTTAGTTTATGTGTGCTTCCTGCCACGCTATGATGGTGTGTGACATCCTCAGAGACGTTCTGTGTAAAAGATTTTATGTTTATGTGTGCTTTCCTGCCACGCTATGATGGTGTGTGACATCCTCAGAGACTTTTTCTGTGTAAAAGTTTTTATGTTTATGTGTGCTTCCTGCCAACGCTATGATGGTGTATGACATCCTCAGAGACTTTCTGTGTAAAAGTTTTTATGTTTATGTGTGCTTCCTGCCACGCTATGATGGTGTGTGACATCCTCAGAGACGTTTCTGTGTAAAAGTTTTTATGTTTATGTGTGCTTCCCTGCCACGCTATGATGGTGTGTGACATCCTCAGAGACGTTTCTGTTAAAAGATTTTATGTTTATGTGGGGCTTCCTGCCACGCTATGATGGTGTGTGACATCCTCAGAACGTTTCTGTGTAAAAGTTTTTATGTTTATGTGTGCTTCCTGCCACGCTATGATGGTGTGTGACATCCCAGAGACTTTTCTGTGTAAAAGTGTTTTATTTTTGTGTGTTACTTCCTGCCACCTATATGGTATGTGACTTCCGAAGCGTACTTCATGGCCAATTAAAGTGTATTTATCGTGTGCAGATTCGAGCTTTTTGTCTGAGAGAGAGAAACGCCGCAATAGTACAGCGCCATCCGTGTTCTGCCTTTTCTTTTGACCGTGTATAGCTGTGTTGACCCCCATAACTTTGGGATTCAAAAGCAATTGACCTTTCTTGTTTTTGTCCCATGTTTCATTAAATGCAGTCTGTTGAAGACAGTCATAAAACAGTCTACTGAAAAACAACAGTCTACTGAAACATCAACAGTCTACGGGAAGCATCAACAGTCTACTGAAGCATCAACAGTCTACTGAAGCATCAACAGTCTACTGAACATCAATAGTCACAAAGCATCAACAGTCTACCAAGCTCAACAGTTGACCCCATAACGTTGGATTCAAAGCAATGACTTTTCTTGTTTTTGTCCCATGTTTCACTAAATGCAGTCTGTTGAAGACAGTCATAAACAGTCTCTGAAGCATCAACAGTCTATGAAGCATCAACAGTCTCTGAAGCATCAACAGTCTACTGAAGCATCAATAGTCTACCAAGCACCAACAGTCTCCCAAAGCATCAACAGTTGACCCCATAACGTTGGATTCAAAAGCAATTGACTTTTCATGTTTTTGTCCCACATTTCACTAAATGCAGTCTGTTGAAGACAGTCATTAACAGTCCACTGAAGCATCAACAGTCTATTGAAGCATCAACAGTCTTACCGAAGCATCAACAGTCTACTGAAGCATCAACAGTCTACCAAAGCATCAACTGTCTACTGAAGCATAAACAGTTTACTGAAGCATCAACAGTCTACTGAAGCATCAACAAGCATCAACAGTCTACCGAAGCATCAACAGTCTGCTGAAGCATAAAACAGTCTACTGAAGCAACAACAGTCTACCGAAGCATCAACAGTCTCCCGAAGCATCAACAGTCTACTAAACCCATCAACAGTCTACTGAAGCAGCAACAGTCTACTGAAGGATTAACGCACTGACTGTTTCGTGCGGGCAAACGGGGTTTTAAAGTAAATAAATCATGGATGTCGAGGGGAAGCATGGCTTTTCTTTCTTTCTTATTTTTCTTTTTTCTTTTTGGGGGATTTTTTTTGTTTTTTTGTTTGATGCTGTCCGATTTTCTGTGCCACCTCAGTTGCAGTGTACCTACGCCGCTCATTCCGACACCCCATCCACACCACAGCCCGGCCTGGCCCGCCGCAGCCACGGCACCGTCAATCCACATGGAGCAGAAAATGTCAAGTCGTCAAGAGGCAACCCCCGGAAAAGACGCTGCACTGCTGCCTAGTCACTTCGGTGGGCTCAGTGGAAACCTGTTCGGATCCAACATACGCAGGGCACCACCTACTAAGCCCCACTGACGACAATAAATGCTTAGTCGTGGAGCCATGTGAGTGAGGGTCTCCCTCCGGAGGGCGCCAAATGCGTCCATCCAGCGATAGACCCCCATCAACTAGCCTATGTCAATGACCCCGACGGAATCAAACCAAGGCCACAGACGTGAAGAGCCCCATCATAACTGAGGTCACCATAAGAACAGGGTATGAAGGGCCACAGAATTTGAGACATATTTAAGCTGATCGACGAGAATAAGGATGATGAGATGATGCTGCGGATTTCCATTCTGGTCTGAAAGACGTTTTTTTTTCGTAAGGCTGGTAGGACTCAGCATAGGTACGGTGCCCGCTGTATTATGTGATCCACTCTGCTTTTGAACAATACAGCGTTCAGCCTGAATGTGTTTATACATGCACACTTCTATAGTGTTAATGACTTTAGTGGCACCGCTCTCTCTCTCTCTCTCTCTCTTCTCCTCTCTCTCTCTCTCTCTCCTCTCTCCCCTCTCTCTCTCTCATTGTGTCTGTCTGTCTCTCTCTCTCTCTCTCTCTCTCTCTCTCTTCTCTCTCTCCCTCTCCTCTTTCCCCTCTCCTTTTCTCCTCCTCTCTCTCTCAACGTACAACGTAGCTCAGTGACAATACACAGTTACCATCGACACTAATCATTCCTGGTCACCGCAATTAATTTACTGTTTATGCAAACGAGTTTCCAACAGTTATCTCAGCTCTCAAAATTAAGAAATTTCCTCGATGTTACAGAAGCAAAAAAATTCTCACAAAACATTTAAGGATAAGGATAAGGATAACACATCTATTTGTCCAAAAGATGGAAAATTCATTTATTTCATCCTTTATCGATTAAGCCTCAACACTCTATGGTCTGTGCAGTGGAAACACATTACAATATTTGAAGAGAATCTATAAACACTCCCCAAAGCTTGCACTTTTTAAACTCTAATCATTTGACCATTTGAAAACTATTTAGCACTGGGTACTCTGTATTATCATATAAACTACAGTGTAACAAAGCATTGTGATGTATCGATAATGAATGGCTTTGCTTCTCGTGCACTATCCATACGATTTCCACAAATCAATCCAGACACATAGATTTAAAGTTGTAATCAGAAAAACCGGGCTGATCTCTTTAAGACAAGCCTCGCCTACTCTAGCAGAGGTGTGGGTGAGGGGGTGCTTTGGAACTCCTAACCAAAGTACATGAAGGAAAAAAAGTAGTATTACTTCCTTTAAACCAGATTGTAAAACATCTTTGTTTTCAGGCGCTGAAAACTTCAATTCCACTACATGTTAATGCAATGTTGCTGTTTGCAATGCCCAGTGATATGGAAGAAATGATGTCCATACATTGTTACCTAATTGTATGTGTAAACGAAAGGTTACAGGTCTTTTTTTTCTCAAGTGGATAGGCTCCTCCATTCCCCATCCCAGGTCCTGTGTGGGGTGTGTGTGTGTGTGTGTGTGGTGGGGTGTGTGTGTGTATGAGTGGTGTTGTGTGTGTGTTGTTTGGGGTGGTGTGTTGTTGTGTGTGTGTGTGTGTGTGTGTGTTGGTGTGTTGTGTTGTGTGTGTGTTGTGTGTGTGTGTGCGTGTGTGTGTGCTTGTGAATGTGTGTGCGCGTGCATGCGCGCATTTGTGTGTGTGCGTGTAAATGGTGTGTGCTTTAAATGTGTGAGTGCGCGCTTGCTTGCTTGCTTCTTTTTCAACTCCTGGTGAGGATTTCTTTTCGTTGAAGTTATGGGGGTCCTCAGAAGGTCCCAAGTCCTCAGAAGGTTTGGAAAAGAAAGAAAAAAAAGAGTAGCTTTTGACCTAAACGCGCGTGTCAAGAACCTATATTTTTTGTTTGTTTGACGCTGTCCCATTTTCTATGCCACCTCGTTGATATACATCTCTCCCCCCCCCCCCCCTCTCTCTCTCTTACACACACACACACACACACACACCCACACACACACACACCCACACACATAGAGAAGGAGAAAAACTTTATATGCTTCTGAATGAAGACATTGAGGGTGAAACAAATTCGTTGCTTTAGTATATGATTAAATTTCAAATTTATTCCCGCAGATCGCGGCCTGTTTCCCAACCCCACCACATCGCCTGTTTGTGCATGGTTTTTTTTCTTTTTTGTGATTGCTTTCGCTTGTTATCTGTGAACATTGCAAAGTGCAACAAAGCACAAATAGGGCTTCAAGTGAAAACAGCATGCAGAGTTGGCGTAAGAGGAGGGTGGGTGGATGGGAAGAGGGAGGCAAGGGGAGGGGGGGTTGGCAAGGAAGGGGGTGGAGCATGGTAATGGGGTGAGGAAGGAGGGAGACAGAGGGCCGGGGCCCCTTTGGGCTTGGCTCAGCCCCTCATGAAGTGGAATGTGAAAGTGTAAGAGAGAGAGAGAGAGAGAGAGAGAGAGAGGGGGAAGAGAGAGAGAGAGAGAGAGAGAGAGAGAGAGAGCTGTGCAGGCTGCATTGCCTCATGAGTTATCAGTTCACACAGTGAGTGTTCCATTTCCTGAACAGGACACAGTGAACAGTGAAGATAAACCACGGTCGCCGGCCGCACATGACTTGGGCGTAGCAGTGACGTCAGCAGATCTCAGCGTTGTTGTCATGTGTTGTGACCCTGGTCACTGGGACAGACGGCTTTCTGAGGCAGAGCCCGGCTGGGAACACTTGACCTAACCCGCCATTAGATAACAGTCTGTGGCTGGCCTGTCTGCGTAGGCGTACAGAGGCACAGGCATAGATACATACACACATATAGGTATGCACACAGGCGTACATAGGCCCAGGCATGGATACATACACACATATAGGTATGCACACAGGCGTACATAGGCACAGGCATAGATACATACACACATATAGGTATGTACACAAGCGTACATAGGCACAGGCATAGATACATACACACATTTAGGTATGTACACAGGCGTACATAGGCACAGGCATAGATACATACACATATATAGGTATGTACACAGGCGTACATAGGCACAAGCATAGACACATACACACATACAGGTATGCACACAGGCCCATATGCATGCATGCGCAGTAGCATGTTCACATAACCCCAAAGTTTCACTGTCGCCATCTTTGTTGCTTGTAACAGCAACTGGTCGTTCGCCTTCATCGTTTGCTGTTAGCGTTCTTCAATAACAGCTGCTGAAAAACGTTTTGGTATTGGAACAGACCCTGTGGCCCAGCAGACGACCTGTCAATGAAAGCCGACATTGACGTCATGTAAATTGACGTCACGTGGCAAAGTGCAGCCAGTGCAGAGAGAAGGGAACCAGGTTGTGTTGTTCTCCCCGATCTTCATCAGATCTACGTCAGTGACGGGACCTGTCTGTAACGTCTATCCACCGCAGGATGGGATAGGAGAGTGGATGAACAGATAAACAGACTGATGGATAAACTGACAGATGGATAAACTGACAGACAACAGACAAACACACAGGGATATGTACAGAAACAGATAAACAGAGCAGAAACAGATATACAGACATTTGAACAGACTAATAAAAAGGACGAAACACACACACACACACACACACACACACACACACACACACACACACACACACACACACACATTGAGTGAGGTCAGGTCAGAAGTTTACACCAAGTCATACACACCAACAACACTGTCACTGCCTCTCTTAGGTCTGCCCCATGTCATCACCAGACGTCCAGTCCTGGTCAGACACAGCCCCCAAGGACGGTCATACCCTGGGACACTGAGGTTAGAGGTCAGCAGTCGTCTCCACTGTCCCCCCCCCTGTTCCTCACCAACACACAACGACCACCCCCACTCGCTATGTACATGACACCTGCTCTGTCTGCACACACCTGTCTAGGAAACCTGAGGTCAGTGTGGTGATAGGTGTGGGTGACGTGGCCAGAACTGACCTCCACCCTGTGCACCAGGTGTGTCCTGAAGTCAGACACCAGGACGTGGTTGTCCCCTTCATCACAGATGAACTCTGGTCCCTTTAGTCCTGTCAGCCTGGTGCTGTCAGTTACTGACCTCACCACGTCACCCTCTCTGGTCAGCACGTGCACGGCAGCAGGATCGGCGCCATTTTTAAAACAACTGACCAACAAACGTCCGTCACTCTGTCCTGCTAAACCTAGATACCACCTAACCGTTTTTATCCGTGACGTCACTCTCAGTGTGTCTGTCACTTTGATCAGATAGATCAGGGAGGAAGCTGTTGTCACGGCAACCAGGCCGTCAGGCAACAGAGCCAGGCGGAGTGGTGTTTCACTAAGGGTCAGAGAGGCGGACACTGTGTGAGGGGAGCCAGGCCCATCACCTTCACCTTGTTGTTGTTGAAGTCCGCCATGACTAGGGTGTCGTTGGGCAGACACACAATGGCAGTGATCTGGTACTCAGTCGTCTGCTGTGTTAATAGGGTCAGAC
>CM031627.1:36974072-36976572 GCA_018398815.1 Conus ventricosus | reverse complement strand
TAGACTCACACGCACGCACGCACGCACGCACGCAACACGCACGCAGCACGCACGCATGCAAAACCACAATACACACACAGCCCTGCCTGAAAACTGTCCCCGTCTGCAAAGCATGCTTAAATTTAGAACAAACCACAACACCGAAAAAGAAAAAGCAAGAAAAAAACAAGGTCCCAAAGCATGTAACGTACTCCCCATTTTTATCCTGAATACGCGTGATATATTCCATAAAGAGGAAAAACGTCTTAGGCTGGTGTAACCTTTATTTAATGCCTGTTCTGGTAACATCGGCTATCATCTGTGACCTATAATGAACATACTTACAAATTTTCAGAAAATCGGCCAAGAACTTTCTGAAATTTTCCATCAAGAAAAAAAACCATTATGGCCGTTAGTAAGGGCTATAACGGTAAACATAAACATGGGGCATCATCCGTGACCCATAATGAACATACCTACAAATTTTCAGAAAGATGGGCCCAAGTACTTTCTGAGTATTCCAAAAAAAAGAAAAAACCGTTATGGGTCGTTACAGCCATTAGTAACAGCCATAAGGGTAAACTAAAACGTCGGGCATGATCCGTGACCCATAATGAACATACCTGCTAATTGTCACAAAAGATCGGCGAAGTACTTCTGAGACATTCCAAAAAAAAAGAAAAACCATTATGGGCCTTTACAGCCGTTAGAAACGGCAAACAACGGTAAACTAAAACATCGGGCATCATCCGTCGCCCATAATAAACATACCTACAAAATTCAGAAAGATGGGCCAAGTACTTTCTGAATTTTCTATAAAGAAGAAAAAATCCATATGGGCCGTTATGGGCCCGTTAGTAACGGCTATATCGGGTAAACTAAAAACATCGGGCATCATCCTTGACCATTATCAACATACCTGCTAATTTTCACAAAGATCGGCCAGTCCTTTCTGAGATATTCGTAAAAAAAAAAAAAAACGCCTACTGACCGTTACAGCCTTTGTAACGGCTATAACGGTAAACTAAAACATCGGGCATCATCTGTGACCCATATTGAACACACCTGCTATTTTTCAAAAAGATCACCAAGTACTTTCTGAGATATTCCATAAAGAAGAGAAAACCGTTACAGGCCGTTACAGCCGTTAGTAACGGCCTCTAAGGGTAAACTAAAAAACATGGGGCATTATTCCTGACCCATAATGAACATACCTGCTAATTTTTCACAAAGTCGGTCAAGTACTTTCTGAGATATTCCATGAAAAAGAAAAACCGTTACAGGCCGTTACAGCTGTTAGTAACGCATAACGGGGTAAAACTAAAACATCGTGCATCATCCGAGACCGATAATGAACATAGCTGCTAATGTTCACAAAGATCGGCCAAGTACTTTCTGAGATATTCCATAAGAAGAAAAACTGTTACAGGCCGTTACAGCCGTTAGAAACAGCTGTAACGGTAAACTAAAACATGGGGCATTTTTTCGTAAACCATAATAAACATACCTAAAATTTTTTTCAGAAAGATTGGGCCAAGTGCTTTCTGAGATAATCCATAAAGAAGAAAAAACATTACAGGCCGTTATACCGTTAGTAACGGTTTATGACTGGGTAAACAAAAAACATCGTGCTCATCCATGACCCAAAATTTAAACATAGCTGCTAATTTTACAAAGATCGGCAAAGACTTTCCGAGATATTCCAAAAAGAAGAAAAACCGATACAGGCCGTTACAGTTATTAGTAACGTCAATAGCGGTAAACTAAAACATCGGGCATCATCCGTGACCCATAACGAACATACCTAAAAATTTTCAAAAAGATTGGCCCAGAGTTTGTCGGAGCGTGTGGAACACATTTTGACCAGGGACGGACGGACACACACACACACACACACACACACACACACACACACACACACACACACACAACACACACACACACACACACACACACACACACAACACCCCACACACACACACACACACACCCATTTCTTCGTTCCCATTCTAAAGTACTCCCTGTTCTATAAGAACGGGGAGTACAAAAAGGCTGATGTATAGCTGATTGGCTGGATTGTGTTCCATGATGTTAAGCACACATGAAAAAAGAAAGAAAGAAAGAACACACACTATCGTAAATGTGAGTGTGTGTGTTGTGTGTGTTTTGTGTGTGTGTGTGTGTGTGTGTGTGTGTGTGTGTGTGTGGTGTGTGTGGGGTGTGTGTGTGTGTGTGTGTTGCGCGGGGTGTGTGTGTGTGTGGTGTGTTGTGTGCGTGTATGTTGTGTGTGTGTGTGTGTGTGTGCGTGTGTGTGTGTGCGTGTGTGTGTGTGTGTGTGTGTGTGTTGTGTGTGTGTGTGTGTGTGTGTGGGTGTGTGTGTGTGTGGGTGTGTGTGTGTGTTGACACACTGTCTCACCTCAAAAATCTCACATATCTATTTGATGCGAGTGGATATGTTCACAATGCTCCAGAATTTAAAGTTAACAACATCACATTTAAAATACGCTTCAAATATTAAATT
>CM031627.1:36966572-36969072 GCA_018398815.1 Conus ventricosus | reverse complement strand
ACACACACCCCTCTCTCTTCTTTCTCTTGCACACTATCTCCCTCTCATTCACACACACACACACACACACACACACACACACACACACACCCCACAACACACACCACACACACACAAAACCACACACATACACACGTGTTTCACTCTCTCTCACGCGCGCGTGCGCGCGAACGAACAGACACCACTCTTCTCTCTCTCTCTCTCTCTCTCTCTCTCTCTCACTCTCTCTCTCTCTCTCTCTCTTTTTCCTCTCTTTTTCTCTGCACCCACACACACACACCCCACCCCACACACACACACACACAACACACACACACACACACACACCCCCATCAGACATGGTTGACGAGAAAAGGCAAGTGTGACCGAACGGAGAGGGGACGGAAGGAAAAGGCGCCAGAAAGTGTAGGGAAGGGAAGGAGTGGGTTAGCGAGATGTAGAGGAGGGGGAGAGGGCAGGGTTTTAGAGAGAGAGAGAGAGAGAGAGCTAGAGAGAGAGAGAGCGAGAGAGAGGGAGAGAGAGAGAGAGAGAATGGCGCATGTATTTCTGTGAAATTTTTATATTTGTGAACTCTTACGATGTGGTGTGTGTTGTGTGTGTGTGTGTTGTTTTCTATGTGTGCCTGTGCGTGCGTACATGCATGCATGCGTGATGCACGCGCGCTTAGGGTGTGTGTGTGGGGGGCCGCTGGGAGGGTGTGGAGTGGGAGGTAATTGGGGGCATTGGGGATGCGACTCATACTCAGACTCATAAAACCAATTGTCATGAGAAAGTTGAGGGTCGGTAGACAGAATCTGGTCATAATACTAAGAGAAATGGATTATGTGTGTGTGTGCGTAAAAAGCGCGCTTGCTCCTTGTGTGTGTGTGTGTGGTTGTGGTGTGTGTGTGTGTGTGTGTGGGGTGTTTTGTGTGTGCGAGAGAGAGAGAGAGAGAGAGAGAGAAAAGGGGGAGAGAGAAGAGAGGGGGTGAAAAGAGTGTGTGTGTGTGTGCCTGTCAACGCGCGCGCGCGAAGAGAGTGTACGTGAGTGTGTGCGTGCGCGTGCCTGCCTCACATGGAGGAACAAGATTAGACCTACGGATTGCATCTACTTTAGACAAAACAACAGGCAGTAGCCGTTATTGCCCACCACCACCACCACCCCGCCCCCACCTTCATTCCCTCCAACCCCAGTAGCGATGAACGCTAACATTCCTTATACTCAAGTTTGACATGTAACAGTTATCCTCTGCTACTGACATGGAGCACCACTGCTGTTTCCTCGCCAGCGCTGTATTTGCAACCTTCGTCATCCCCATTACCCAGCACAGCCCACTCCCGCCTCTCCCCACCCTTCCCCTCCCCCTATAGCCAAGGTGAAGGACATTATGTGAGCTACAGCTCTTTGTCTCTGTTTCTGTCTCTCTGTCGGTCTGTCTGTCTCTAAGGTCACATCCAAAGTTAACGATACACAAACGCAAATACCGTACAAAGATTTTCAGACATGGCTGTTATACACTGTATGAAACTATGTTATACGACAAAAAAAGCAGAAGAGCACACAAAACAAAGTGTGAAGTAACGCAGATTTAATGCACGACACAAAACAGGACAAGAAATTTTCGGCAATATGCCTTCCTCAGCGACAAAAAAATACAGACATAAACATGCACAATACTCCCCTTGTGAAGCCAAAGTGGTGAATGAAGTAGACAGAGGGACAGTGGAAGAGAGGGTGAGTAGAGTTCGAGGAATAGGGCACGAGAAAGAGGGTATGAGTAAAGTGAGGAGGAGGAAAAGGAGGAGTGAGAGAGAGAGAGAGAGAGAGAGGAGAAAGAGAGGGGAGAGACAGAGAGAGAATGGAAGTAGAGTAAGAGTCGAGAAATGACAGAGAGAAGAGGAGGGGGAAGGAGAGTGAGTGGAGGGGAGGGTGTGATGGTATGTAGTGGGTGTGTTGCATATGAATGAAATGAACAAGAGAAAGCACAATAAATAAGATACAATATACTCGAAAAAGCATTTTTTAAATGACAAGGGGAGGGAGGGGGGGAGAGAGAAGGGGTTCAGCCGCCTAAAGAACCCGACCCAAGTCTGACCCAAGGGTTGGTTGCCCTACCCAAGCACCAAGGGTGAGAGGGAAAACGGGAGAACCCGAGAAAAAACCCACAAGCCAGACGCAGCTAAGAGCTGCAAGGCTCACCCCCCCCCCCCCCCCCACACACACACACGGAGAAAAAAAGCACTCCCCCCCCCCCCCCCCCCGCAAAACCCCCACACCACACACACACACACACACACACACACACACACATACAAGTGCGCGCGCGCGCACGAACAACCACGCACGCACACATACACACGCCAATAAGCGCATACACTGGGGGGGGGGGGGGGGGGGGGGGTTGAAGGTACGTTTGGGAGGGTGACCAAGCACGGCCATCCATCTTAAGGAACGAAAGAAGCGTTCGCAGTCATGGATGACGTCGTACTTGTTGATGGAGGGCTTCCTGGGGATGAATTT
>CM031627.1:36954072-36961572 GCA_018398815.1 Conus ventricosus | reverse complement strand
ACAACTTTACTGTTCTCACACCAAGGACACACTCAACAATCGTAAATCAATCACGTGCAAGTTGTACACTTTATGGCAACACGATCCGAAGTTTTAGCTGCACTCCAAGAAATCCCCTTCATATTCTTTGTAAAACTTAACCAAGCAAATTAGCCTTGATCTTGAGGACTAACTCAGAAAGTACCCAAATCACTCCAATCACCATACCTTTAAGTTCCTCCATGCAAAAGATTACCAGACGCTCACAAACCGTGGCTGATTAGTTGATCTTATTTTCCGAGTCCCGAGTCCTGAGAGAGGGAGAGAGAGAGAGAGAGGAGAGAGAGAGAGAAAGAGAGATAACGATAACGATAACTTATTCAGAAAGGCCACAGCTCCATTTGAAGGGGGTGAGTAATAAAGAACATAGTTAAACAAGGTATTTTATCACAAAAACCTAAACATTCCCAACATATGCAAATTACCTATGTCAAATCACTCCTTCTTTTCAATTTATTTTCTTTCTTTCTGCGTACGGAGGCTGATACTCCTGCGGACACTCTCTGTATAGCCAGGCAGTGGAGTTTTTGTGTGTATGACCCTTTTCTATCCCGCCATTAAGGCAGCCATACTCCATCTTCGGGGAAGGTGCATGCTATGTGTCACATGTCATCCATACCAACGGCCAAACTGGCCTTCTCTTCCGAAAGTTGGTGATGGGATTTTACGTGTGTGCAAGATGTTGTGCGTGCGTTCACACACGGAACCTCGGTTTATAGTCTCATTCGAAGGACTGTGTGGGGAATGGAGTCAGAACCAATGTTAACTCCGAGGGAAAAATCCCCCTATACCGAAATTCGATCTCGCAACCCCAGGATCACGAGTCCGGCGCTCTACCAACTGAGCTATTCCGGCCCCACTCCTTCTTTTAAATAATTTGTACAGATATAAAGCAATGTTTCTGGCAACGTTGTAATTTTTTGACGACAAAAGACAGACTAACTTGAACAGTGCTGGACGTCGATGATATTTTAACGGAATAAGTTTTTGTTGTAGATCTGCCAGAACAGGACATAAGAATACAAAATGAAGTTCATCTTCCCTACCAGAGTTACACAATGGACACAACAAATCATTTTCTGTATGGATATTATATCGTTGACGATGTACAGCAATATCTGATACACCAAACCTGAATTTTGTTAATTTATCAGGTCTGAGAGAGAGAGAGAGAGAGAAGAGAGAGAGAGAGAGAGAGAGAGAGAGAGAGAGAGAGAGAGAGAGAGAGAGAGAGGGGTAGGAAGAGAGAGAGAGAGTATTTCACTGGTTATTGATGCCAACATTCATGCACTCATGCGAATTTGGTACCAGTGATCCTAACGAGTATTTGGGTAGTGGCTTCACAGCAATTTAGGGTTTGCAGACCTAGGCCGAGTTTATTGGGACAATCGCCCAATATGTGTGAAAAACTTGAACTTGAAACTTGAAACTTTTTTTTTTATTGTCACTAAACACCATTAAAGGATTTATGGACACAAGATGGCGATGGTCAAACAACTCATCGTCCAAAGACATAATGATTTGTTCTTTTTACATAAAAAGTCATCATGTAAAGCAGTCATATACATACTTCGCAATTTCAACCTGAAGGTCATCATTAGACATCAAAGTACTTATTTTCAATGAGGTAGCGTCATATATATCCTTTTTGTTTATGATACGTTTTTTAAACGTATTCCTGATTTTATCGTAACGTTTACAAGAGTCTAAAAAATGTACCTCGTCTTCTATTATATTGCAAGTTGTACATTTCCTGTCTTCACGCTTAATATGGGAATATCTACCTCTTTCTATTGCGAGGTCATGTGCGCTAATTCTTAATTTACAAAGTTCTTTCCTGTAATGCTTATTTGTGCATTTAATGAGGTATGGTTCAAGCCTATATTTATTACTGATGTCATTATAAAATTTTAACCTTGGCGCTCTTTCTTTTTCTTGTTCCCAAAAGTGTATATAATCACTTTGTAACTTTCTCTCTATTGCATAACGCAATTTTTAGGGTTAAGTGTACTTTGGTTATTCCATACATGTGTCATTCCAATATTACTTAAGATCTTCTTTACAGCAGATTTCCATGGAGATGATGTGTCAAGATCTTCGTACACGTCTCTTAGATATGAGTCTTCCTTGATTCCATTATATGGATCCAAAACATGACTACTTGACTCATTATTTCTTGACACAAGGGAAATCTTCCAAGTTCAGCTAGTACTGGCAATTTCATTGCTTTTCTGTGTACGCCTAATATATGTCTGCAAAATTTTACATGTACGTCGGATTATCGGATTATTGGATAAGTATTTGTGATAAATGTCGAACATTGTAGTCTGCTTTTCAACATGTCCTATCTTTTCTGTAAATGGAAACCAAACTTCTGCGCCATAAAGCATGACTGGTGAAATCAAAGTATCAAAGAGTTTTGCTATTGATGATACATTGACATGTTCTCCCTTTACTTTACGTAGTAAGGAGTGTACAGCTTTGTTACCTTGTTTTGTTAGATGATCTTGTGCTTTATGTAGCTCTCCACTTTTATGAAGAATTATTCCTAAATACTTGTATTCATTTACTGTCTCAAGAGAATCGTTTCCACATGTAAATGCGGTTGAAAAGTTTGAGTCAGTTTTAGTGAATATGACAACTTTTGTTTTATCTTTATTTAGTTCCATGCCCATTCTGTACAATAATTATGAAGTCGATTAAGTTTTGTTTGTAATCCCGATTTTGTGTTTGACAATATAACTATGTCATCAGCATATAATAAATGCGATATTCGTGTTTCTTTCAATTTGTTTATAACAGGAGAATCATTATTATCAATATAGTTTGAGATATCATTTATAAAGTTATTAAACAGCGTCGGGCTAAGCGAACTGCCTTGAAGAAGTCCTTGTTTGACCGGGACTGATCTTGTAAATCCATTATTTGATTTTCCACAAACCATCGCGTTTGTGTACATATCTTTTATAACCCGATAACAAAAGCCTTTGATACCTATATTGTATAGTTTCAGAAGTAAAGCGTCATGCCATATGCTGTCAAATGCTTTTCTAAAGTCTACAAAACAACAGTATAGTCTGCCATTCTTTTTTCTTATTTCACTGTCAATGATCTTTTTTAAAATGAATATCTGGTCTGTTGTTCTGAAGGATTTTCGAAATCCTGCCTGTTCTTTGATAAATAAATCTCTGCTTTCTATGTAATTTGTTATCCTATTGTTTAATATTTGACAGAAAGCATTATTCAGGCAGCAGTTTAAAGTAATTCCACGATAATTGTCGGGATTTGTCGGATCGCCGCTTTTATAAATGGGCACACAAATGCCATGTTTCCACAGAGTGGGATACTGGCCATATCTTAGTACCCAGTTAAATATATTCTTAAGAGGTATAATTATATTAGGCAAACTGGCTTTGATTATTTCATTTGAGATTCCGTCCTTTCCCGTGGCTTTTTTATTTTTTAAATTTCGAAATGTCTTATGGATTTCTGATATACTAATAGGTTCATCAACATTTGGATTATATATAACATTTCTTGTTTCAGACAATTTTTGCTCAATCAGTTTTTTTTTT
Organism: Conus ventricosus; assembly: GCA_018398815.1. Lineage (NCBI taxonomy): Eukaryota > Metazoa > Mollusca > Gastropoda > Neogastropoda > Conidae > Conus > Conus ventricosus. Next base: position 36,957,958 of record CM031627.1, on the reverse strand, counting down.
CTCTGTTCTGTTATTTCAATATTCCTGCTAACTAATTTTTCTAAGTGAGATATCCATTTGTCTTCATGGATTTCCTTCCTTTTATTTTGATTCGTATTTTGCATGTTTGTTAATTCGTTTAGTGTTCTCCATACTTGATTTGGATCCTTCTCAAAGGCTTCATTTAGTTCTCTAATAAGTTTGTCTCTGTATGTATTTTTTGTCTTTCTTAAAGTACTTTTGTATGCTTTCACTGTTGAAAAGTACTTTGTCTGTAGGTATCGATTGAAAGGGTGTCTGTTCAGTGTATTTAAAAGTGATCTTACTTCTTTCCTTAGAAGAAAACATTTTTCATCAAACCATTTTTTGTGTTTCGGATTTTTTCTCTTTCTTTTGCGCATGTGTCTTTGTTTGAGTGATAAGGATGCTGCGTCTTTTATTGTTTGGGTCAGATCATTAATCATGTTGTTAATGAAGACCGAGGTCAACGTATCATGATCTTGTGTCTTCTCCATACGTTTCTCTATTTCTTCTATACGACTCTTCATGATAGGGTTATTTAAAGCAATGTTCAGCTTTACTGCAGATTCGTCATCCCAAATAAATGACGTAATGGTTGTGTTAACTTTTGTGTCATTTCTGTTTGACGTGTTATTACGTAAGGGAGCACTGTCAGCATGCGCATTTGTTTTCATATTAGGTCTATCATTGCAAACAGTAGGAAGTAAAATTGACAGCTCTATAGGACAATGATCAGAATATACAGTGAGTTTATGAACTCTGCATGCAATAACATCTTTCATTAGGTCTTGCGATATAATGAAATAATCTACAACGCTACTCCCTTTTGCGTTGAAACAAGTAAAATTTCCTCGAAGATCGCCAAGTTAGCGACCATTAAGAATATACATATTATTTTCCAAACAAATATCTACTAATTTTCGTCCATTTTTTTGTATAACGCTGTCTTGAGAGCATCGTTTGTGAATAACGTTATAAAGATTGTCACTAGGATATGCATGTAAGTTGTTTTCACCGACCGTGTCAATATAATCTATTAATTGTCCAGTTCTTGCGTTAAAATCCCCACATAATATAACATTCCCTTTGCTAGAGAAATGTTCTGCTTGTCTTTCCAACTCTTCCCAAATGCGCACCGTATTATCACGTCCATAAGACAACGATTCAGGCGGTATATATAAACAACCGATGAAAGTATCAAGTTCGTCTTTTGTGGAAGAAAGAATTATCCAAACAATGTCAGAATTACTCGTTGGGTGAAACTTGATTAGCGTTCGTAGTTCCTTCTTGATAAAAACTGATATTCCCCCTGATGCACTTGGAGCCTTGTTCCGTTTTTTCCTGCAGTAATGAACACCAGGGGCAAAGCCTGGTATAAAGATATCGTTAATATCTTCTCGTTCAAGATGAGTTTCTTGCAATATTACAATGTCATAATCAGAACATATTCTGCGTATATCTTCTTCAAAGAATTTGTTAATCATACTACCATCGATTGTCTCCCTAAATCCTTTAATGTTCCACGAAAATATCTTAACTTTTTTCTGTACCATATGTGTTAATATTGAACAACCAATGTTATTAAAATTATATTACCCAAACACAATTTCATACTGTGATTTAAACTCAAGTGAAAAGGAATAAAGTGAACATTTCTAAACACTTAGTTCACAGAAGCGCATCTGATGTGGTGCTATATTATAATGACACTGCCATATTATAATGTCAAATAAAGTATTCGCAATTTTTGTAGATGAAAATTTGTCTCAAGAAGTTTTAGTTCTCAGTTGCTCTGGTTACCAGAATCCATAGTCCCTCAGTTGCTCTGGTTACCAGAATCCATAGTCCCAATAACGGTTGTTTTTGTACTCGTTCCAGTCGTATTGGTAGCTGTTGCGGTTTGCCCGGAAGTCCTTGTAGTGGTCACGTTGTTTGTTTAAGTGCTTGTTTTGATAGTCATTCCGGTCAGTCCAGGCGTGGTAGTAGTTGCTGTGGTCTGCCTGGAGATCCGTGTAGTTGTCCCGTTCGTTGTATCGTCTCGCCGTGTATCGGTTGTTGTAGGGTCTGTTGTAGTCGTTGTAACGTCCTTGCCTGTCTGCATCTGGCTGGAAGCGCTGGTGGGGTTCCGCTTGTCGACGTGACGTGTAGGATTTGTCTGGTCTTTGTGTGAAGAACTGTTGCCGACTTCTGTCCTGGTGTTGCTTATTTCTGGTGTTATTTCTGTTAGGGTTTTGTCTCCAGGAGAAGTCATTGTGACGTCTTGTCCCCTTCCCCTTTTCGTTTCTTCCGTTGCCTGTTGTGCTCGTTTTTTGTGGAGAGTGGAGAGGGAAGCGTTTGTATGGTCGGGGTCTTTGTTTCTTCCAAAAAAGACTGTGCACGTGCCTCCCGATATTTGTTGCCAGAATACTGGCACCCTTTTTTTGAGGGATGAATGATGTCTGCTAAATGGTATGGAGATTTTTGTAGGTTGTTGTGTTCGATGAAAGATACACTTTTCTCCTGGTAGAGAGCGGCAAACACAGTGGCGTTGACGATTTTCCCTTTTGCATTCAGTTCTTCCTCATCTGTTGGTGCAATATGGCTTACAATTAGTTTGGTCTCTTTACTGCACATGGATTGGCATGTCTTCACAAAGGTAATGATCTTTTCACTCACTTCCTTTGGTGATAATGTTTTCAATTCATTAATTCCAGCGTGAAGAAGAACAGCATCTGGCTGTTTGCCGTGTAAAGTTTCTATCTCTGCAGCACAGTCTGTGATTTTTGGTCGTTTTTTCATGGTTACCGTTAAGCCATAAGAATTTCCAAGCCGTTCAACCTCAACCCCTTTTAACACAGAATCATGTAAAATGAGCAGACTGGGCAATTCATCGTAATCCGTGTCTGTGTCACTGTTGCTTGTGTCTGTGTTTTTGTCAATGTCTGTATCAAAAAATAAGGTACGGGCAGGTTTTTCTTTTTCTTTCAGATCAGTTTCGTTTTGCGACATAGTTGATTCTAAGGTAGGTCCAGGATCTGGTGTCGTTTTGAGAGAGGCGCCACCTTGTGAATACTGAGATGTGGCATTTTTTTTTGTTTTTCTGGTATTTTGGAAGGTCTTTTTTGTGCACGTGAACCGACTGAGACGTATCAGTTGATTTCTGGGTCAACATGGAAGTTGACACAGGAGTTTCTACGTCTTCTTTCGGTGATAGGGAAGGTGAGACAAATGACGCTTTTCCTGCTAGGTCTATCCTTTTTTATGCCATTTTTCCAATTTCTGTACATATCATATCCTGTTTTTCTTGAATCTGCAGTTTCATCAAGGTGATTGCATCCTCCAAGTTATCTATTTTTGTGTTTATGTCTTGTTGAAATGCAAAGACTTTTTTCTGTAAATAGTCACTGTGTCCTGCAGTGTCATCTTGTTCTTTTGTAGTGTTGTCATGTGACGTCATTTGGTGTATGGCCACGAAATCTTCCATCATTTTGTCGTCAACATGTGGTTCCGCGCACAGCTGGCATGAAAATTTTCTTTGCGTTTTGAAAAAAAGGCAAATCTGGTAGAGAGGGAGCTTGGAGCAGGACCAATGAATTCTTCGATGGCAATCGGTGCACTTTAGAATTCTTTCTTTTTTGTTTACTTCACAGAAACATGCGTATTTTTCGTTGTCTTGTGTAGTTTTAGAACGCTGTTCTTTTTCAGTTATTTCTTTTGTTTGATCATCTTCTGTTTCGTTATCAGAGACCCCATAATTTGTCAACATACATTTTGAGTCACTGTTTTTCTTTTCCAGTATAATTTGGGGTTCAAATGTCCTGCTTGCCTCATAGCCTCTTTGGCTTCTTCTAGCGTTTCGTAGCCTCTGTGAACTGCTCCCGAGAATCCGTTGACCGACTTAGATGCT
>CM031627.1:36936572-36949072 GCA_018398815.1 Conus ventricosus | reverse complement strand
ATCATCGCGCGACACACACGCCGCTTCGTGTTGTTTGTCCGTATTTCGCAGTTTGAGATCACAGATTTTCGTGAGTGACTTTGTTCTGTACATTCCTACATTTAGTCAGGAGTACTGTACCTTTCGTTTGTATCGCCAAATGCGTCTGAGATGTTCTTAGAGACTGAATCATTCATTGGCTGCTCTTTTTCATTTATCTGTTTGTTTTTTGTGGGCTGATGGGTTATAGTTTGTATTGATTGGTTTCATGCTTTTTGCATATTTGTCTATGTGTGCGTTCTTATGCTTTACAGGATATACAGACTAGTTTGAGGGTTATCTTCTTGATTTGTCTCTCTCAGTGGGCGGGTATGTTATAGTTTATATGGGGTGGTGTAAGGGTCGTCTTTCTGATTTGCCCCTAATTTGGGTTCATGGATGTTTTTTTCCAATTATTTTTTATATATGTATATATTATATATATAAAATAATTTAAAATTTATTTTTATATTTATATATATTAATTTATATATATATTTTTTTAAATATATAAAAATGTGTATATAGATATCAAGGGACCCCGTTATGTCCCTTGTTTTTCTTAATGGGTGTTTTGTGCGTGCCGGTTCCATCTCTTTTAAAAAGCGCACCCCCTCCAAGGGGGGTTTACGGGAAAGGGCTCTAAAGGCAGGGAAGGGACAGTGTTTCTTGGGTCCCCCCGGGCACCTTCGGGTGTTTCTTTTTTCCTTATATATAATATATATAATTTAATTTTTATTTATTTTATTTAAAATTTTTATAATATAAAATGGTTCTTGCCCTTCCTTTTCCAGCTGTATTTGTGAGCTTAAAAAATATAGTTTGTAGAGTCGGGGGTTTTGGTAGTTTTTTGGGATTGTGCCCTTTTTTGGTTTTTTATGTGTTAAAGTTTAAGTAGAGGGGTTTTTTTAGCGCGAATCTTTTAATTTGTTTCTGTTGGTGGGCTGAAGGTTTTTTTTTTAGGTACAAGGGTTTTAAAATTTGTGTTTGTGTGTGTGTGTGTGTGTGGTGTGTGTGTGTGTGTGTGTGTGTGTGTGTGGGTGCTGAGGGGCCAAAATTTTAAACCCTGGTCTTTTGGGGTTTCATCGTTTTGATTTTTCTGTTTTGGGTTTTAAGGGTTTTACAGTTTCGGGGCCCAAACCTTTCCTGTATCTTTTTTTGCATTACAATAAATCCACCTCCTTATTTTTCCCCGGTTTTTAAAATCCCCTCCTTACTGACCCCCCTTGGTCCCCCCCTTTTTTTCCTTTCCCCCTTTCCCTTCTGCCCTCATCTCCCTGCCCTTTTGAATCCTTCACCTTCTGTCCTCATCTCCCTGCCTTTGATCCTTCCCCTTTGTCCTCATCCCCCTTTTCCTTTGAATCCTTCACTTCTGTCCCCCCATCCCCCTGTTTTTCTAAAAATTTCTTCCCTTCTGCCCTCTTCTCCCTGTCCTCTGAATTTTTACCTTCTGTCCTTTTCCCCTGTCCTCTAAAATCCTTCATTCTGTCCATTCCCCCCCCTTTTCCTTTGAATCCTTCCCCTTCTGTCCTCGTTCCCTGTCCTTAAATCCTTCACCTTCTGTCCATTTCCTTTTCCTTTAAATTTCTTCACCTTCTTTCCTTTTCCTTGCCCCTTTAAATCCTTAACCTTCTGCCCTCTTCCCCCTGCCCTTTAAATTTTCTTCCCCTTCTGTCCTCTTCTCCCTGTCCTTTGAATCCTTACCTTCTTTTCCTTTCCCCCTTTGTCCTTTGAATCCTTCACCTTCGGGCCTTTTTCCCCTGCCCCAGAATCCTTCCCCTTTTTGTCCCCCTTCTCCCTGTCCTTTAAATTTTTAAACCTTCTGTCCTCTTCCCCCCTCCCTTTTGGGAATCCTTCACCTTCTTTTCCTCGTTCCCTGTCCAAAATTTCTTCACCTTCTGTCTCTTCTCCCTGTCCTTTGAATTCTTCCCCTTTATCCTCTTTCCTTGTCCTTTGAATTTTTTCCCTCTTCTGCCCTTTTTTTCCCCCTGCCCTTTTAAAACCCTTCCCACCTTGTGTCCTCTCTCCCTGTCCTCTGAACCCCTTCACCTTTGTCCTCTTTCTCCCTGTCCTCTAAATCCTTCACCTTCTGTCCTCTTTCCTTTTTCCTCTGAATTCTTCACCTTTTTCTCCCTTCCCCCTGCCCCTTTAAAAACCCTTCCCCTTCTTTCCTTTTCCCTGTCCTGAACCCTTTCACCTTCTGTCCTTTTTTCCCTGTCCTGAATCCTTCCCCTTTTCTTTTCCTCTTCCCCAATGTCCTAAAACCCTTCACCTTCTGTCCTTTTCCCCCTGTCCTTTGAATTCTCCACCTTCTGTCCTTTTCCCTGTCCGGGAATCCTTCCCTTTCTGTAATCTTCCCCATGTCCTAAATTCCTTCCCCTTCTTCCTCTTCCCCCTTTTTGCCCTGAATCCTTCCCTTTGTTCTCTTCTCCCTGTTTAAACCCCTTCACTTCTGTTCTCTTCTCCCGTCCGAATCCTTCACCTTCTGTCCTTTTCTCCTTGTCCTTTTTTCTTCCCTTTTTGTCCTCTTCCCCCTGTCCTTTGAATTCTTCACCTTTGTCCTCTTCCCCCTTTGTCCTTTGAATTTTTCCCCTTTCTCTCCTTTTCCTGTCCCTGAACCCTTAACCTTCTGTCCTCTTCTCCCTTTTCCTCGGGAACCCTTTTTTTTACCTTTCTGTCCTCTTTTTCCCTGTCCTGAATCCTTCCCCCCCTTTTTTTTTTCCCTTTCTTTCCTTGCCCTAAACCCTTCCCCCTTTCTGTCCTCTTCTCCAGGGCCTTTGAATCCTTCACCTTCTGTCCTCTTTTTCCCTGCCCTTTTGGGGAACCTTCACCTTCTGTCCTCTTCCCCCTGCCCTTTTTAAAAATCCTTCCCTTCTGCCCTCTTCCCCGTTGCCCTTTGAACCCTTTCCCCTTTCTTCATTCTTTTCCTTTCCTGAATCCTTCACCTTTTTCCATTCTTCTTTATTTTGGGTTTCCTCCTCACCACCACCACCCCCACCACCACCCCCCAAACCTTTTTCATCTTTCTTTTCTTCGCCCGTCTTCGTTGTCGTCGTCGTCTTCGTCATCGTCATCTCATCATCATCATCTTCTTTAAATTTTTTCATCTTCATAAATTCTTCATGGGTCGCCCGTCGTGTTATTAACATCGGGCCCTTCGCGTTTTCTTTTTTCCTTGTTTGCAATTTTGTTCTTCTTTTTCTTCCTCTGGAATTTATGACGATTCTAATTAACAATATTACAAATTTTTTATTTTTACTATTTTTATTATTATTATTATTATTTAATTTTTAAATATTGTTATAATTATTGTTTTTTAATTGATATTTAATTGTTTATTTTTTATTATTCTTATTATTATCGCCATCTCATCATCTTCTTCATCTTTAATCTTTATCTTATTATTTTTATTTTTATTTTTTTGGGGGTTTTGGGGGTTTTGCTGTGCTGCTGTGGTAGTGTTTTTTTTTAAATTTTAGAAATTCACTTGTGACTTCAACGCGGGGGACCGCCCTGATATGACCCTCTGCGGTAAAAGCTGGGTGAAACGCAACATTGCCTTGCCTGTTGTTGTTCATTGTTCTTTTTGGTTTTTTTTTTAAGGGTGATGATGATGATGATGATGATGATGATGATGATAACAACTAAACACAACAAAAAGTAATGAGAAGAAAAAGGGAAACAATAATCAAAAAAATTCTTTTGAAAATGTTTGAAAAAAATTTTTTAAATTAATAAAAATTTAATATAATAAAAATTAAAATTTTAAAAAATAAAAATTAATAATAATAAAAATTTTATAATAATAAAAATTTTAAAATTTAATATTAAAAACTGTAGTGATGTTTTTGGATGTTTTTTAAAAATTGCAACATTTGTAAAAATTAAAAGGCATGTCATCATCATCTCATCCTCTTTTTTTTTTTATTACTTTTTAATGGGGCCCCTAGAACTACTATCAGTAGTACTTTTATAAAATAAGTTTACTGTCTTTTATTTTTGGCTGCATCTCTGCAATTTTACGCGGGTCCATTTGGGCATCTTCATTTCGGTTATACTGCGGAAAAAAAAAAAGTCCCCCTTAAATGACGTCATTTTCTACAATGACGCGTTTATTTTTTTGGAGGGCAACAGACAAACCGATTCATCCTTTAAAAAGTGCAGGACTTTCGACCGTGCTGAAAAAGTTGTTACTGTAAAGTGTGGGGCCCGTGTGTGAGGCTGATGTCTTAAAAGGGGTCTCTTTGATTTGATCGGTGCCCCAACAGAAGCAGGGATTAAAACTGGGGTGCACAACGGGGGTTACGGCCCGCTATGGCCAATTTCGGGCCCCAACCTGATTTTTAGGCTCTGTAGTATTTGCTAAGCAGACGGGCCCCCAGGATTTGAGGGAAAAGGTGTGCCCAGGGGGAAAGAGCATGAAACTTTTTTGCGAGATTAATTAAGGCTTGTTTTCGGGTTGAGCTCTGTCCCTGGCCGCTGGCAAAACTAAAGATGCCTAAACTGTTTTGGTGCTGTTGCCCCCAGGAGGTTGTTGGGGGGGTTGGGGGAATTTAAATTTGGGGGGGAAAAGTCCCGGGGGGAGGTTCTTTTTAAAAGGCCCCCCCCCCCCCCCCCCTCCCCCCCCCCCCCCCCCCCCCCCCTTTTCCCCCCCCCCCCCCCCCCCCCCCCCCCCCCCCCCCCCCCCCCCCCCACCCCCCCCCCCCCCCCCCCCCCCCCCCCCCCCCCCCCCCCCCCCCCCCCCCTATTTTCAATCGCGTGGGAGGGGAAAAAAAAGTTCACTCTTTCATGCCAATGGAAAAATTGTTTTAAGGGTGATACATTTTCAATTTTAACATTAAATGACAAAGAAAAAAACAAGGTCAAAGATTGTCCCCCAGTTAAAAGGTGTTGTTTAATGGGGTTAAAAATTGGGAATGTAGGGGGACCACGACATTTAAAATTTTAAATTTTCCCGGAATTCATGTTTTTCTCCTTTCTGTCGTTGTTTAAAAATAAAAAAGCGGGACGGGTTTTAAATGATATGTCCCTACCAGTGCCAATAGATGCATAAGCTGGCTAATTCTCACCTTCTTGGTCCTTTTTTAGGGGAAAAAAAGGTCTTTTTTTTAGGGAACTGTATGAACTGGTGTTTTAATTTAAAATGTCCCTTAAAAAAACTGATTGGCAGTAGAGGATTGCCTTCGTTTTTACTGTCCCCCCCCCCCCAAAAAAAAGGGGGGGGGGGGGGGGGGGGGGCGGGGGAGTGCTTGAAAAATATCCAGAAAAAACGTTTTTTATTTTTCGCTCTCTGCTGTTTTGTAGCTGTTTTCTCTGTTGTCTCTCTGTCTGTCTGCCTGTTTTCTTGTCTTTTTCTTTGGGCCCCCTCTTTTTTGTGTCTGTCTGTCTGTCTGTCGGGCTCTCTCCCTCCCCCCCCTCTCTCTTCTTTCTCTCCTTTTTCTCTCCCAGTTCATGGGGTGATGATGGGTGTCCCTTTTTTGAATTTTTTACCCCTTCCCCTTTTGTTCAGACCCCAAAACGTTACCATGGCAAAGGAAAGGGCCGCCTTTTTCCTCAACCTGGACACCCCGTCACGTACCCCCCGACTGTCCCTTTGGGGGGGGTTCCTTTTTTCTGGGCCCGTCATTCTGCCGTTTTAGAGACGGGCGTCTGCCGGGTTTTTCTCCACGGGGCTTTTCTACAAGAGCGGGGGGCCCGCAACTTTCTTGTCAGCAGGTTTTGGTAAAAACAAAGACCTTTCCCCAAAGGGGCCGGAAAGTGATCGTTCAGGGACCTTGCCAAAAAGATGGGGACAGACCCCTACCTGGAAAGGTTGGTTTATCCCAAAAGCTAAATGAAGCCCCAAAAACGGTTTAGGGGTTGGAAAATGCCCCAACCCAAAAGGCGGGCCCTTTTTTTTCTGGATTTTCGGACTATTTCTGTGTTTCTGTTCGCTAAACATTGAAAAAGTCGAGTATCAAGGGGCCATGTTTTCCAAACCGCGTCCCAGTCTTTTCAAAAATTCACCTGCAGCTGCACGTGCCACACCCCCATCCCGCTCTTTGGGTGCTCTTCCGCCATGTCCACATCCCCCTGGACGTTTTCGAACCTCCCTGACCCCCAAAAGGTGAAAGGTTTAGGGTGTGAACGAGTGGAATGAGTGGGCGAGGAAGAGATGGGTTTGTTGCGGAAGCTTCCCGAGAAAAACTGAAGGTGAAAAAAACTGCTGGACATCCTGTCTCTTGGGCAAAAATTGTGAACGGCGTTCCGAAGATGAAAAAGATTCCCCGACGCCCTATCAGCAATTTTTTTGCCCCGTTTTTAAAATCTTTCCAAAAGTAAAACCCGGCCCTTTACGTTAAACCAAATCGGGTTTCCCAAAGTAGCCAAACAGGGAAATGAAGGGCCGTCGCCTTGGGGGCCCCCGTGTGGGCGTCAGGGGAAGGGCGTCAAATTTCCCCGACCCGGGGCGCAAATGCAGACGATCGGACCCAAATGGATCAGCTGTTTTCACCTAGCTGGTTAGTGTTTTAATGGGCCCGAGAACGTGTGGGTGGGGATAGGAAAAGGGAGAGAGAGAGAGTGAGAGAGAGGGGAGGGGGGGGGGGGGGGGCGGTGGGTGTGTCTTTCTCTTGAAAATTTTTAAGTCCCTATGGTTTTAACTTTTTCCTGTCTTTCCCTCAAACTTATATGTTCGTTGGGTTTGGGGAATTTGGGAAAAAGGGTTAAAGCCAAATTTTAAAAAAGACATTAAAATCTTTAGAAAATTTCGGAAAATTTTAAAAAAACAAGAGCTAGAAGAGATGGGAGGAGGAAGAAGAAAAAAAGGGAATTAAAGATGATGATAATGATGCAGAAAGGGATGAGGGACGATGGCACTGGGTTTTAGTTTATTAAACGTTTTAAATGAACACTGTTTAAAGGGTGAAAACCCTTTTGGGTGACACTGTTCAGAATGTTTCACTGGTAGGTGAATTGTTCAGAAAGATACCTGTGTAGGTGACACTGTTCAGAATGATTCACTGGTTGGGGGACAAATGTTCAGAAAATTTTTCCCCCATGTAGGTGAATGTTCAGGATAAAAAAAATTGGTTGGATAATAAATTTTTGGGTTTGGGTGTTTAAAACCCTAGAAGGGGTTTAAATTTTTGTTTCTGGTGATTTTTTGAAATGCTGTAGCTTTTATAGACTTTGGAAGTGTTAAATTGTGTTTCTGGTTGGGGTAGTAGAAGAAATTTGTGGGGCGTGGCCGCAGAGAGTCCTCAGAAGGGGGGGGGGGAACCCCTTCAAGCAAGGTTTCGGCCCTTATCTCCCGACACTAAAAGGGGGGTTTTTGGGACCCCCCGGTTCATGATCCCGGGTTTTCCCTCTGCTGCTCCTTTTTTTTTTCCCCCTCTTGGGGCGAGCCATGGCTGGGGTTCGAAACCCCTGACCCCCTGGACCCCCCTCTTTTTCTTTAAAAGACTCGCCCCTTTAACCACTGAGCCACAGGGACACCCGATAAAGGGAGGGAAAATTTAAACCTTATGAAGGTTCACTTTTGTTCCCCCTTTACCAGATCCAAACTTTTAACCCTCTCTGCCGCTTCGGCCCTTGGGTTTCAGGGCTTGGTTTTTTCCTTCCCCGCAACTGAGAGCTGTTTTTATGAGGCTGTATGCAGACGTTCCTACAATCCCCTAGCTCCAATTTCTGCAGTGGGACTTTGACCTGATAGCCTTCTCTCCTCAGGCTGTTTGCCAGATCAGCATACTTTTCCAGTCTTGTAGATTTGAGCTGCCTCCATTCTGTTCTCATATGGCACCGTGAGCTCGATCATGATCAGCTGCTTGGTTGACTTAGAGTGGACTACTATGTCTGGTCTCATGCCACTCTTGCTGATGATCTCTGGGTGACTCTTCCATTCTGGGAGGTCTGCAGTGCACTCCCAGTCATCTGCCCCATCCAGCAGACTCGCCTGCATGTTTCGAGTGGCACTGTTGTTCTTGGCCATGATTTGCTGCCTCCTGCCGTGAAGAATGTTGCGGGTGCTTTTGGAGTCCTGATTCTCCCTTTTTGGTGTTGGTACTAGCCCAGACTACTTGTACAATCTCTTGAGCACTTGGTTGTGCCTCCATGTGTACCTTCCTTGAGCCAGGGCTACTTTACATGAGCTTAGGAATGCTCCATGTTTGTTTTCATGGCAGAGGGGGCATGCAGGATCGTCTGTTTTCCCCCACTTCACCAGGTTTGCATTTGAGGGCAGAAGGTCATATGCAGATCTGAGAATGAAGCTGATCCTGAGAGGGGCCATGTGCCAAATGTCATTCCAAGTTAGACTTCTTTGGAGTGCATTCTCCCACGTTGTCCATTGCCCTTGCTGGCTCTGCTGGACTGCTTTTTGGAGTCTTTTTTGGTCTTCTTCTTTTCTCATCTCCTGGATCATCATGTCTCTTTTGGCTTTCCTTTGGCCTTTGACCACCATTCAGTTTTGGTCACCCCAGTCCTTGTCTGTTGGTCTGTGTGTGTCCTGTTATTTCTCTGATCTTGAGACTTTCTTTTGCAGAATCCATCGCCTCTTGAACTTTCCATTTTCTGCCTGTCTTCAGCTGGGGCTTGATTGCTTCTACCACCTTGTCTCCTGAGTCCTCCAGCATGCTTTGAAGTCTGATCTTCCCTGCTTTGTATTCCTCCAGATGGATTTCAGTGGTAGTTTGAGCTTTGCTTGGCGACAGTACAGCGCGATGTCAGTCAGACAGGGTGGGACACCAAGCCATTCCTTGTGAACTTGTTGATTTTGGCTTCCAATGCCTCGACTGTGCTGGTGCAGATGTCGTATATCATCAGAGGCCATAGGAGCTTTGGTATCACATGAACTGCAGACACCAGACCTTGTATTTGCCAGGGAGCCCACACTGGTCAATGGTCTCCAAGCCTTCTTCCGCCATCTGCTTGGTTTCTTTTGCTCTTGTGTGTCTTTCAGCGTATCATCATACCATCTTCCAAGGCTCTTGACTGGTTCTTCTGTGACTGTTGGAATGGCTGGTTGGCAACACTGAAGACCACAGATTCAGCCACTTTTCCTTTCCTCAGTGAGAGACTCCGTGATTTCTTTGGCTTGAACTTCATTCTGGATGAGGCAACTATGTCGTCCAGCCTCTCCAGCACATGACGTGTCTCGTCCTTCTCTGGATGAAATCACTGTAGTGTCATCCATGAAGGCCTTGAGAGGAGCATCTTGTATCCATCGCCAAGGTCTGTTTGTCTCGCGTTGTTTGTTGCTGCTTTTCAAGATGAGTTCCATTGCCAGCACGAACAGTATCGGGGAAATTGCACGCCCATTGCAATGCCCACTTCCAAGTTGATCCAATCAGTTGTGTACTCCTTGGTAGAGAACCGCATTGAGAAGCCATTGAAGTACTTCTTGAGCATGTCGCGGATGTTCTTTGGCACATGGTGCATCTCAAGAGCCAACTGTATCATCTCATGGGGCACAGATCCATATGCGTTTGCCAGATCAAGCCACACTACGTCCAGGTCTCTCTTTCTGTTTCGCTTTTTGGATTGCGTCCAGATCATTGTGGCGTGTTCTAACAGCCAGCCACGCCTGGGATGCCACCTTTCTGGACTGACACATCCAAGTACTTGTTTTCCATCAGGTACTTGGTCAGCCTTGCTGCCATGACAGAGAAGAAGATTTTCCCTTCGACGTTCAGTAGTGATATTGGCCTGAACTGGCTGATGTCACTTGAGTTTTGCTCTTTGGGATGTACACACTATCTGCCGTCATCCACTGGCCGCTGATCTTCTGGTTTCTCCAAGCCGATCGCAGCAGCCTGTGGAGCCACTCCAGCACCTTGGGACATTTCTTGTAAAGCTGGTAAGGTATTCCGTTTGGCCCTGGTGATGATTTGGCTCTGGCTTTGTCGACCACCTTGATTTCCGCCAATGTTGGAGGCTTGCCATTGAACTGTTCCTCAGGGTTGGTTGGCCACACCAGACCTTGAATGTCGAGTGGTGCTTTGCTCTGTGAGTCAGAGTATGTTTTCCTCAGATGCTGCTCAAGAACTCCTTTGTCACACTTAGGGTCCCAGATTTTGGCTGCTCAAACAGTGTTCTGGCAAACTGGAAGGGTTCTCTGAAGAAGCGCTCTTGTGTCTTCTTCTTTTTGCTCTTCCTCTTCCTCGCAGATTCCGCTTTGCTGAGGGCGCTGTGTTTTTCTTTCAGGTCTTCCCACATTTTTTCCCAAGCCTTGTTTTTCAGCTGGCAGTGCGGTCTTCTTTGCTTCTTGAGGTTGTTCTTTTGGACTCTGATCTTGTCCATCTTTTCTTGGCGTCTGGATTTCTTTGGAGGTGTTTTCTTTTGGGTAGTTTTACTCCATAGGCGTCTCTACATGTGGCATACACAATGTCCCCATATGTGGCTAGTTTTGTTCCAGGGTGTTTTTCCCCTATCAGTGCATCGAGTCTTTGGACGATTTTTGCATCCAGTTTCTCCCAATTTCAGTTTCGTTGCTCGTGGCAGGTTGAGTTTCAGGGCCCCTGGCATCGAGGGCCTGTGCAAATTCCTCATCCGAACCAACGGTGGTGTCCTTGGCACTGTGGTTTTAATCCTGGCCTTGGTCTTCCGACGTTTTAAATCTGCTGTTTGCAGTGCGCTGCTGCTCATTCAGATGAGTCTTCACACATCCCATCTTTGCCCTGTGGTTTTTCATGCCCGGGTGGTAGCGAAACGCTTTCCACAGACACATGGATATTCCATTTGGTCCATGTTCATTGTCCGTTTGGGATTTGCGGTCGTGATTGGTTTTAGCACCGATGGATTCATCATTCTCTCCCCCTTTCGGTGAATCCTGGGAGCATCTTTTTCCCTTTTTTTTTAGTTGCCACATGTTTAAGGCAAAGTGGGGAGCCAAACCACAGAGCCCTTGGTTTGGTCTTTCCAGTGTCTCCGGGACAGTGATAGATTGATGTGCTGATAGATTGTATAAGTCTAGAGAAGTGTTAAATTGTGTTTTGGTGATAAATTGATGTGCTGATAGCTTGTATAGATCTATGGAAGTGTTAAATTGTGTTTCTGGTGATCAATTGATATGCTGATAGATTGTATATGTCTATAGAATGTTAAATTGTGTTCTGGTGATAAATTGATGTGCTGATAGATTGTATAGGTCTATAGAAGTGTTAAATTGTGTTTCTGGTGATAAATTGATGTGCTGATAGATTGGGATAGGTCTATAGAAGTGTTAAATTGTGTTTTGGTGATAAATTGATGTGCTGATAGATTGTACAGGTCTCAAACTGTTGAGGGTGAAAAACTGTAATAGCTCTCAACTTTCTTTGGGGGTGGGGTGGAGGGGGTGGGTGAGGAGAGGAGGGTAAACTGTGTCAAGTGCTCAACTAAACGGTTTAGGGTAATAAACTGTTAAAATGATTGACTGTGTAAGGTTTCACATGATGTGAGTGATTAGCTATGCAAGGTTATACACTGACATACAGCACAGTGGTAACACAATGGTGATGATGATGATGATGATGATGATGATGATGATGATGATGATGATGATTGTCCACAGATCAAGACAATTTGAATCTAACCCGGATGATGATGATCACTGATGGTGATGATTATGCTGATGATTATGCTGATGATCTTGATGTTGACGCTGCTGCTGCTGTAATGATGATGGCCAGTGATGATAATTATGATGACAAAGATGATGCTGCTGCTCATTTATAATGACGATGTTAATTGTTCACAGATCAAGACAGTGTAGATCTAACCTGGATGATGATGATCACTGATGCCGCTGCTGATAAGGATAATGATGACGATGACGATAATATTATGAAGATGATGATGATGATGATGATGATAATGATGATGATGATGCACAGTGATGATGTTGATGACAATGATGACGACAACAATGATGATGCTGATGGTCATAATGATGATGATGATGCACGGTGAAAACGATGATGATAATGATGATGATGATGATGATAATGATGATGATAATGATGATGATGATGGTGATGCACGGTGATAATGATGATAATGATGATGATGATGGTAATAATGATGATGATGATGATAGTGATAACGATGATGATGATGATGATGATGATGATGGTAATAATGATGATGATAATGATGATGATGATGGTGATGATGATGATAATGATAAAGCTAATATTGATAATGCGTGATGATGTTGATAGTGATGATATTGATAATGATGAGCATGATGATGATGATTATGGTTTTCCACAGATCAAGACTGTCAAGATCTAGCCTGGATGATGATGATGATGACGATGATAATCATAATGATGATGATGATCACGATGATGATTATGGTTTTCCACAGATCAAGACTGTCCAGATCTAGCCGGATGATGATGATGATGACGATGATAATCATAATGATGATGATGATGATGATGCATATGATGAGATGAAATTGATGATGAGATGATGATGATGATGTTTTTGATGTGATTGTCCACCCAAAAAACAAAAAA
>CM031627.1:36926995-36935572 GCA_018398815.1 Conus ventricosus | reverse complement strand
ATTCTTCCTTTTAGCCTGATGCGTAGCGTGGGGATGGGAGAGAACCTGGTGATTCAGGTTGGTACTTGCTGTCTCGCTCGTCCCCCCTGTCACAATGCCGGTCTCACATTCTTCGCCCACCGTCTGTTTGTGTGTGCAAGGAGAACGAGTTTTATGTTCGCGAGCGTGCGTACGCATGATTAGTCGTTTGGATGCGTGCTTGGAAATTTGTGTTATTTTGAAATGTTGTTTATAAAATATGGGGATAATTGTGCCATTGAATTATTATTTGCAAATGTGGTGGCAGATGTAAAGCGATGGTCGCTGTGTTGGTTTATTTCCTAAGAAAGGAAATTGTTAAACGTGAGTGAGAGAAGGGTGAAGATAATTCATATTGGTTTTATAGCCTGTTGATTTAATGCAGTCTTTACCTGCTTCGTGTGAGAACACTTTAATGAACAGTCCTGATTTGGTTGGTGTGCTGTGTTACGCCCAGGTCTGTGTTGAGCTGGTGTTTAGTAGACCTCCCCTCGCCCATCATGCGAGTGGCTGTTAGGATTTAACAGCATGGGTCAGACTGTACTGACGGCGGGGTTCCAGTTCCCTTCTTCCTTCCCTCCCTTTCTTCTCTCCTCCCAGCTACCTTTTCCCCCCCTCCCGGGGGCTTCACCCGGAGCCTGGACTGGTTGGCGCCACGAGCTGGTTGGGGCCACGCTCTGGTTGGGGCCACGCTCTGGTTGGGACTGCGGACTGGTTGGTGCCACGTGCTGGTTGAGGCCACGCTCTGGTTGGGACCGCGGACTGGTTGGTGCCACGCGCTGGTTGAGGCCACGCTCTGGTCGGGACCGCGGACTGGTAGAAAAGCCCGCCGGCTTGACTGGCCGGCCCTGATCCCCGTCCAGGACCTCCAGTAACAACGCCACGTTTCCCCCCCCCCCCCCCCCCCCCCCCAGGACGCGCTCTTCACTGTCTGCTTGTGCGTGTCAAGGGTGTCGCCTTGAACGACTCTTTTCAAGAACCGACCCGGTTTGGAGCACCCAGTGCGACAGGGTGCTCCTAGTAGACTTTGGAGAGGCAGGGGTGTGGAGGCACTCCATGGTGTGGGAAGGGATGGATGCTGGAAATGTTTATTTATGATTATGTGTATGCCATATGTGTTGAAATGTTGTGATTGTGATTGTGTACGTCGTATGGTGAAATGTTTATTTATAATTGTGCATGTTGTGTGTGTTGGAATGCTTGATTGTGATTGTGCATGTTGTGTGTGTTGGAATGCTTATTTATGACTGTATGTTGGTGTGAATAAATGGGGTGTTGTATATCGTAATCTTTGTGTGGTCTCTTGCGGGGCGTGTGAGGTCAGTCACTCCCTTCACTCCCACCTAGACCGATCCTGTCAGGGCAGACCTCCAGGGTCGGTCGTGACACCTACACTTTCCGGCGCCTTTTCCTTCCGTCTCCTCTCCGTTCGGTCCACACTTCCTCTGTCGTCGTCAACCATGTACGGATGGTGTGTGTGTGTGTGTGTGTGTGTGTGTGGTGTGTGTGTGTGTGTGTGTGTGTGTGTGTGTGTGTGTGTTGTGTGTGTGTGTGTGAGAGAGAGAGAGAGAGAGAGAGAGAGAGAAGAGAGAGAAGAGAGAGAGAGAGAGAGAGAGAGAGAGAGAGAGAGAGAGAGAGAGTGTGTGTGTCTGTCCACGCACGAGAGAGAGACTCACACACACAGAGTGTACGTGAGTGTGTGTTGTGTGTGTGTGTGTGTGTGTGGTGTGTGTGTGTGTGTGTGATGTGTGTGTGTGTGTGTGTGTGTGTGTGTGTGGTGTGTGTGTGTGTGTGTGTGCGAATGAGAGAGAGAGAGGGAGGGAGAGAGAGAATGAGAGAGGGAGAGAGGGAGAGAGAGAGAGAGAGAGAGAGAGAGAGAGAGAGTGTGTGTGTGGGGTGTGTGTGGTGTGTGTGTGTGTGTGTGTTGTGTGTGTGTGCGTGCAAGAGAGGAGAGAGAGAGAGAGGAGAGAGAGAGAAAAGAGTGTGTGTGTGTGTGTGTGTGTGTGTGCGTGTGTGTGTGTTGTGTGTGTGTGTGGGGTGTGTTGTTGTGTGGTGTGTGTGTGTGTGTGTGTGTGTGTGTGTGTGTGCGGGGTGTGTGCGTTCTATTTTATGTGGCGTTCTATTTTGTATGCATATTAGAGATGAATCTTTTACTATAACCATGCAACAAAATTAACGCATATTTTCATTTCAGCATTTCATGCGTCATTTAGCATTCAAAATATTACAACCACAGAAGAAATAAGACATCAATCTACTTTTTTGTCTATTCATTATGTCTGACTTCACACTGGACAGATTTTCCCTGCTAAAACGGGCATATTAAAAATATGCGTTTCTTTTTGTGAAACAGTATATTAAAAATAGTTTTTTTCTCTTTTTATTTTATCTATTGATCTACTTTTTGTCATTGATTGTTTTAACTAACAGGACTGGAACACACAACTTGAAGATCGTTTTCACCTCTTTGAATAGTCGACAACGAAACATTTTATAACCTTGGAGATAAAGAATCATGACATTCATGATCTCATGATGTTTGTTTGTTTCCTTTTCTTTGTGTAATTGTAATTACCAACGTCTTTGTTTTTCCTTGAAGACACTTTTAAAGTAGCCTTTCTCCTCCACGGAGAAAATCTGTATTTCATCCTCAGAGACGTTTCTGTGTAAAAGTTTTTATTTTTATGTCTGCTTCCTGCCACACTATGATAGTGTGTGACATCCTCGGGAGACGTTTCTGTCCAAAAGTTTTTATTTTTACGTCTGCTTCCTGCCACACTATGATAGTGTGTGACATCCGAAGCGTATTTCATGGCCAGTTAAAGTGTATTTTCGTGTATAGATTGGGGCTGTTGTCTGAGAGAGAGAGAGCACGCCGCAATAGTACAGCGCCATCTGTTTTCCCCGGCCTGTCTTTGACGTGTGTAGCTGTGTTGGCCCCAAAACGTTGGATTCAAGAGCAATTGACTTTCTGTTTTTGCCCATGTTTCATTAAATGCAGTCTGTTGAAGACAGTCCTCAACAGTCTACTGAAGCATCAACAGTCCTACTGAAGCATAAACAGTCTACCAAAGCATCAAAAAGGTACCAAAGAAATCAACAGTTTGACCCCATAATGTGGATTCAAAAGCAATTGACTTTCTTGTTTTTGTCCCATGTTTCACTAAATGCAGTTCTGTTGAAGACAGTAAATCACAGTCCAAACTGAAGCATAAACAGTCTACCGAAGCATCCAACATCTACCGAAACATCAACAGTCTACCGAAAGCATCAACAGCCCTACCGAAGCATCAACAGCCTACTGAAGCATCAACAGTCACTGAACAGCAACAGTCTACCGAAGCATCAACAGTCTACCGAAGCATCAACAGCCCTACTGAAGCAGCAACAGTCAAACCGAAGCATCAACAGTCTACCGAAGCATCAACAGTCTACTGAAGCATCAACAGTCTACTGAAGCATCAACAGTCTACTGAAAGCAGCAACAGTCTACTGAAGCATCAACATCTACTGAAGGATTAACGCACTGACTGTTTCGTGCTGCAAACAGGGTTAAAGTAAACAAATCATGGATGTCGAATGGAAACATGGCTTTTCTTCTTCTTCTTATTCTCTTTTTTGTTGTTGTTGTTTGTTTGATGCTGTCCCTTTTTCTGGGGCCACCTCAGTTGCAGTGCACACCCACGCCGCTCATTCCAACACCCCGCCACAGCCACAGGCCGGTCTGGCCTGCTGCAGCCCCGGCACCGGCAATCCACGGGGAGCATCAATGTCAAGTCGTCAGGAGGCAACACACTGGAAAAGACGCCTGCACTGCTGCCGATCACTTCGGTGGTGTTCCCAATGCCTGTTCTGATCTAACATACCAGGACACCACCTACTAAGCCCCTACGGGACGTCAATAATTGCTTCGTCGCGGAGCCGCGTGAGTGAGCTCTCCCTCCGGAGGGCGCCACAGCATCCGTCCAGCGATAGACCCCATGGACTAAGCCTATGTCAATGTCCCCAACGAAATCAAACCAAGGCCACAGACGTGAAGAGGGCATCATAACTGAGGTCACCATGAGGCAGGGTATGAAGGGCCACAGAATTTGAGACATATTTAAGCTGATCGACGAGAATGGGGATGATGAAGATGATGCTGCGGATTTCCATTCCAGTCTAAAAATGTCTTTTTTTTCCTAAGGCGGTAGGACTCAGCGTGGGTATGATTCAGCTTTATATGGGGTCCACTCTGCTTTTGAACAATTCAGCGTTGAGCCTGAATGTGTTTATACATGCACACTTCTATAGTGTTAAATGACTTTAGTCTCTCTCTCTCCCCTCTCTCTCTCTCTCCTCCCTCTCTCTCCTCCTCCCCTTCTCTCTCTCCTTTTCCTCTCTCCTCTCTCTCTCTCTCTCTCTCTCTGTCTCTCTCTCTCTGTCTCTCTTCCTGCCCTCTGCTCTTCTCTCTCCTCCCCCCCTCTCTCTCTCCTCTGTCTCTCTCTCTGTCTCTCTCTTGATTGTGTGTGTGTGGGGTGTGTGTGTGTGTGTGTGTGGTGTGTGTGTGGTTTTGTGTGTTGTGTGTGTGTGTGTGGTGTGTGTTTTGTGTGTGGTGTTGTTGGTTTTAACTTTATCCTTCCTTGCCAGACTGAGAATTAATCCTCGGATACTTTTTGTGCGTGTCATTATCCTTCCTTCCAGACTGAGAATTAATCCCGGATACTATTGTGCGTGTCATTATGTTCTTAGGAATAATAACTATCTTTTCACATCGGCATCAAATTGTTGACAGTGATCATCGTAGGCTGTGCTGAACATCTTGTGTTCTACTCATTTACTATCAAGACCACTCGTGTCACTAAAGACATTTCGCCCCAGTTTCAGAAATGACTGAACTGTGTGGCCATGAATCATATGTGCCTTCACTGAATGTCAGACTAAAATTGTGTTTCTAAAAAAAAAAAAAAACAACTTTTCTTTTACCTGCGTTGGGTGGATGTGACTGATTGGAGAGCGCTCCATAAGTGCAACGCATTTGTGCCAAACAGACTTGGACCTATAGACAATTTTATCTGATTATCAGCATATATATATAAAATATTGTGTTCAGATACATATGAGTTGGAGATTCGTCCGTGCAACATACAGGAATTGTGCTTTTTAGCCCCTGCAGTTACTTCTTCCTGTACAACCAACCAGCAATTAGTTGAGGGGCACATTAAATTAAAGTGCATTCTCAGTCACCTATTTCCGAACCACTGCTGTTGGAAACCGATTCAACCAGATTGTTTGATTGATTTTTTTTCCCTTTTGTTGTTGTTGTTTTTGGGTTGCTGTTTGTTGTTGCTGTGTTGTTGTTTTTGTTGTTTTCTTTATTTATTTTACTTTTTTATACGTGTCCTTTCTTCCCCTTTCTTTTTTTTTTCCTTTATTACTGTGCACTCAGACAAACCTGACCACAAACCAGAACCCCATGGCCAAATCGAGAGAGGGAATGAGAATTTCCCCATTTGAATACAATATGCAGTCAGTAAGACTCTGATATCTCGACCCTGAATATCGAACCACCAAAAGCCATTCCATGTTCTGGGGCTCTCCGAATCAAGACTAAAACCCTACATTATGATAAAGATGTAGCAGTCCCACGTTATAATAAATTTTTCGAAAAGACCCTACTAAAGACAAAGAAAAAAGGTCTCTAGTGTATGTCAGTGAATCTCTCAACTTCAAGAGACTTTCCCACCAGAACAGCTTGACGTAGAAGCAGGTTTGGGTACAAATCACACTGAACAAATCACGATCCCCTTTTAATCGGTTTTGCTATCGAACCCAGCAGAAAAAGTCAGCTGGACTGATAAATTTGTTACTATGATGGACGCAGTTTCCTTAGAAAAGTAAAAAAGATTGTTTTAAATCGGTGACTTTAATGTAATCTTTTGAAATCAAACAGCCAATGGAGCCAAACGATAAGTGTGTTGAATTTACATCAGATTATCAAAACACCCACCAGAAATAACACCAACTTTAAAAGACAATCATTGACCATATCTATATCTCAATGAAAATAACATACTAGAAGCTTTTGTACCAGTCTTCTCTTCTAGTGATCAAAACCCAGTGTGTGTTACATGGTCTAAACATGGAGTGAAAATCCCAAAACCAGGCCACAAAACCATAACCTATCGTTGCTTCCAAAATTTAACGAACAAAACTTTCTGCTTGATTAATGAACTCAGAACTTAAAACAGTATACAATATTGCTGATCCGGGTTCAGCGATTGACTTTTGGATCGAAATTTTTACAGAAGTCCCATAACAGACAGCTCCCCTTAAAAAAAAATCAAGTAAAAGCATATTCCCCAAACCACCTGGTACACGAAAGAATTACAGGAGGCGTGCTACCCTTAAGAGACCTTTTGAAAGAACAAGGCTATGAAGAAAATCAAGATCACTAAGAAACGCAATAAACTCTCAAGAGCGCAAGGAAAAAACTAAATACTATCGCGAGTTATTAAACTTCAAACAAAATCCAAAACGGTTTGGCAAGCAATAAACCACTTTAAAAACAACATACTTCTTTAAAATCAACTGTTATCAAAAAGGGTTTTCTGATGAACAACTTAACACTCACTTCTCTACCATTCCAGATACAGTGTTACTTTCTGATCATTTAAAGCGCAATGAACTTAAAGAACTCCATCAATTTTGTCACGACAAACAAATCACGTCTGAACTAAACATTCCACTCATAACTGTGCACGAGGTGTATCAGTACCTACTTTATCTCAAACAGTCAGGAACACGTGGATAATGGCAATAGATGGCAAAATTCTGAAAATCCGGGTCCAGTTATAAAATACACTTTAACGTATATCTTTAATCTGTGCAAAAGATAAAAGTTATTTTCCTAATGCGTTCCAAAAGCAAAAGTTAAAACCCATTCATAAATCTGGTGATAGTACTGATCCTTCAAACTAACAGACCAATATCAATCTATATCTATCCTTTCCCAAAACCCCTAGAAAAGCATTTAAATAAACACATCCTTCATCACTTCAACAAGTACGATTTGCTCCATCCCGGACAGTCGGTTTCAGACAGAAACATTCCTGCCATTCTGCATTAATCAATCTTGTAGATGGTGGGTAATAATATAAAAACCAACAAGATTGTGGTGTCTTTTCGTTGATTTTAAAAAAGCATTCGATGTCATTGACCCAATCTCCTTATTCGAAAACTGGAGATATACGGTCTTTCAAAATCCCCCTTATCTCTAAAAATCATACATCACAAAACGACAACAATGCGTCTTATCGGGACGGCTGTCTCTTTTATAACAACTCTTAAGTATGGCGTTCCACAAGCTCCATTTTAGGCCCGTACCTCTTTTCAATCTACATTAAGACCTAACCCCTACATGTGAGATCTACATGCGACCTCTTTGCAGACGACAACCACAATTCACCACCAGCCCTAATGACCCTTCCAGTCTTTCAAAACATATGCAAAGATACCCAACGACCGTAAAATGCCCAACTAAATCATATGTCACTTCACCCTCAAAAAAACAAAACTCAAGTACATTACAACTAAGGCAAAAAAGACAAAAGCTCACCAATGATTTCCCTCCTATACACCTCAATAATGTACTTGTGGAACAAGTCCTCATCATAAAATAATAGACTAATAAATTTACAATAGTCCAGCTGGGAAACCCCCCATAAACGTTACTATGCAAAAAGCCTCTCCCAGAAAGTCTATCACTCAACCAAAATCAAACACTTTCTTGACCTTCACCACGAAAACTTTTTTTCCATGCTCATATTCAGTCTCATGTTGATTTATGCATCGACTATATGGGATTCTGCAAATGCAAACACACTAAAACCATTGTTCACCTACTTTAAAAAGCGCTCAAACTAATCCTTCTGAAGAAAACTAGCCTCGAAAACTCTGATTATAAACATCTTCACATTCTTTCCCTTCAGCCAGAGACTCAAATACAACAAAGGGCTAAAGATGCACAAGATTCTGACCGGGAATGCTCCAACAACTTTAATGAGACGATTCTCAAAAGTCTCGTCCGAGAAACTCCCACAAACTCCATATCCCAATCCCCAGAATTGACCTATTTAAATCAAGTCTAAAAGGACCGGAACCTCTTTGTGGAACTCCCTTCCAGAATACATCAAACAAAACCATTTACCACAACTTTTAAAAAAACTTACCTTACCCATCTTCTGCGGTAAAAAATAAATTTTAAAAAACCATAAATAAAAATATAATAAAAAAAACCCCTAAGTAATACCAAGTAATCTCAAAAGCATAAATCATCCCTTTTTCATGTACTTAACCAATTTGTCTTTTTTAACTTTTTTTTTCTTCTTCTCTTTTTTCATTACAAGTATCTTTATAATATATATATAAAATATAATATTAATGTGTGTGTGGGTGTGTGGTGTGTGTGTTTTGTGGGGTGGTGTGTTGTTGTGTGTGTGTGTGTGTGTGTGTGTGTGTGCATAGGATATAATCTTATGAAAAAATGATTATATGTTGTCCCCTTTTTTCACTCTCTCT
>CM031627.1:36919495-36921995 GCA_018398815.1 Conus ventricosus | reverse complement strand
AGCATGCAGGAGCATGTTCACATAAGCCCACAGTTCACACACATCCACGTGCACATGCATGCACACACATGTACATGCACTCATACACCATGTGTACTCCGCGCGCGCGCGCGCACGCACGCACGCACGCACACACACACACACACACACACACACACCACACACACACACACACACACCACACACACACACACACACACACACACATACACAAGCACACACACACACACACACACACACACACACACACACACACACACACACACACACACACACACACACACACAAACCCACACACCCATTCAGGCATGCATGCCTTTGCAGGCGTGCACACACACACACACACACCACACACACACACACACACACACACACACACCACACACACACACACACACACACACACACACACACACAAACACACACACACACACACACACACACACACACACACACACACACACACACACACACACACAGAGTGAATAACTATCTGATTTTTTGTTACACCGCATTTAGCTCATGATCGGTTGGTGGAGCGTAATTATATTGGATGATCTGTTTATATCAAAGCCTGATGTGACTCGTTACGTTTACAACAATGAACAAATAACCATCAAACTAGAGCCAGTGACCTAATCATGAATCAATGAGCTCAAGCTAGGGTTCAAACTCAACCGACAAGACAAACAACATTCAAGGTTATGAAAACGAAGAACAAACATTGACTTATCTCTGCCAGCAGTCACCTCACTTTGAAATGAACTTTGATTCATACTGACTGCACCCATCATTGTATCGTATTTCGTTTCACGTTATCGATTCTAGGTGTGTAGTTGTGATCGTTGTTGGCTGGCTTTCATTAGGAGAGAATCATTGTTCGTTCTTCGTTTTCATTGTCTTCAATATTGTCGCAGAATAGCGTTAAAGAGACAGTGTGTCCAACTCACACACACACACACACACACACACACACACACACACACACACACACACACACACACACACACACACACACACACACACCCCACGCACGCACGCACGCACGCACGCACGCACGCACGAAACGCACGCACGCACGCACGCACGCACGCACGCACGCACGCACGCACGCACCACACACACACACACACACACACACACACAACAACAACACAGCTGTAATCGTTCATGACTCTGTCATGACTGGTGTTCAGGGCGGACGGCTAGGTCTATCTACGGGGTGAATGCGATCACAATGAAAGCACACACCACTGAAGAAGTAGAGAAGGCAGTCAAATCTAGAATAACCACCGTGTATCATGATAACCGAAAACCACTCTGAACTTCATGAAGGATAAGATTCATCCCAATCGAAGAGGAACCAGCGTCCTAGCCGGAAACATAGGGAGAGCCTTGCGGAACCTCTTCTGGGTGACTCCACGTAGATCCAGACCACGACACAATAGCCTGCCACCTAGAAGACAGCAATATTCCCGACCCCCCTACTACCACACGGGCTTCCACGACTACCAAGCTTCATGGTGGAACCCTTACGATGTGTTGAACGACTATTAACTACATCCTTAAAGAGGAGCTGTGTAGACAGTGTTCAAAGTCTTGATTTTGGAGTTGCAGACATTGTTCCTGAGTATAGTTATTATAAAAACCCTGTCATTTTTCGTCTGAAAGACGGTGTAGTGTCAAACTACCTATCCTCTTTACTTGAAGACGTGTACAGAACAAAAAGTTATTCTCATTGTATTTTGCCTACTATTTTCATAAGCACACACAGTTTTCTTGTTTTTTTTGTGTGGTTTTTTCTTCTTTCTTTTTTTTTTTCCTTTTTTTTTCTTTCTTTCTTTTTTTTTTGAGTTGTTATTCATGTGATTTTCTTTTTAGATTCATGCGTTACATTTCTTAGTACATTAAGTATTTAATTTGACGTCCTTTGTAGAATTCATATGATTCTTAAATTATTCTTCATATAGTCAATCGATAGTACATAACTTGTCGTTTTTTCAGTGGAATTGTAGATCTATAACTACAAACCAAGCATACTTACGTCATCATCTTTCTTCAAACCCATACGAAGTTTTGATATTACAATCGTTGAATGTTATCCCTTCCAAATTGCCCAGTCTGCCTAACTATTATTTCCCTCCAGTATACGACAAGGGAAGTTCCAACGGTCACGTAAATACCGCAATATATACGTGAAGGGCTTCAGTATAACATAAGTGCATCACCAATCCCAAAATCTGTCAGTGATGTACATGCATGCGTAGCCATATAAAACTTGGTAATTCTTTTACAATGCATGTTATGTCAGTATATTTCCTAAAGGCCCGAATGATCAGAAATTTTGACTGGCTACCGCTATTCAAGATCAACATTGTAATAAGTGTTAATAGCGGGTGACTTTAATGCTCACTCGCCATTCTGGAAAATGATTGTAACACGGTTACCAGTAATCGTCTTGTTGAAAACATCGTATTTAAAAAGTTTACCCGACCCAGTT
>CM031627.1:36906757-36914257 GCA_018398815.1 Conus ventricosus | reverse complement strand
GAGTGAATTTAAATACTGTTTTTTTTTTACACCGCATTTAGCCATGACGGTTTTTGGGAGCGTAATATATTGGGTATCGTTTTTTATCAAACCTGATTTACTCGTTTTTTTTACAACAGAACAAATAAACCCTCAAACCTAGAAAACCCGTGACCCTTTAAACAAAGAATCAAAGACTCAAACTAGGGTTTAAAAACCCAAACCCACAAGACCAAAAAACATTCAAGGTTTTGAAAACCCAAAAACAAACCTTTTACTAAACTTTGCCACAAACACCCCCCCTTTGAAAGGGAAATTTGAATTTATACCGACTGCTCCCTCAATTTTATCGTATTTCCCTTTTACCCTTTCATTCTTTGGTTTTTGGGGATTTTAAAAATTTTTGGGGGGCTTTCATTAGAGAGAAATCAAGTTTGTTCTTTCGTTTTCATTTTTCTTCCCAAAATTGTCCCCAGATAGCGTTTAAAAAAAGACAGTGTGTCAACCCCACAAACCCCCAACACACACACAAAACACATTCCCCACACACACACACCCCCCACACACCCACACACACACAAAACACACACAAAAACACCCAGCACGCACGCACCACGCACGCACGCACGCACGCCCCGCACGCACGCACGCACCAAAGCAAAGCACGCACGCACGCACGCACACAACACAAAAACACACACCCACCACAAAACCCCACACAGCTTTTAAAACGTTCATGACTCCTTTTATACGGGGTTTAGGCGGACGGGTAGGGCCTCTTACGGGGGAAAAAGCAAACACAAAGAAAGCCCACACCACTTTAAGAAAAAAGAGAAGCCCGCAAATCAGAATAACCCCCGGGAAAAATGATAACCAAAACCAACCCAAAATTCATGAAAACAAAAGATTCAAACCCAATCGAAGAGGGGAAACCAGCTCAAAACCGGGAAAAATAGGGAGCCTTTCGAAACCCCTTCGGGTACTCCACGAATCCAGACCACCACACAATAGGCCCCGCCCCCAGAAGACCGCAATATTCCCGACCCCCCTACTACCACACGGGCTTCCACGACTACCAAGCTTCATGGTGGAACCCTTACGATGTGTTTGTACGACTATTAACTACATCCTTAAAGAGGGCTGTGTAGACAGTGTTCACTTCTTGATTTTGGGTTTGGGCAGACATTGTTCCTGATTATAGTTTTTTATAAAAACCCTGTCATTTTTTCGTCTGAAAGACGGTTTTGTAGTGTCAAACTACCTATCCTCTTTACTTAAGACGTACAGAACAAATAGTTATTCTCTTTGTATTTTGCCTACTATTTTCATAAGCACACACAGTTTTTCTTGTTTTTTGTGTGTGTTTTTTCTTTTTTCTTTTTTTTT
This sequence comes from Conus ventricosus, assembly GCA_018398815.1. Taxonomy (NCBI): domain Eukaryota; kingdom Metazoa; phylum Mollusca; class Gastropoda; order Neogastropoda; family Conidae; genus Conus; species Conus ventricosus. The sequence continues at coordinate 36,912,892 of CM031627.1, read as the reverse complement.
CCTTTTTTTTTTTTTTCTTTCTTTTTTTTTTGAAGTTGTTATTCATGTGTTTTCTTTTAGATTCATGCGTTACATTTCTTGTACATTAAGTATTTAATTTGACTTTCCTTTGTAAATTTCATATGATTCTTAAATTATGTTCTTCATATAGTCAATCGTTAGTACAAACTTGTGTTTTTTCAGTGGAATTGTAGATCATAACTACAAACCAAGCAAACTACGTCATCATCTTTTTTCAAACCCATACGAAGTTTTGATATTACAATCGTTGAATGTTATCCCTTTCCAAATTGCCCAGTCTGCCTAACTATTTTTCCCTCCAGTATACGACAAGGGAAGTTTCCAACGGTCACGTAATACCGCAATATATATACGTAAAGGGGCTTCAGTATAACATAAGTGCATCACCAACCCCAAAATCTGTCAGTGATGTACATCCCAGCGGTAGCCAATATAAAACTTGGTAATTCTTTTACAATGCATGTTATGTCATATATTTTCCTAAAGGCCCGAATGATCAGAATTCTGACGGGCTACGCGCTATTCAAGATCAACATTGTATAAGTGGTTAATAGCGGGACTTTAATGCTCACTCGCCATTCTGGGAAAATGATTGTAACACGGTACCAGTAATCGCTTGTTGAAAACATCGTAGATAGTTCTTTCCACCTTTTAAACGTGGCAGTTATCACCCGGATCCCAATATATCCAAACATAGAGCTACAGCTATAGACCTTTCCTTTATCTCACCAGAACTTGCTCCATCTTGTAACATGGAAACATTTAAAGATACGTTGGGTAGCGATCATTTGCCTATAATATGACCATTGTTAAAGAAAATATTCAGGTAATAATAATGTACACGATACTCCAGTGAAATACAACTAAATGTGCAAGGGGAAAATTTCAAACTATTCTAGCTTTTTCAAAACTTCGATAAATGTATTCAAGAGCATACTGACATGCTATATTCAGAATTCAAGGATGCAGTTATTTTGGCAGCTAATTCATCAATCCCAAGACTAAAAACCCACAAAACAGTCTAACATGTAGGGAATATCGGGTGGACTAATAATGTGAACAAGCTGTTAATTTTAAAAAGAAAAATTTAAGGGAGTACATTAAGGCGAAAACAGAAAAAAAATCTAGATAAAAAATTTACGCAAACAGTTAATAGAAGAAAGTCATATGGAAATGAAAAAAGCAAAGACACACAGTAATAATGTAGTAGCCAAAGCAAAACGGCTGTATTGGAATTCTTTTTGCACAAAGGAAGTTACAGATAATAAAGACTTGAAATGCATGAAAAATGGAATTTTGACTTCCAAGCTATCCAATAGAATCTAATGATAATAATTTTTTTCCTTCTGATGGAAAAGGCGGAAATCTTCGTGGATATGTTTCTATGAATAGTAAATCAGATGTCTGTCCTCAAACTGTAAAATATATAGAGAAAAGAACAATTGAAAGCCTCTCTATTCAGACCCCCCCTCCTGAAATGATCTCTCTATTAAGCACCGATAACAATTCAGAGAGTTGAAAAGTGCATTTATGGTATCAGCAACAAAAATGCTCTGCTGGTCTTGATATTGTAGCAATGAAATGTTAAAACATCTCCCTGATAACTGCATTGTTTTCCTACATCATATAGTTCAGAACTGCTGGGAAAAGGCGTTTTTTCCTCAAATATGGAAAGACTCAATAGTCGTTCCAATCTTAAAACCGGGAAAACCTATGAATGACAAAAACAGCTACCGCCTATAGCTCTCACTTCCCATTGTGGTAAACTTGTAGAAAAAAATTGTTTTAAATAGCTCATGCACCTTTGTGAAAAGAACAATGTAATACCAATTAATCAAGTTTGGAAATTATGAAAGGAAATCTACAGTTTGAGCACTTGGTTAAATATCTACTCAAATAAAGCGTCAGTTTGCTCGTAGGAAAAGTATACTCGCACCTTCTTTGATGTTAAAAAAGCCTATGACCAAGTCTGGCACAGGCGCTTGTTATACAAACTGAAACTGATTGGAATATCTGGAAAAACATGTACAATTATATTAAATCATTTTTAAATATAGAAATATGTTAGCCAATGGGAAGAAGACACTCAACACTCAGAAAACTAACATGGGAAATTCCGCAAGGTTCAGTATTAGCACCTATTCTTTTAACATCCTTTTTCCCACGACCTCCCAAAAGCAGTCTCCAAAATGTCGTTCTAGTGCAATACGCAGATGCCCATCTTATGTGGATGGAAGTAACTCTGAAAAAGTCAACTCCACAAAGAGCACAGAATTATGTTAGAAGACTATATCAAAGAGATTTAGATAGCATAGGGACTATATTGAGAGAAAATGGTCTGTCCTTGTTCACTGAAAAATTTGTTATTCCTTCCCTTTAAAAATGAAAGTTGTTTAATGCAGGAAGCAATCCAGAAAATTTACCATCTTTAAACTTCTAGGGAACCCTTTTGAATAAAACAAAGTATCAAATTTTTAGGATTTTTTTATACTCCAAAATTATCTTGGAATATTCATTTTGAATATATATTAACAAAGGCTAGGAAAAGTTTGAATTTACTAAAGATCATAAGCAGACTACCCTGGGGATGGATTCAAAAACTCTACTTCATCTTTCTATTGCTCTTGTCAGATCAAAAATTTCATATGGTCAAGAAGTGTATTTTTGCGCTCCAAAATTTCTTCTAAAAAAATTACAAAGTTTGGATTGCAAAGCCATTAAATTTGCTCTCGGTATCCCTATGCATGCCTCAAACGCAAAGACATATGAGAAGCTGGAATTTTTGCCCCTTGATGATTATCGTGAACTAGCTGCATCAAATTTGTCATAAATCGAGTGCTGGCGATAATTACATTCAAAAAGATTTAAAAATTAGATCGGACACCCGACTTTCCAAAAAGGGCAATTACGATTAAATCGCAAGAAACAATAGCTACATATTCCTTTAATTGATTAAATGTTCAAAAAAAGATATTAAAGAAGTTGCTAAAAAACATCTTCTTCATCTATTCCACAATGGGAGATACCAAAACTATTTTTGATACTGGTTATTCAGATATTAAAAAAAGGGTAAATGTTAATATCATCACAAATTTACAAAATCACATGTATAAAAGAAAGACATCAAAATCATTTTCATGTGTTTACTGATGGTTCCGTTTTAGATGATGGAAATGTTGGTGCACATTTGTTATTCCTTCCCTTAAAATTCAAAGATCGTTTTTTCTGCGTTGCAATTTATCTATATTCACAGCCGAATTAGTAGCTATAACCCATGGCAAAGGAATTTCTACAGATCTTCCCATTAACTTCGCTCAGATAGTTTTCTTTGTAGATTCAAAATCAGTCCTGCTTGCCCTTGACTCCTCTAAATAATATCGACACGACCCGACCTTGTGTTTGAAATTAAATATCTTTTATACTGTCTGGTGCTAAAGGCATTACTATAGAATTTTGCTGGATTCCTTCGCATACTGGTATTTTTGGAAATGAACTGGCTGATAGGCTGCGAAAAAAAAGGGGCTAAAAAAGTTTGGGTCATTTTATGAGTTGAAAAATAAACCGTCAGAGTGAATGTTATCGTACCCTTGAATCGACTGCCAGAAGAGAGCTCAAACAAATGTTGATACTCAACCGAGATTTCATCCAACCAATGGGAAGCTTTTCCAATAGACCTTGTATTAAGAAAAATGCCTGATCTTCCAGTTTATTATGCCAGACAAATATCTTCCCTTATAATTCGATTAAAGCTAAATGCTTTTGAAAACAAAGTTTAGTAAGAATACTAACTGTATTTGTGGTAAAGAAATAACACTGAACCACATTTATTCAATTGTCCCCAAGTTGACTACTTTCTTTTCCCAAAATCATTACCCATTCAATACTTTTTCTGAAAAAAACTTGCAAGATCTACTTTCGAATCCCTTCTCTGCTGATCGAAATTGCTGAATACTTAATACATAGTCCGATTGGGGTTTTTATTTAGACACTTTTGAGCTAACTCATTTTGTTTAAGATATGAAGGATTTTCTTTCTTGCTATATTTTTGGTTTCCCCCCCCCCCCCCCCCCCCCCCCCCCCCCCACTAATTGTTGTATTTTAAAATTGTTGATTTGTTTATTGTTCATTTAGACACATATACAGATACATACACTTACACACTCACATACAAAGGGCCCACATTCATGCTTACACAACACATAGGCTTATTTCATTCAAACCCTTCAGCAGTCAGTCACTCTCTTTTTTCATTCACGTCTAAAAATCACTCAAAGTGAACAGACGTTAAACAGAAGTACGAACGAACACACACGCACGCACGCCACGCACGCACGCACGCACGCACGCACGCACGCACGCACGCACGCACACACACACACACACACACACACACACACACACACACACACACACACTGTGTTCTTTCTTTCTTTTTTACGTGCTTTAACCTTATGGCACACAATCCAGCCCAAACACCGATCTATCAGCACCCTTTTTTCTTTTCTTTTTTTGCGTGCTTAACATTATGGGACACAATCCAGCCAATCACCGATCTATCAGCCCTTTTTTTCTTTCTTTTGTGCGTGCTTAACATTATGGTACACAATCCAGCCAATCACCGATCTATCAGCCCTTTTTTTCTTTCTTTTTCTTTTGTTGTTGTTGTGGTTTTGTTCTAAATCAAGCATGCTTTGCGGACAGGGGCATATTTCAGTCAGAATGTGTGTGTGTGTGTGTGTGTGTGTGTGTGTGTGTGTGTGTGTGTGTGTGTGTGTGTGTGTGTGTGTGTGTGTGTGTTTGTGTGAGTGCGTGCGCGCGCGTTTGTGCGTGCATGCGTGCGTGCGTGCGTGCGTGCGCGTGAGTGTATGAGAGAGAGAGAGAGAGAGAGAGAGAGAGAGAGAGAGAGAGAGTGTGTGTGTGTGTGTGTGTGTGTGTGTGTGTGTGTGTGTGGTGTGTGTGTGTGTGTGTGTGTGTGTGTGTGTGTGTGTGTGTGTGTGTGTGTGTGTGTGTGTGTGAGCGCACATGGAAGAAGAAGATGAGGCCTATGTGGTTGAACACACCCAAGACAAAGTGTCCCCACGGGCATCATGAAACAATGAAAGTTTGGTTCTTTTTTCTTCCCTTTTCTCACATCTACTGTTTGTGCAGAGAGAGAGAGAGAGAGAGAGAGAGAGAGAGAGAGAGAGAGAGAGAGAGAGAGAGAGAGAGAGAGAGACAGACAGACAGACAGACAGACAGACAGACAGACAGACAGACAGACAGAAGTCGTCCAGTCATTAACATTCCTTTCCACACAACACCCATCCTGTGCCCAATTTCAGAAGGTCGGTGACTTCTCGTTCTTTGTTTTCACTGTCCTGAATGCTGTTTATCTTGTCTTAATAATTTGAACCAAGAATCGTTTCAAAAGAATTGCGTGTATTTCTTTGTTTAGGCTTTTTGTGTTATTTAAATTATTCAGAATATGTGGACATGTAAACCAAGAGAAAAACACTGGAAATATCATCATGATTTCTGTTGCTGATGCCTTCCCCCTCTTAATCCAACCATGAGTTATTAACAACATCATGACTGCTTTGCTTGCAGCACCCATTTCCCATTCTGCATTTTTGGCCAGTGTGTGGCTCGAGGCGTTCTCTGCTTGACTCTAGAGAAGGTTGTTATCTCCCCTCTAAAGGTCCTTTCTTGTGCATTACAGACCATGCAAGCGCCTGACAACCATTCGAAACTGGAGTTGTCAGTGAGAAGTCGTGCCTGCTGGATGCAGGTGTGTCGACGCCTGCATCCTTCCACCCAGGGCAGAGAACGCCAGTCCACCCTCTGTTTGTAGCCAAGAATCAGGAAATGTGAGCGGAATGATTTTAGATAAGTGTCTTGATAGTCCGCCCTTGTCTGTTATGTGAAATTTCTCTGTGCTTCTTAGCAGAAAAAAATGGTATTTAAAAAAATAAGAAAATGTCATTCTTTAAGAAAAGCTTTCTGGTGTGGCGGAATTTTTAGAGATGTCAAGATCTTTTCAGTTGTCAAACTGGATTTTAGACAGTTGCGTTTCACAACCCTAACTGCTTTTACAAATGTACTACTGTGGAGTTCATCAGAAATCTTGATAAGAAA
>CM031627.1:36862286-36875274 GCA_018398815.1 Conus ventricosus | reverse complement strand
CCGTTATGCTTCAGGTATGAATGTGTGATGTTCAGTAGATGTTGATGCTTCAGTAGACTGTTGATGTTTTTTCAGTAGACTGTTGATGGTTCGGTAGATTGTTGATGCTTCAGTAGACTGTTGATGCTTCAGTAGACCATTGATGCTTCGTAGACTGTTGATGCTTCAGTAGACTGTTGATGCTTCAGTTACTGTTGATGCTTCAGTAGACTGTTGATGCTTCGGGCAAAAACAAGAAAAGTCAATTGCTTTTGAATCCAACGTTATGGGGTCAACTGTTGATGCTTTGGTAGACAGTTGATGCTTTGGTAGACTGTTGATGATTTGGTAGACTGTTGATCATTCAGTAGACGGTTGATGACTGTCTTCAACAGACTGCATTTAGTTGAAACATGGGACAAAAACAAGAAAAGTCAATTGCTTTTGATCCAACGTTATGGGGTCAACACAGCTATACACGGTCAAAAGACAGGCCAGAACACAGATGGCGCTGTACTATGCGGCGTGCTCTCTCTCAGACAACAGCCCGAATCTACACACGATAAATACACTTTAACTGGCCGTGAAGTACGCGTCGGATGTCACACACCATCACAGCCCGAATCTACACACGATAAATACACTTTAACTGGCCCTGAAGTACGCTTCGGATGTCACACACCATCACAGCCCGAATCTACACACGATACATACACTTTAACTGGCCGTGAAGTACGCTTCGGATGTCACATACCATCACAGCCCGAATCTTACACACGATAAATACACTTTAAACTGGCCATGAAGTACGCTTCGGAAGTCACACACCATAGCGTGGCAGGAAGCACACATAAACATAAGAACTTTTACACAGAAACGTCTCTGAGGACGTAACACAGATTTTCTCCGTGGAAGAGAAAGGCTACTTTAAGTGTGTCTTCAAGGAAAAGCAAAGACGTTGGTAATTACAATAAACAAAGAAATGAAAACCAACCAAACAAACATCATGAGATCATGCATGTTATGATTCTTTGTCATCCACAGTTTATACAATGTTTCGTTGTCGACTATTCAAAGAGGTGAAAAACAATCTTCACGTTGTGTGTTCCCAGTCCTGTTAGTTAAAACAATCAATGACAAAAAATAAATCAATAGATAGATAAAAAGAGAAAAAACAGTCATAATATACTGTGCACAAAAAGAAACGCATATTTTTAACATGCCCCGTATAGCAGGGAACTCTATACAGTGTGAATAGTCAGACATAATGAATAGACATAACAGTAGATTGATGTCTTATTTCTTCTATGGTTGCAATATTTTGAATGCTAAAGGACGCATGAAATGACTGAAATAAAAATATGCGTTTCTTTTTCTGCATAGTATAGTAAAGATTCATCTCTAACATGCATACAAATTAGAACGCCACAATCGTGTTCAATGCACACACACACACACACACACACACACCACACACACACACACACTCTCACTCTCTCTCTCTCTCTCTCTCTCTCTCTCTCTCTCTCTCTTGCACACACGCCCGCGCACACACACACACACACACACACACACACACACACACACACACACACTCTCTCTCTCTTTTCTCTCTCTCTCTCTCTCTCGCACACTATCTCTCTCTCTCTCATTCGCGCGCGCACACACACACTACACACACACACACACACACACACACACACACACACACACACACACACACGTACACTCTCTCTCTCTGTCTCTCTCTCTCTCTCTCTCTCTCTCTCTCTCTCTCTTCTCTCCTCTCTCTCTCTCTTCCTCTCTCTCTCTCACGGACAGACACACACTCTCTCTCTTTCTCTCTCTCTCTCTCTCTCTCTCTCTCTCCAGTGAACCAGTGAACTAGCAAGACGCGTTGTGATTGTTCTCTTTGTTTTTGCAAAGTTTGTTATGTCACAGGACGTTCTTGTCTTGAATTTTCAGCAGTGATTTTGCCTCTGCGTTATGATTACTGTGGTGTGATTGTTATGCTTTCAAAGACAAGGTATGGTCCTTAATTAACATTATTTTGTTTACATTGAATAATGAAGGAAATCGGTCTTCAATACTGTTCACCGTGACCGCAGCGGGGCATGAAGTGAACTTTCATTTTGCACGTGAGGCTTGTCGTCTCGGTGAGCTTTGTGATCCGACACGGTCAGCTGTACTGCAGAATTGGGTCAAGGGTGTCATGCTGCACTGATTGTTCTCCGTGCTGTCCCGTGTCCGAGCTGTCGAAACCATGAACAGTCGTTTATAGATCACGTGTTTTATAAACGTGTTTTCTTGATTACATTTTAATGGATACCTCCTCTGTGGTACACGAAAACTAATTAAAACCCACCTTAGACATACTACAAAAGAGGTTTTCATGTCCTGAAAACGAACTTCTTGCCTGGAGAAATTCATTGTTTTATCGTTACTCATGTATTACCAATGAGTCGATTGTAATCGAAAAGAACGATTACGACTATCAAGAAAATCCGCTCTCTTTTACCCTGTGGATCAGTGAACCCATACCCTCCTGTCTGGCTAAGTCAGTCATTCGTGTGTTTAGTGGCACATCGAAACGTATAACACTGACTTTTTATTTCACTCGGCAAGGAACAGGGACTCTACTGTGCCAGGGTGCAGACTGTGAAAATGGGACAACGATGAATGTGAAATCTTGAAAGAGACAATTCCTAATTACTGTGAAAGTGATGACGTACAGGCACTAAAAACGGTATTGACCTCTCTTCCATTAACCTTTCTGACAGGAAATGACAACATTCTTTTTAACCACCCCGTGTGTGATCAGAGAGAAATTTCTTTACCCTGTCATACTTATTCCCAACCAACTCTAGAGGACGATGTGATTGACAGCAGTGTTGTGCAAGAACTTGTTGGGGACTTCTCTGAAACATCTCCATTGGCTGTGGTGGATAATTTGACTGAAGATTCCTTTGAAACTGATCGAGATGACCATGGCTTTGAAAAACAAACTCTAGGAAATGAAAATGAAAACAATGTTTCCGAGGTCAATGTGTGCAAAACCCCGCCACAGACAGGCGTTAAATCAACACCCAAATTATCCCAGTCTAAACGTTATCGTAGACGGACATTATGTCCTACGAAACACTTACAAAATGCGTCGTCTGAAAAACTAACAAACATTGAAAATGCTCTAGAGTTCATGTTAAATGATCAGACTGATCGTCATGTTGACTTAGTATCTAAACTAGAAGACTCAAAAATTTCTTTGAAAAAGGATTTGAAACTCCATATTGATAAAAAGATGGAATCTTTACACTGCAGTCTTGATGAATTAAAAGCTATTATTTCTAAACTCGATGCCACAGTTGCAAATTTGATTAAAGAAAACCATTCCTTGAAAACCCATCTTGGCACACTTCAGTCAGAAGTACGACTGATTAAGAAAAAGTCAATGTCTTCAGTAAGTACATCTACCCAGACTGTTGATGAAAATCAAAACGACGTACTTTGTGGTGGCCCAGTTTCCTGTCTGCCTTCCTCACATGCTGAAGTGAATGGTAGCGTGTCCAGCAGTCCAACAACTCCAAAGGAGACCTTTGGTGAACTTCGTCAGGACAGCACGCCCCAGCCTGTGCCGGCAGCTCTACATGGTGTTGACAGCGCGGATGTGCCTGTTCAAAATCGGTTTGACATACTGGCTAATCTCAGCCAAGATCAATCAAATGATAACATTCAGAAAAACTCCCACTTCCCCAAAGCTAACGGTATCTTCAATACTGATAATTCACCCCAATTCGATGATTCTCATAAACCATTGGTTCAAAAGAAACCCCTGAACAAGTTCTTGGTGAAATCAAAATACCAAATGAAACGTCTTCTCTTATAGTTGGTGATTCTGTCATTAGGTATATTGATTCAAGGAGACTACAGACAAATAATGACCCTCTTTTTAAAATTTGTGTTCCAGGTCTAAAAATTAGTAATATCATCCAGTGGCTGCATGGATTGGTCAAACAGGAACTAATAAAAACTCTCATTGTGCATGTTGGTACAAATGACTGTCCAGCTGGTCCAATTCCAACTGATGTTTGGCAGAAGCTGATTGATTTGTGTCAGACTCGTTTTCCTTCAGCTTATATAGCCTTAAGTTCTATAGTACCTGCTCGTGGAAGGAACCCATTAAATAATGCGATAGCACCGTCAAATAGAAATTTATATACTGCCTGTACCAGCATGAAAGTAGACATGATCGACCACCACAGCGCTTTCATTACTGCAAGTGGTGCTCCTCGACAGGCATTATATAAAGACGGTACACATCCAGTATGAGAGGGACTGCTAGTCTGGCAATAAACTTTAAAAAAGTTCTTCCTCAGGACAGACGAACTGGTGTCCATGGCCCTCCTCATAAGGCACGTGTATTATCCAGATTCACAGGGAGAACTTTGCAGGCTAGCACTGAAGCTGATAGTTCCCATCCCCAAACCTCCCAACAAGCTGATGTCCCCCCCTTATCATCCTCATCCCACTTCCCTTTGTTGCCCTCCCGGAATGATAACCAGGTTGTGGTTGAAACAGTGCAAGGCCAAATCCATCGGCCTTCACCCCCACATCAGCTGGGGAATCATGGTATGTGTGAAGTTTCTTTTCCCCCACAAAACAGCCAGTCAGGCGAAACTAGAGGTCCTCATCCCACATTGAACCCATCATCATTCCCCAGTGCGTCCTATCCTCTTCCCATCTCGGGTCAAATGATCCCTTATTTCCCATATCCCAGATATCCCGACCTATACCCTTACCATACCCCTGATCACCGTGGAAGACAAATTTTCCAGAGACAGTTTCCGGTGTCAGATCCTGTCAATGTTGTAAATACAATGCCGGGCTCCATCTATAGTATCCCAAGTTGGCCCGCCATTAACAATCCTGTTAACCAGTGTGCCCAGCAACTAATGTCTTTGGCATCACAGCTGGCGTACCACCCAGGACATCAGTGATCTTCACCAGCTCTGCGACAGCCACCTCCATAATATATGGTCTTGTCATACATATGCAGGTGATATGTGACTTTAGGTAATTGTGTTCGACCCACAAGGACGAAGCTGTTGGTTTTTTGTGCATGAACATTTGTCTACTTTATATAAATTTCCTCTTGGTCATGTATCCAAAACTATGCTGCTTGACTTTGTTTATGCTTGTTTGCTTTTTCTTGGATGTGATATTACCATATTATTTAAAAATTGCTCGTTTCATGTGTGACAGGCGTTCTCGGAAAGCTCGGATAGGGACAGTTCGCATACTGGTGCGAAATATATATATATATATATTTTGGTGCTGAGATTGTCCGGAGTGAATGTTCAGGCTGCTTTTCTTATTTTCAGTCTTGTGTTCAACTCAGCTGAATAGACTTGGTATTCTCATTTTGTTTCTGGTAGTTTTTCCGCTTAATCTTGCATATCTTTTATACTGAGTGTCACATTTCCTTGTATGTGTTTTCCTCTACATTATTATCTGTAATTGTATTGTATTGTAATTTTGTGATGGACAAGAACGATAGCACATTAAAGTGGCTCCGTAAAGCTGGGTTCAAAATAGGTTATCTTAATGTATGTCACCTAATGAACAAATTATCAGATGTGCCTTCTATCTTAACCAATTCAAATGACTGTTTTCATGTCTTTGGTTTTTCTGAATCACGACTATCTAGTACAATTTCTGACAATATATTATCGATCCCAGGATACAACCTTCTTAGACGAGATGCCACCGCAAAACTAGAAACTGGTATGGTGGCTTATATTCACCAATCTGTTAATTATAGACGGCTAAATTTGTTTGATAAATACGAAATTGAATGCTTATGGTTAGAGATTCACTTGAAAGGAGCAAAGCCAATCCTGGTAGGTTTTTTATACAAAAACCCAGAAGAAAGAGTCGAGTGGTTCGATCGTTTTGAGTCAATGCTTGAAGACGTATTAAGTTATTCAATGGAAATAATCTTTACTTGGAGATTTTAACATCGATTTATTCAAATCACAGAACAAATGGAAACAAACTTATGAAATGTGCAATTTAACTCAGTTAATAAACTCACCTACACGGATAACATTACAGACAAAAAACGTTATTAATCACATTTATGTTACTAATTCTAACAACGTATAGTAGAAACTGCTGTACCTGTCTATGGTCTTAGTGATCATTTTCCAGTCTGTTTAACATGGTCAAAGAAAGGAGTTAAAATACCCAGATGCACTCATAAGTGTATATCGTTTCGCAGCTATAAAAATTTCCACACTGAACAATTTCTGGCTGATTTATGAAATGGGTTTTTTTTGGGTGCTTTAAATCAATAAACCTAAAGATGAAACCTTCGGCTTGGTAAAAGTTTAATTTGTTCCTTTTTTTTTTTTTTTTTTTTTTTTTAAGGCTCAATTTGTGGATCAAGGAGAAACCTTTTCCCCCCCAAGATGGAGTAGGGCTCCCTTAATGGCGGGATAAAAAGGGGGTTTTCATACACACAAAACTCCACTGCGGTTTATAGGGGAGTTTTTCTGCAGGGTACACCCCTGCGTACCCCCGAAAGAAAGAAAGAAATGGGCAAAAGGCGGCGATTTTCCCTTTTTTTTTTTTTTTTTTTTTTTTTTTTTTTCCCCAAAAGGCCAAAATCCACCTCTTTTTTTTTTGGTGCTTCACACTGTCCTTTTTCATCCCCAAAAAAACCCCCCCCCCCCCCCCCCAAAAAGCGGAAAAAAAAAAAAAAAATCAATTTTCCACACTAGTTTTTTTTTTTCCCTCTTTTTCTTTTTTTTCTTTTTTTTTTTTTTTGTACCAACCGTCTCTTAAAAACCAAAGCATTTTTTTGTTTGTTTTCTCTTTCAAAAGGAAAAACGTTTCTGGTTTTTTAGTTTTTTTTGGCATTTGATCCCAAAGGGTTTCGGGTTTTTTGTTAATGTTCTAATTTTGGTTTTAACGGGGCACTCTCACTCGGTCATGTTTCCCTCAAAAAAAAAAAAAAAAAAAAAAATAAAAAAAAAAAAAAATTTTTTTTTAAAAAAAAAATTTAAAAAAAAAAAAAAAAAAAAAAACCGGACAAACAAGAAAAAGGGGGAAAAAAAAACGAAGGAAAAAAGGGAAAGGAAGGAAAGAAGGAAAAAGACAAAAAACGAAAAAGAATTCTTGCTGTGCAAAAAAAAAACAAAAATATCAAAAAAAAAAACCTGTAAACACACGTGAAACACGAAAAATTTTGGGGCCTTTTGTGACCGGGTTTTGAATAGACTGAATAAAAACAAAGATTTCCCTTGGGGCCCCCCGTTCTCTCCCGTGTTTTTCCAAATGCCCCCAAAAAGCCCCCCCTTGGAACAAAAAAAATTGAAAACATCCAAGAATGCCCAAAGGAACGAAAAGGGATAAGATAATGTTGCTTATACCCCAGCCGACCGAAAAGGGGCCACATCAAGGCTGAAAACCACTTTAAAAAATCAACTCACAAGTCCAAAGGGAACGAGCGAAAAAGGAACAAAAGGATAATTTAAAATTTTGTGTATTTTAAATTATAATAGTCCCCAAACCTGCCACCCCCCGGGGAAACGCCATCCTTCCCCTAAAAGAAAAAAGGGATGAAAATTTTTGGGGGGGGGGTGGGGGGGTGGGGGGGGGGGGGGGGGGGGGATGGGGCTGCAAGGGGGGACGTGGGGAAAGGGCCCCGTCAGCGAGACAATATCCGTGAGTGCGCGCGTTTTGTGGGTGCGTGTGAGTGATTGAGTGAGGGAATGAGTGTGTGTGTTTGGTGGTGTGTGTGTGTGTACGTGTGCTTGTTTTGGTTTTTATGGGTGCGCGCGCGCGCCCCCAATCTGTGTCCTACGAAACATTCTCGAAAGTCAAAGGAAATTCAATTTAATAAATTTTAACCCGCAAATTTCCCATGGTTCTAGAAAGAAAAAAGCACAGTTTACATTTGAATCACGATCGTCCGCCCCCCCCTCCATCACCCGAAAAGGGAAAAGAAATCCCTTAATAAATGGGAAAAAATTTTTTGAAATAATGATTTAAAACTTGGGGAAAAAAAGACCTTTTAAAAGTGATTATAAATAACCCTTTTTTTGGGGGGGAAGAGCCAGCTACCGATGAACCGGCTAAAGGGCCCAAAAAAAAAAAAAGAAGGGGGGGGGAGAGAAAAAAAGGGCGCGAGCGCCCCGGGGAAGGGGGGGGGAGGGGGGGGGGGGGGGGGGGGGGGCGGTGGCGGGGGCGGAAGAAGCTTGGGGATTTAAGGAAAATAGCTAGCTTCCCCTTTTGTTAAATTTTTTTTCAAAGAAATTATTGCAAAGAGAATGCAGACCTTTGGCTTTTTAAAAATCTTATTTACAATTTTTCCCCAAAAAAAAAGAATGAGGTTTATGAATTTCATATTTCCCCCGTGGGAAAAAAATGGGAAATTTTTCACACCAAACAGAAAGTCAGGGACTGACAACGTTAGCTTAAAACTTGGGGTTACATAATTTTTTTCTCCCAAAGAAATTCCAAAAATTTTTACAACTGGACAATTGTAGAAAAAAAAGTTAAAAAATCCAACCTTTTCAACACAATATGAACATTATTATTTTTTCTCGTATTTTCTTTTGTTTACCCTTATATTTTTAGGGGGAAAAATTTTGTTTAACCCCTTTCCAGTGAAGGACTCTGAGCGCACTTTTTTGGTTTGGTTTTTTTAGGCCCCCAGAACCCCGCCGTTTGTCAAAGGGGTAAAACCAAAATTTTCCCTTTCCCCGAAAAAAATGGGGCCCTTTGGGAAATTTTTACGTTGTCTTTTTGGGTAACTTTCCTGATGTTTTTTGGTTTTGCAATTTTAAATTTTTTGAAACACAATCCGTCCCGGGTTTTTGCAAGGATCTCCCCTCTCAAACCAATTTTTTGGGGGGGGAAACCCCTCTTTGGGGAAAAGGGTTAAAAAAGGGCTTTTTAAATTTAAAAATAATGTTTTGCCTTGGGTTCCCCAAACCCTATTTTTGTACTTTTCCCCGAAGACAGAAGTCCCATTTTCGTTCTTATGGATTATTTCCCTTTTATCTGTTCAAATTTCCCGTAAAGGGGCCATTTGGAAAAAATAGTCTTTAAATTTTGTATTTAATGAGAGAGTTTTTTGAAAGAAGCTGTGCTAAAAAAACCACTGTTTATTTTTACTTGTTTAAAATTTTAAAATTTTTTTTGTCTAGATAACATGCAAATATGTCTTCCCGAAAACATTTTCAATTCTAAACAATCCCGCATATCCTTTTTTCCTTTTTGTTTACATTGAAAAAAAATTACCCCGGCCGTTTGCTCAAATTTCCCCAATGGGATCAACCCCCCTTTTTTCACTCTCTTTTTGGGGTTATATTAAATTTTCCCCCTCCATTTAAGTTTAGAAACTTTTGGAAAATGAAGCAAGGGTTTTTCTGTTCGACCACCCCCCGCTACGTTTGTTTTTATTTTCTTTCCTCTTCACTTTCTCGAATGCTTTCCCCCTTTCGAATTTTTTCGGGCCCTACAAATCGGGATAAAAAGCGTATTTAAATTTTAAAACCCGCCCTTTCATCTGGAAAACCAATAGGGCTTTAAATTTAAAAGAACAAATTTTACTTTTTCCCGAAAAGTTTTTAAAAACAATCACTTTATCCTTGAATAGAGAGTCTCCCTTTTTCCCAATTTTTTTATTAAACTATTCATTTTATCGATTCTTTCATTCATTTTTCATCAATGTTCTTTTGCCCTCTCGTTGGAAACAAAATAAAAATTCCCCAAAATTTCATTCTGTTTACGTTGTGAATGGAATTTTTGGGTCCTTTTTTCCCTATTCCCCTTTTAAAACTTTTGTTTTCTGAACATTTTTAAAATTAATCCAGAAAACTTTTAAAAAAATGACCCAAAATTTTTAAGAAATTTAAAAAAAATCAATCGGCTTTGAGAAACAATTTTGTGTCCCTCTCCATTTGTTTTATCTTTATACTGGGAAATTTTTTTTTTCCCAGAAAAGGGAAAGGGAATTAATGCCGCAATCGAACAAACCGAAACTTTTGGGTAGTAAATCGAAAAGCTAGCACAAAGGTAATGGTGAGGGAAAGGGGGGAACCTTGTTTATTCCGCAGTTTAAATCAAAAAAAGGTCGGAAAACCCAAACCCCCCGGAATTTTCAGAGGTCTTTTTCCGTTTATCCAAAAAAAGATTTCCCACTTTTTTAAAAAAAGGCCAAAAAACCCAAAAGTCAAACCCTTTCAGCAAAAAAAATCTTTGATATCGAAAAAAAAAGTTTTTCCCAAATCAATGCAGCAAAAACCGGGGCTGTTTGTTTTTTTTTAGGTAAAATTTATTACGTTCAAAACGATCTTTTGACTGTTGCGTTTTTCTACCTTTGAAAGTAACCACCCGGCTTCATTTAAACCCAAACTAGTGATGGGCTCGCCCAAATCTTAAAGCCCCAAGACTTAAACAATTTAATTTTTTAACATGTAGTTAACGTGATTGGTCTTCCCTTTTTTTAATTTATCTCTATCTAAAAACCTTTTCCCCTTTTTTTTAGCAGAGTTTTTAAAACCAAACTTTTGGGGAAAATACAGTTTACCCCATGGAAAACTTCCCTGAACGACGAGTAATGTTTTAAAATTTTTTATTCCAAAATTTTTTTATAAACCTATTTTCCTCCGTCAAATTTCCGGGGCCGATCCCTTTCTCATTTTCTTCAGGCGCTTTCCCTTTCCTCCACTGTCACTATGCCCCCGCTGAATCAGCTTCATTTTAAAAAGCTAGGCTTGGAAAGGGTTTTTATTTTTCCCAAAAAAGTATTTATTGCTCCCCTAACATCTTTTTTTTACAGTTTCTTATTATAAAATTTCCTAAAAATGAAAAATTTTTCTTGCAAAATTTTTGTCTGATCTGTTTAAATATTTTCTCCTGATTTTTTATTATTTTCGTTATTAAATTTCTTCTTTCCCCTAGGGCCCTTTTTCCCAAATTGGGAAAAAAATTTTGTATTTTCCCCTCCCCCTTCTTCAATCCATTTAACTCTTGCTTAATTTGCGCTCCTCTCTTCTCTAACCGCAAAAATTTTTAAATTTTTTGTTTTAAAATAAGATACTGTTTCTGCAACCCCCATATCAAGGGATTGCGGGTAATGCCTTTTCTTTTTCCCCAAAAATTTGGTTTAGACGATAAACCCCCATTTCTTCTTTTGCCTGCAAGGGATTTTCCAAAACTCAATACAAAAAATACGAATTTCAACTTTAAAATAGATCCCCCCTTCCCTAAAATTTTAAGGGGAAAAATCAATTTAAGAAAAAATTTAGATGCAATTAATAAATTTGTTCATTTTTTTCAACCCCTTATTATCCCTTTTTAAAAAAATATTGTTAAATTTTCCAGTATCCTGGACCTTTTCAAAATAAACCCTTTTTTAGGGTTCCCTTATGAAGCTTTTTGAAAATTTAATGCGCCCCCCGAGTGAGTTCACACGAAAAAACACAAGGGGAGCATTTCCCTGACACAAAACAGTAATTTAAACCCGAGCAAGAAAAGGGGTTTTTTCTTTCACCCGGATAAATTTTTGTTCATTTTGGGGAAAAATCTCCAGGTTTTTGTTTAGATTCAAATTTTTTACTACCTTAATTTTTAAATCTTTTATTCGACTCGGGTGCATTTACCCCTTTAAAAAATATCAAGGGCGGGTTTTTCCAAACCCCAATTTTAAAAACACCAAGCAAAAACAAAATTTTGCTCACTAAAATTCAGCACACGTTTTTCCCGTAACCCTTTTTCTGAAAAAATGCTTTATTTTTTCATAAAGTTTGGAGCATAAAAATTTGGCCCAATTTTAAAATTTATTTATTCACTTTTGACTGACACAACAAAAATTCTCTCAAAGCCATTTTAACCAATTTTACGTTACCTTTGAAAAACTTTGAAATTAGAAAAACCCCTCCCTTTACTCCTTTCGTACCCCCATTGTAAAATAAATTTTTCCCCCCCACTGTTTTTCCCCCTAGCAAAGCATCTTTTTCCCTTTTCAAGGGGCTTCCTGGGGAAAAAGGCAATATCAATTTTATTACTTTTTAATTTTCGAAAAATAGCGGCTGTTTTTAAAATTTTTTTCCCGAAACCCCCTTACAATTCCCAAAGAAAAATATTTCCCTTTTTTTTATCCAATTTGGGGAAATTTACGGTTTTTAACAGTTAAAAACATTTTCCCCAAAAACATTACTCAATTTTCCGGGTTTTTCAAACGAGGGGCCCCAAAAAAAAAAAACCCCCAGGTCTGTCCCCCAGACGCCGGGCGTCTACCCACACTGGCGTTCCCAGGGGTTTGGGACGCGGGGAGCCCGACGGGGGGGTTTTCCACTGTCCCTTTTCGGGGCTTAACCCCCCCCCGCTACCTCTTTAGGGCTGGACCCCTCCCCTTTGATCGCCCCGGGGTTTCGGGGGCCCCCGACCCCGCTCCGGGAAAAGGCTCTCCCTCGGGTTGGGGGGCAGAACGGGCCGAAAGGGTTTGTTGGCCTTCCCGGGCTGGGAAAGGTCCTCCCTTTTGGGGGCTGTTTCCCCCCGGGGGGGTCGCGGGCCGTCGGCGCGATTTCCCCCCCTCTGGGTGTGTCCTCTTTGTCCTCCCACTGGGGTCCCGAAACGAAACTGGCACAGAGGAACCCCCCCGCCTTTGTTTGGGCCCGGGCTGTCCGGGAAAAACGCGGCAACAAACCCCTTTGTCGCACACCGAGGCATGGGTTCTGTCCCCGGAATTGGGAAAAGGGGTGAGGGTTTTTTTTTGAAAACCCGCTTTTGGGTTTTTATGATATTTTTTAGCCCGGAAACAAACTTACTTTTATGAACTTTTTTCCCGGGGAAATTTTTGGAAGGTTATGAAAACAAAACCCCCGCCCCGTCAAAAAAAGGGTAAAATTTTTCCCCTGCCCCTCCTCCCTGTTTTTAAATTTCGGAACGCAACCCAAAACCCCAACCTTTGCCCGGGGTTTTTTCGATTTCTGAGTTT
>CM031627.1:36848762-36851286 GCA_018398815.1 Conus ventricosus | reverse complement strand
CGTCAACATTCAAAAGACCGAACACGGTCGACACTGCCTAATTCCTACGCATTCTCGCTTCACCAAGGCCATACTCCACAGATGCGGAAATTATAAAAAATCCCAAAACTTTTAACACTATCACTAACATTTTCCTGACACTCATCATTATCAATATCATCATTACATCACTATCAACATCATCACGCATTATCAATATAAAATTATCATCATCATCATCATCATCATCATCATCATCATCATCATCATCATCATCATCATCATCATCATCATCATCATTATCACCGTGCATCACCATCATCATCATCATTATCATCATCATCATCACTATCATCATCATCATCATCATCATCATCATCATCATCATCGTCATCATCATCATCATCATCATCATCATCATCATCATCATCATCATCGTTATCACCATGCATCATCATCATCATTATCATCATCAGCATCATCATTGTTCGTCACATTGTCATCAACATCATCACTGTGCATCAACATCATCATCATTATTATCTTCGTAATATTATCGTCATCGTCATCATTATCTTTATCAGCAGCAGCATCAGTGATCATCATCATCCAGGTTAGATCTACACTGTCTTGATCTGTGAACAATTATCATCGCCATTATAAATGAGCATCATCATCATCATCATCATCATCATCATCATCATCATCACATCATCATCATCATCATCATCACATCATCGTCGTCATCATCATCATCATCTTTGTCATCATAATTATCGCCATCACTGGGCATCATCATTACAGCAGCAGCAGCGTCAACATCAACATCATCAGCATAATCATCATCATAATCATCACCATCAGTGACCATCATCATCCGGGTTAGATTCAAACTGTCTTGATCTGTGGACAATCAGCAGAAGCAGCAGTCATCATCATGAGATATCATCATCATCATCATCATCATCATCATCATCATCATCATCCATCATCATCATCATCATCATCATCATCATCATCATTACCACTGTGTTACATCTGTGCTGTATGCCCATGTTAACCTTAATCACTCACATCATGTGAAACCTTACACAGTCGATCATTTTAACAGTTTATTACCCTAAACCGTTGAGCACTTGACACAGTTTACCCTCCTCTCCTCCCACCCCCCTCCCCCCACCCCCAAAGAAAGTTGAGAGTTAACACAGTTTTTCACCCTCAA
This sequence comes from Conus ventricosus, assembly GCA_018398815.1. Taxonomy (NCBI): domain Eukaryota; kingdom Metazoa; phylum Mollusca; class Gastropoda; order Neogastropoda; family Conidae; genus Conus; species Conus ventricosus. The sequence goes on along the minus strand of CM031627.1, from coordinate 36,850,085 downwards.
CGGTTTGAGACCTGTACAATCTATCAGCACATCAATTTTTCACCAGAAACACAATTTAACACTTCTGTAGACTTATACAATATATCAGCACATCAATTTATCACCAGAAACACAATTTAACACTTCTATAGACTTATACAATCTATCAGCATATCAATTTTTCACCAGAAACACAATTTAACACTTCTATGGTTGAACACCCAGCAGAATTCATTATCCAACAATTTTTATTATCCTGAGCTGTGTCACCTACATGGTGTATTATTCTGAACGGCTCCACATACATGGCTTATCATTCTGAACAGTGTCACATACATGGTGTATCCGTCTGAACAGTGTCACCACGTTTGTCCGCAGAGGAATCTTTAGTTGAAGACAAGGGCAATAACTCCTGACGGTCTATCGGTCGCAGGAGGGAAGGGATGAACGGCCGCGGTTTGTTTAAACAGCACACTTCTGCTGACAGCTGCCAGCTTCCTCGCGCTAACCTCCCACAAGCTTTCCCCCCTACGCGTAATGTGATACTAACTGTCTGGCTGATTGTGTGTTGAAAACAGGATGCTGTGTTTCTTCATTAATACTTTGTGCCAGAATGCAAAGAACTGTGGTTGATTGATGTCACTGGATTGTGGGGTCTTTGGCTGACAGAACGATACTAAACATGAATACGTCTTCTTTCATACGCATTGCTGACAAGCACCACAAAGATTTGCCAACAAAAAAACGATTGAAACAGACTAACGAACACACAAAGTGAATTCAAATTTCAACTCAGTGGAGAGCATGCGTTTCTGAAGCTATCACGCTCAACCTGGACCATATTGGACATGCATATCCTTCCTTTACAACTGACAGAAAATTATTCGCGGACTCCTACCTGACAGCCGGTAACCGGCCAAATAAACAGTCACTGTCGGCACTGGTCAGCTTCACTGGGAACACGGTGACAGTTTCCCTGCCACGGCCTAGGCATGTTTTGCTTGTTTATCTGCGTACTCTACGTGCTTGTGATGCATGCCGAAACTGATTCTATCACAACCGCACCATGCTTTTAGTAAAGCAAGATTTTAGCATGCCACACATGCAGATGTCAGTTATAAACAATGAAATGCTTCCTACCTGCCCTTTGTGCTTTCACCCGTTCGAATCATTTGAAATTGATGTCACATATACACACACCAATGCAAAATGTTTCCTCATTTTCATCTTCATGGTGAGCCTACTCACGACTGGAGAGAGAGAGAGAGAGAGAGAGAGAGAGAAGAGAGAGAGAGAGAGAGAGAGAGAGAGAGAGAGAGAGCATACGCGCACACAAACACACAC
>CM031627.1:36812159-36826162 GCA_018398815.1 Conus ventricosus | reverse complement strand
AAGACCAACCAAACACACTGTATTTTTGTGAAAGTTTCCCGAGATTTATTTCGGGGGGACTTGTAGTTCTTGACCTTTATTGGGTCAAACATCAGACCGACTCCACGGTCAACCTAACCGACAAGTCAATTTATTTCTTTTGATTCCTGTAGTACTGACATATTATAGTTTACTACTTAAACTAATTGTTCAGCATCAATATTTATGGTTTTACCTCATTCAGGTTGAATTCATCTATTCTCTACGTTATGTGCATGTACACCGTTTACCTCACCTCGTGTTTTCATTTTATGTTCTTTCACAAATTATTTCCATATATACAGCTTACTGCAGCTCAAGTTCATTTCATGTTATTTCACTGATATTTACATAATACCGCTTACTTGCTGCTCAAATTTCATTTCATGTTTATTTCTCTGATAGTTTACATATATACAGCTTACTGCAGCTCATTTACCATTTCATGCTGGTTTCTCTGAAATTTAGATAAAAACAGCTAACTGTAGCTCAGTTCATTTCATGTTGCTTTCTCTGATATTTACATATATACAGCTACTGCAGCTCATTTTCATTTCATGCTATTTCCTCTGATATTTACATATAAACAGCTTACTGCCAGCCAATATCATCTCATGTAATTTCTCTATATTTACATATATTCAGCTGACTGCAGCTCAAGTTCTTTCATGTTAATTCCCTGATAGTTTACATATGTACAAAGCTTACAGCTGCTCATGTCACATCACTTCCATTTCTGTACGTTTACAGGTCATGAAAGGCAAGATCATGTCCGGCTGAAAATTTTTCCGAAAACAAAGCATTCACGCTTCAGCCGCCTCAAAGTCAAACTTGTAGAAAAAAAACCGATCAAAACCAGACATTTATCTCGGCAACAATATAACTGCCAAACACTAACAAAATACTTTTAAAAAAATAGAGACACACATATTCTGCGATTTTCACGAGCTTGATTAAAAAATGTTTGAAAAATTACAACATTTTAGCTATCATGATAGAAAAATAATCATAAATAAGAAAAGCAGCAAATTTATCCACTACAACAACAATAAACAAACAATCAAAAGAATCAATATTGAAAAACACATGGAACAACTGAGCATGAAATGCAATATTCATGTAACATTCACACACACAACACACACAACACACACAAACTCACACACACACACACACACACACACACACACAACACACACACAACACACACACTCACCCATTTGATGATCATGTGTGTGTGTTCTTTCTTTCGTTCTCTGTTTTGGATTTCGGAACGGGCTGAAAGTCGGGAAGGCACAACATCTGTGGAAGACATCATCAAACAGAGTCCCCTGTAGAAAGAGGCCCAATGAAGAAAACCAAAAACCAAAAAGGTCATGACAAAACGCAGGAAAGCCAACATCAAACACGAACAGCAGGACCACTTGGTTCGATTAAAAGCAGAAAAATGTCCACAGTGAAGCACGAAAGCAGGCCACTTGGTTCGATTAAACACGCAGAAAAACGCACAAAGGGGCCTCAACACACGAAGCACAAAGGCTCAGAACACGAAGCACAAAGGGGCTCAACAACACGAAGCACAAAGGGGCTCAGACACACCGAAGCACAAAGGGGCCTCAGACACACGAAGCACTAAGGGGCCTCAGACACACGAAGCACAAAGCCAATGTGTGTCCCCGACGATGGCAGACTGATATTCCAGATAAATGACCCACAGTGAGGCGATGCTTGAAAACGACTGTCGGCAATTGAGGCCCCACACATGGAAACAAACCCAAGGCAGAACGTTCTGGTACATCAAAAGGAGCGCAAACTTGGTCGGAAACGGAATCCCCGAACAAAGACAACTTCATGAACAAACCCTCTGTGAGAGGGAGGAAAAGTCTAAAAAATACAACGTAGGGAGGGAGGAAGGTCAAAATACAATGTAGGGAGGGAGGAATCAAAATACAATGTAGGAGGAGGAAGGTCAAAATGCTAAACGTACGGAGGAGGTAGGTCAAAAATACCAATGAGGGAGGAGGAAGTCAAAAGACAATGCAGGGAGAGAAAGGTCAAAATACAATGTAAGGGAGGAGGAAGTCCAAAATACAATGTAGGGAGGAGGAAGTCCAAAATACAATGTAGGAAGGAAAGGAAGGCAAAATACAACGTAGGGAGGAGGAATGTCAAAATACAATTTATGGAGAAGTAAGGTCAAAATACGGCAGCGGAATAGTGTCCGCCAACTGACCAGTCATTAGTTAAGGCAGTCCTAGTGAAGAGGAAACACAAAATTTAAATTGAAGCCTCATAATCATTATCAGAACAAAACCTCCTCATCTCCCATCACCCAAAGTCACGTTCCCTCCACACTCTCACTAAACATACTGTGTTCTGACGGTCAGAGACGTCCAAGCCCCCCAACCATGATCAACCCAGGCTCGCCCTTTGCTGCAAGGACGCCCTGTGGAACCTCTCCCTCTCGGGAAACTGTCTGACCGTGAACAACGATGGGGCATCATGGAAGCAACGTCCCCCGCCAAGGTAATTCCCCAGCCGCCCCTTTCGAGACAGGAGGAACTGAGGGGTCAAAGCATGAGGGAAGGGGGTGGGGGTTGGAGGGAACGCTGACCTGTTCTACACTGACCACGGGATCACTGTGGAATGGGTGAGGCAAGTAGACGAGTGACTGCCGCCAAAACAAATGGATCTTCAACGAAGTTCACACGGAAAAACCAACTGTGAATTGTATGGCCGCCTCAACCCGTGCAGTCCTTGCACAAGTGCAGGAGATCAAGGGACATCCAACAGGAGACTCAGGTCTTGCTTATCGACGAAGGCACCACTCGGGCAAGAAGAACAGACCAGAGGCCGTGAGGTACCAGAAAACGGATTAAGGGGCAAGCCTGAAAGAAGCCACGGGCAACTAACGAAAGAGGAGCGATAGTTGCAACGAAGAAGAGATTGTAAACTTTTCCGAGAATTTTGGCGACATTTCCCTCCTGAGAAGCCAAAGAAAATGAAACGTTTACCTCCGCGGAAAAAGCAAACTTAAAAGGGGGTTTATAGGAGTCAAAACGTTGCAAAATCAAAGGAACGCCCAAGTGGGAATAAGGGATTTGTTGGTAATTAAGGATGAAAACAAAAAAAACGAAAGAAATTTAACGAATAGTGGTATACGAGTTTTAAAAAATCATCATGCGCACGCCCACACATAAACATACATAGGCACATGGCGCACGTAACAAAAATCCGTGTCAAAAAAATACGTTGCATACTACAAGTAAGGGAAAAAAAACTATACGTATATACTTTACAGAATCTAATGCCGCCACTAAGTGAATGCACTGTAAAACAGAGATTGCATTTAAATGAAATATACGGTCCCCGTCTTTGTGATAAACCGGTAATAACATTAGAACGCCAATGCAATGTGAATTCAAGCAACAAAAACAGAAATTGGTGTCAGATTCAAGGGAATAGTGCTTTCTCACTTATAACAGTGACATGCTGTTGGTGTGTGTGTGAGTGGTGTGTGGTGTGTGTGTGTGTGTGTGTGTGTGTGTGTGTGTGTGTGTGTGTGTGTGTGTGTGTGTGGTGTGTGTGTGTGTGAGTGTGTGTGTCACTTGGCATGAATAAATGAAGTATATCTATGTTCAAAGTAACAAAGCCATGAAATCTAACTCCCTACCTTGGTCAGACATGTGTCTAAAGCTATCCACAAATCAGAAAGGTCAGAGTTCATCATCGTGAACCGATAAGGTCCGAAGAAGTGGATCAGGCCCTGGACTGGATGGACAACAGGAAGGATACCGACTGGATGACAACATGAAGGACTGGACGCAACATGAATGGACTGGAGGGACAAACAAAAGTATTGGACTGGATAAAACATAAGGAACGCAACTGGTTAGACAACTTGAAGGACGGACTGGATGAACAACACAAAAGACTGAACTGATGGACAGTCAGGACAAGACTGACGGATGGACAACAAATGAAGGACTGGACTGGATGGACAACAACGAAGGACTGGAGGACAACATAAGGACTGATGGACATCATGAGGGCTGGATGGACAACCCGAAGGACTGATGGACAACATGAAGGACTGGATGGACAACATGAAGGACTGAATGGACAACATGAAGGCCTGGAAGACAACACGAAGGACTGATGGACAACATGAAGGACTGATGGACAACATGGAAGGACTGGACTGGATTGACCACATGAAGCCTGGATGACAACAAGAAAGACTGGATGGACAACATGAAGGACTGATGGACAACATGAAGACGGGGATGGACAACATAAAGGACTGGATGGACAACATGAAGGACTAGACCGTTTACCACGCCTCTGCCTGTTGCTCATAAATGAGCCAGGTCCCGACTGTCCAAGTGTTTTGTCACGCACAGCCTCCAGTCTACTGTCATGGTAAACCGAATGAAACAGACACACACACACACACACACACACACACACACAGCACACACACACACACACACACACACACTTCATTGGTTGCAGATGTTGGTTGGAGATCTCACTTGTAATGTGGGTTTGAGATTTATGCTATTTTGAAGAGCATGTAGCCTATTTATGATGGATTCTAATTTCTCTCTGCAAACTGTACTTCCTCTCTCTACAACATAGCAGGGCTCATTTCCGTTTTAATAAGGATTCTGCTAAACAACAGCAAATCAGATGTACGACTGAGCTTTCTTATTAACAAAGTCTACATTGTCTTCCGTTTTCTATTCGTTCAAAATGACCTGATGTGATCGACCGTAGTCTTCATTTTGCTTTCGGATCTTCTTACCTGAGTACAGAGTTTGTATCTCTGACTGACCCAAGCAGAGTATAAATCGTTAAAACAAATCTCTTTTCACAAAAGTGGCAATGCTTAAACAATTGTGGTAGATCTCAGATGTGTCACATTTTGTTTTCCTCCTTTTAAATTTCTATTTACCAAAAGGTGTAAGTCTGGTACCAACCATGTTTTACAACGTCATACTACGATAACATGTTTTGGAAGCATGAAACACGTATGAAGTCTATGTTGTCACACGTTTTGGTAACGCACGTTTTATCCAAAATGGCGGCATGTGAACCCCAGTACTCCGAAATCAAGCTGATTTTTAAACCAATCACTCCAGTTTTCTCTCTCCTCAGTTCTTTTTCAATCAGTTCTTCAATGCCTAATGGGGGGAAATTACTGGTTATTTAACTACTAAAGTTTGCACTGTCGCCATCTTTGTTTGCTTTTAACAGCAACCTGCGGTCACCTTCACGTTTGCTGTTAGCGTTCTTCATTAACCTTGCTGAAAAAATGTTTGGTATTGAACAGACCCTGTGGCCCAGCAGGACACCTGTCAATGAAAAGCAACATTGACGTCAGGTAAATTGACGCACGTGCAAGTGCAAGCCAGTGCAGAGAGAAGGAACCAGGGTTGTGTTGTTCTCTCCCGAGCTCATCAGATCTACGTCAGGGACCGACCAGTCTGTAACGTCTACCACTGCAGGCTTGGGATAGTGGAGTGGATGAACAGATAAACAGACGATGGAATGCACAGACAATGGATAAACCTGACAGGCAACAGACAAACACCACAAGTATGTGACGGAAAACAGAGCAGAACAGACAGATTAACAACAGGAAACAGACGAAAAACATACGAAGACAGACAGACGACAGCAGATTGACACCCCACACACCCACACACACCACACACACACACACACACACACACACCACGACACACGACACACACACAGAGTGATGAGGTCAGGGTCAAAGTTTACACCAAGTCATACACAACGCACAAATCACTGTCACTGTAAGATCTGTGCCATGTCCACCACCAGACGTCAGTCCTGGTCAGACACAGCCCAAAAGGACGTCAATACCCGGGACACTGAGGTCAGAGGTACAGCAGTCGTCCTCCACTGTCCTCCGTGTTCCCTCAACCAACACACAACCACCACCCAAACTCGCTAAGTACATCATCCCTGCCCTGTCTGTGCAACACACCTGTGTAGGATACATGAGATCAGTGTGGTCAATAGGTGTGGGTGACGTGGCCAGACTGACCTCCAACCGTGCACCAGGTGTGTCCAGTAGTCCAGACACCAGGAACGTTGGTTGGTCCCGGGGTCATCACAGATGTACAATGGTTCCTTCAGTCCTGTCAGCCTGGTGCTGTCAGTTACTGACCTCACCACGTCACCCTGTCTGGTCACACGTGCACGGCAGCAGACCGTCGCCATCTCCTCACAACTGACCAACAAACGTCCGGTCACTCTGTCCGCTGACACCTGATTACACCCTAACCGTTTTTATCCGTGACCGTCACTGTCAGTTGTGTCTGTCCTTTGGATCAGATAGATCCGGGAGGAGCTGTGTCACGGCAACCAAGCCATCAGCAACAGAGCCAGGTGAGTGGTTGTTCACTATGGGTCAGAGAGGGCAGACACTGTGTTTGGAGGGAAAGCCAGCCCGCACCTTCACACTTCTTGGGGGGGTATTGGTCGGTAGGTCCGCCATGACAGGGTGTCGTTGGGCAGACACACATGGCGTTGATCAAGGTTTCTCTTCCTGTCCGTCTGTGTTGTGCGGACCTCGTGAAACAGACGTTGGAGTCGCCTCATGACCGTCACAGTGGAGGGTGAAGGTGTGGATGGTATGGGGTGGCTGGGGGCGGTTGAGCTGAATGGGGGTGTGGGTGGAGGAGGAGGTGGGTGGATCCAACTGGTGTAATGGAGTTAGATCTGGACTATCTGGATCGGTGGACAATCATCAACAATCATCATCATCATACATCATCATAAATCATCATCATCATCATCTCATCATCATCATTATTATCATTACATCATTATCAATGTGCATCGTATTTCATTAGCATCATCAATCGTTGTCATCATCATTATCATCATCAAATCATCATCATCCTCATCCCAGTAGATTTGATACTGTCTTGATCTGTGGACAATCATCATAACATTATCACATCATCATCATCATCATCATCATCATAATATCATCATCATAATCACTATGCATCATCATGATCATCATCATTAAGATTATCATCAGTCATCATCATCAGTCATGCCAGGCTAGATCTGACAGTCTTGATCTTGGAAAACCCAAATCATCAACGTCATCATCCTCATCATCATCACATCCTCAGCATCATCATCATCAGCAGCACCATCTAGGCTAGATCTGGAACAGTCTTGATCTGTGGGAAAACCATAATCATCATCAACATGACATCATTATCAATATCATCATCATCAGCACTATCAACATCATCACGCATTATCAATATTAGCATTATCATTAATCAATCTCATCACCATTATCACCGTGCAACACCATCATCTCATCATCATCATTATTACCATCATCATCACATATCATCATCAGCATTCATCATCATCATCATCATGCATCATCATCATTCGTTATCACCTTGCATCACCATCATCATCATCATTATCATCATCATTCTATCATCCATCATCATCATTATCATCATTATCACCGGTGCAACACCATCATCAGCATCATTATCATCCATCATTATACCATCATCATTCATCCCATCATCAATCATCATCATCATCAGCACATCATCATCATCATCATCATCGTTTTCCACACGGACATACACCATCAATTCTATATTATGAATCATCAGCATCATCATTGTTGTCGTCCATCATTGTTATCACATCATCAACACTGTGTGCATCAGCATCATCATCATCATCAGCATCATCATCATCATCATCATCATCATCTTCATGAGATTATCGTACCATCGTCACCAGTAGCCGTATCAGCAGCGGCATCAGTGATCATCATTTTTCCAGGTTAGATCTACCACGGGTACTGGATCTGTGAACAATTAACATCGTCATTATAAATGACATAACATCATCTTTGCATCATAATTCTCATCACTGGCCATGCACATTACAGGCAAGCAGCAGCGTCTACATCAACATCATCCAGCATAGATCATCAGCATAATCATCACCATCATGATCTTCATCATCGGGTTAGATTCAAATTGTCTGATTTGTGAACAATCATCATCATCATCATCATCATCGTCATCAACATCATCACCATTGTTTACCGTCTGGCTGGGAATGTCAGTGTAGGACCTTGCATACTAATCACTCACATCATGTGAAACCTTACACTAGTCCGAATTCCTTTTAACAGTTTATTACCCTAAACCCTTGAGCACTGGACACAGTTTACCCTCCTCTCCTCCCATCCCCCTCCACCCCACCCCCAAAGAAAGTTGAGAGCTATTACAGTTTTTCAACCCTCAACGGTTTGAGACCCTGTTACAATCTATCCGCACATCAATTTTCACCTGAAACACAATTTAACCACTTCTATAGACCTATACAATCTATCAGCACCATTAATTTTATCCCCAGAAAACACAATTTACACTTCTATAGACCTATACAATCTATCAGTCACATCAATTTATCACCAGAAAAAAGAAAAAAAAAAAAAAAAAAAAAACACAATCTATCAGAGCACATCAATTTATCACCATAACACAATGTTAACACTTCTGTACAATCTACAGCATACATTGATCACCAGAAACACAATTTAACACTTCCATAGACTATACAAAACTATCACCACATCAATCTGATCACCAGAAACACATTAACACTTCCATAGATCTATACAAGCTACAGCATATCAATCCTATCACCAGAAACTACAATTTACACTTCTATGTTTTTAACGACCCACAGAATTTTATTACCAACAATTTTTATTATCCTGACCAGTGTCAGCTACAATGGTGTATCATTCTGAACAATGTCTCCTACACAGTGTATCATTCTGAACCGTGTCACCTACACAGGGTATCACCTGAACAGTATTACTTTTACATCGCTTATCATCGTGCACAGTGTCCATCGGTGCTCATCTTTTCTGTCATAATTATCAGCATCATAGTCCCTTCTTTGCCGTCTTCTCCTCCCATCGCCCTCTAGCCTGTTTTCTTTCATCTTCGTATTTCTCAACTTATTCCATTGTTAAATTGTCATGAACATTTTCATAACCACCCCCGAACATATGAAATTGTAGGGACAGACGGCAAATGTTTATACATTGGTCTTATTAATTTCAGAGAGAAGACACACACACACACGCCCTCTCTCTCTCTCTCTCTCTCTCATTCTCCGGGGGGGGGGGGGGGGGGGGGGGGGGGCGGGGGGGGGGGGGGGTGTTTCTCTCTCTCTCCTCTCTCCTCTTACTCTCTCTCTCTCTCTCTCCCTCTCTCTCTCTCTCTGTCCTCTCACCCTCCTATCCACCCACACGTTCTCAGTCCCAGGCAACACTCAACCAGCAAGGTGTAACAGCTGATCCAGTTGGGATCCTGATCGTCTCCAGTGCGTCCGCCGGTTCGGGGCAGTGACGACCTTGCCTGACGCCACACAGGCGCCTCTCCAAGCCTCTGTCGTCACTTTTTGGCTGACATCGGAACCCGGTTCTGATTGACGTAAATGGCCGGTGTCGTACGCTGATGATGTTAAAAACGAGCAAGAAATGCTGATAGGCGTCGAGAATCTCGCATCTGCCTGGACGCCGGGGTTCAGCAATTCTTGCCCAAGAGACAGGAAGTCCAGCAGGATGGTTTTCCACCTTCGCTTTGCCTTCGGAAGCTTCCTGCATACAAATCCATCTGCTTTCCTCACCCACGCCAGTCCCACTCAGTTCACATCCCTAGACTTTTGACCTAACTGGGGTCAGGGAGGTTACGAAATTGTCCAGGGGATGATGTGGACAATGGCGGAAGAGCGGCCCAGAGCGGAGGTGGGTGTGGCACGTGCAGCTGCAGGTGAATTCAGGCAAAGACCGGGACAGCTGTGAAGAACATGCTCTCTTGAAACTCGACCCTTTGCAATGATTAGCTGAACAGACATCACAGTAATATGCCTGACAATCCAGAACAAACAGTGGGAGCAGCCCTGTTGGTTGGGCAGTTTCAGAACCTGAACGATCTGTGGCTTTAGTTAGCTCTGATGACAACCTTTCCAGGACAGGGTTCCAGTTCCCAACGGTTCCGCCAAAGGTCGGTGACGGTCACTTCCGGTCCCTGGCGTGTCCAGGTGTTGTCCACTACGGCTGACAAGCAAGTTTGCAGGCCCCGCTCTGTACATGTCGTGGAGACATTTCCGGCATGAATTACGTGTCCTACCACGGCAGAATGACGGGGCCCCAGACAAAGGACCCACACAAGGGGCAGTCCCTGTGGGTGACGTGACAGGGTGTCCAAGGTTTTGAGGAGAAGGCGGTCCCACGCTGTTGCCAGGTAAAGTCTTGGGGTCCTGAACAAAAAGAGGAAGAGGTACATGTTTATCAACGACACCCATCGATGCTCACTCATGAACTGGGAGAGAGAGAGAGAGAGAGAGAGAGAAAGGAGAGAGAGAAGAGAGAGAGAGAGAGAGACAGAGAGAAGAGGAGATAGAGCGAGAGAGAGAGAAGACACAGGGAGAGATAGAGAACAGACAGACACACAGAGAGAGAGAGAGAGAGAGCAGAGAGAGAGAGAGAGGGAGAGAGAGAGAGAGAGAGAGAGAGAGGAGGAGAGAGAGAGAGAGACAGACAGACAGAACAGACAGACCAGACTACCACAAAAAGAGGCAGACAGAGACAGAAAGAGAGAAAACATAGACACCAGACAAGAGACAGACAGAGAGACAACTAGCCGACAAACAGAGAGCGAGAATAGAAACAGACACCTGGATAGTTTTCAAGCACCTACCCTCGCCTCCCCCCCCCCCCCCCCCCAGGGTATTTTGATAGGAACAGTACAACGATAGGCAATGCCCTCTACTGCCAATCATACGTTTAGGGACATTTACTTAAACCCCAGTTCATACAGTTCCCTGGAAAGAGAATTCTTCATTAAAAAAAAAGAATTAGGACCAAGATACAGAGAATTTCCACTTATGCATCTATGTGGGCAGGCGAGGACATACTTACAATTAAAGTTAATCTGATTTGTTTTTTAGAACAACGACAGGATGGAAGAAAACCATGAATACAGGCAACTAAGTTTCAAAAGTCGTGGTCTCCAAAGGTTCCATTTTTCTCGCTATACGTCTACACCTTGTAACTGGTGGACAGGTCAAGGCCTTCGTTTATTTCATTTTGTCGTTGAATGTTAAGTTGTACATGGTATAACATTACACATTTACCATTGGCATGATGAGTGAACTTTTTTCTCCCTTTTCCCCATCACCACGCGATTGAAAATGGAGGGGGGGGGGGGGGGGTTTTGCCGGTAAGAAACGAACAACCCCCATTGCCTTCCATCCACTACCCCTTTTTTCCTCCCACTTGCACAACCCTTTCAGCCTCTCCCACTCACTCCCAATCAACTCTCGCACCGCCCCTGTTGCAACACCACCAAACAGGTTGAGGCAATCTTTAGTCCCTGCCAGCTGGCCAGGCACAGAGCTCACTGCACAATGCCTTATTTAATCATCACATTAATGTTCATGCTCTTTTCATATGGCTACACCTCCATCAGAATCCTGGAGGCTGTCTGCTTAGCAATACTAGCAGAAGCCCTAAACTTCAGGTTGCCAGACATTGGCCATAGCGGCCTGTACCTACGTTGTGCGCCCCAGTTTTTATCCTGCTTCTCTTGGAGCACCGATCAAATCAGAAGAGACCTGTTGATCGACATCAGCCTCACACACTGGCCCTGCACATCACAGTAACAACTTTTTCAACACGGTCAGGCTACCTGCACTGGTATGGATGAAATCGGTCGTCTGTAGCACAGCCAAAAAAAGTAAGCGCGTTCGTTGTAGAAATGACATCATTTAAGGTGACGATTCTTTCCACGTTTTATGCACTTGACTGAAGATGTTTGCAGAGTTTGCAAAACTAAGGAGTGTCCGCCAATAATTAAGACAGTATTTAAGATGACAATAGCAATAATAATTGGCCTAGTAGGCACTAGTAAGTGTAGAAAGAAGAAAAAACAATGATGATGGTGGTGATAATGAGACTACCGTTATTATCATCAATGTGATGATAACATATGTGTCAAACTACGGTTTTTCCCCTATTGCTGTACGTAAACTACGTTTTCGGGTCTGTTCGGCCGTACACAAGTTTTCAATACGGTAAAACTGATTTATCGGCAAAACTTAAATCACGGGGGGGGGGGGGGGGGGGGGAGGGGGGGGCTATACTGCAGGGTGAACAAATTTTTCATATGCAGACGACACGGACTCTAAACACTGAAACGGGAAACGACAAGTAGATGATCGGTCATGTTTTGAGATCAACACCCTTCAGCCCCCTTGTGCAGGCAGCAAAGTCCTGCCACCAAGCAGTCTACGATGAACATAAGTAACTCATTTACCAAGTGCCCCAAGTGTTGACCAGAAACAATGGCTGTGTGTTCTGGGCAAATTGGTATGATTGGGAATAGAAACTTTGGGGAGCCAGAAATAAAAAGATTTACTCCTGACTTCAGTGGACAATGATGTTGGGTAGGAGGGAAGAGTGTGTAAACAATGGGTTAATGAACAGTTTTAATTTCTGCATCATAGTCAGTGTTTACTATAGGGTGTGTGATTTGATCTACAAACTGTCTCAGGTGATGCTGTCTGCTGAATGGAAGAGGAGGTTCTGAGGATGGTTGAGAGTTATTGTTTTCATAACCGATTTAAACGGGCCATTTGTTTTCACGACGATCTGCCTGAACTTATATTACAAGTGATTCACGCACTGTTTTGTCCTATGTTTTGCGTTTTTCCGGTAATGTATCCTGGTTTTTGGGCTCGGCATATGGGGAAAAGTACTTTTCAATATGGGAAGTTGTAAAAATGAGAAAAATTTGAGTGCACCTATGTCTATGTTGAATTATTATTAATTATTAATATTATTATTATTATTGTTATTATTATTTATTATTATTATTAATGATAAATATTAGCATCATCATTATTTCTTTACAAAAACAACAAGAACAACAAACAATATTAATTAGGATAATGATAGTAATAATAATCATAACATCTTATCATCATTATTACAAGAGGAAGACAAAGAACAAAATGAAGACAAGAAGAAACGACGATGATGAGATGATGAAGATGATGATAATGAGAGTTGATGGGGAGGAGGAGGAGGAGGAAACAAAATTAAAGAGACTATAAGAAGAATCAAGATGATGAAAATTCAAAGGACAGGGAGAAGAAGACAGAAAGGTGAAAGAACTCAAGGACAGGAGAAGAGGACCAGAAGTGTGAAGGTCAAAGGACAGGGAGAAGAGGACAGAAGAGAAAGGATTCACAAGGACAATGGAGAAGAGGACAGAAGGTAAGAATTCAAAGACAGGGAGAAGAGGAACAGAAGAAGAAGAATTCAGGACAGGGAGAAGAGGACAGAAGGTGAAGGGATTCAGGACATGGAGACCGAGGACAGAAGTGCAGGATTCAAGACAGGGAGAAGAGGACAGAAGTGAAGATTCAGGAGGAGGGAGAAGAGGACAAGAAGGTGATGATTCAGGACAGGGAGAAGACACGAAGGTGAAGATTCAGGACAGGGAGAAGAGGACAGCAGGTGAAGGATTCAGGACATGGAGAAGAGGACAGAAGGTGAAGGATTTCAAAGGACAGGGAGAAGAGGACAGAAGGGAAGGACTTCAGGACAGGGAGAAGAGGACAGAAGGTGGAGAATTCAAAGGACAAGGGAGAAGAGGACATAGGTGAAGGATTCACAGGACAAGGAGATGAGGACAGAAGGTGAAGGATTCAAAGGACACGGAGATGAGACAGAAGGGGAAGGATCAGACAGGAGAAGAGGAACAGAAGGTGAAAGAATTCAAAAGGACAGGGAGAAGAGGACAGAAGGTGAAGGAATTCAAAGGACAGGGAGAAGAGGGACAGAAGGTGAAGGGAGAGGATGATGAGGG
>CM031627.1:36799659-36807159 GCA_018398815.1 Conus ventricosus | reverse complement strand
TTGTCAGTTTCTCACGTCATGGTAACCTGCCCCCACAGTGAAGTACACCTCACACACATTTGTCAGTCTCCAGTTTTCATGGTAACCTGCCCCACAGTGAAGTACACCTCCACACACATTGCAGTCCTTCAGGTCATGGGAACCTGCCCCACAGTGAAGTACACCTCACAACACATTGTCATCTCACGTACGGTAACCTGCCCCACAGTGAAGGTACAACCTCAGCAATGACACATTGTCCAGTCTCCAGTTATGGTAACCTGACCCACAGTGAAGTACACCACACACACATTGTCAGTCTCAACTACAAATCTTGTCAGGCTTCAGTCATGATAAATTTCCCACAAGAGGTGCCGTCCCCAATTTCTTGTTGGTGTCCCAGTCATGGTTCCGCATGGCCCGACGATGAAGTACCGCACCATTTCTTGTTTTGGTGTCCATCCTGGGCAAACATGCGCACAATGATTGTATAATTATCACTCCTTGTTGTCTCCAGTGGTCATGGTAACATGCCCCACACGATGAAGTATAAAATGAACACCCCTCTTGGTCTCCAGTTATGGTAAGCATGCCCCCACAACGAAGTAATAACGAGACTCCTTGTTTGGCTCCAGTCGTGGTAACATGCCCCACAATAAATCTAATGAACACCCCCTCGTTGGTCTCCAGTCAGGTACCCATGGCCCCACAATGATGTAAATAATAAACACACCCCTCGTTTGGTCTCCCAGTCCTGGTAACATGCCCCACAATGAAGTATAATAACACTCCTTGTTTGTTCTTTAGTCCTGTTAACATGCCTCTACACTGAAGATATAAGTAACACTCCTTGTTGGTCTCCAGTTATGGTAGCATGCCCTACAGTGAAGTATAATGCACTCCTGTTTGTCTCCAGCATGGTAACATGCCCCCACAATGAAATATCACGGAGCACTTTTTGTTGTCTCCATTAATGGTAAGAGCCCCACAATGAAGCATAATGCTACACCTTTTTGGTACTCCAGTCATCGTAACATGCCCCACAATGAAGTATAAACGAACACTCCTTGTTGATCTCCAGTAATGGTAACATGCCCGACCATGAAGTATAATGAACACTGATTGCTGAAGTGGCTATGAGCGCGTGCACAAAGAGACTAATACAGAAAAAATGCATAAACATATGCATTCATGTGATTGCTCGGATAGCATGAATATCTCAAGGCCACTGAACAAGAGACATGCACAACCCAAGAGATAGAGAGAGAGGAGAGAGAGAGAGAGACAGCGAGAGAGAGTAGAGAGAGAGCGAGAGAGAGAGAGAGAGGAGAGCGAGAGAGAGGAGAGAGAGAGATATGAGAGAGAGGCGAGAGAGCACAGGTGGGAACAAAAACTCCGAAATTTGAAGCTCTCTGCTTGTGGACAGGGTGGCGTCTACCCATACCCTCGATCCTCCCCTCACGAGGGCCATAAAGAACTGCTCACCACAAAAGGATAGGGGGAGAACATGGTACCTGTGGGGTGTTGAAGGTTGGGGGAGACATGGTACCGTGGGGATGGACGGTGGGAGGGGGGGGCGTGGTTGAAGGAGCCAGTTGTGAAGACATAGACAGACCAAGTTAGGCCGATGAATAAGGCTGACGTCACAGAACATTTGTTTCTTTTTCTTTCGTGTTAAATGTTTAGGCGTCATTCACCTGTGGTCCAAGCAGATCTTTCAGTTGCCTCGCCTTGTTTTCTTCCAGGGCGACAAATAAACAAGTTTAAGAATACAAAACCAGCCACAAAGTGTGTATTCACTTTCCACCCAAGTGCGCTTTTAGGGAGAAGGACACACACACACACACGACCCACGACACACACACACACGACACACACAACACTACCCACACACCACACACACTCAGCAAGACACACACACACACACACACACAGACACACACACACACACACACACACACACACACACACATGCGTGGCATGCGGACACCACCAACAAACAAAAAACAGCACACAAACACCACACACACACCACACACGCACACACACATACACACACACAAACACACACACACACACACACACCCAACACCACAACAACACACACACACACACAACACACACAGCACACACACACACACACACATGCGCACAGCATTACACACACACGCACCAAACGGCGCGCGCACACACAACACACACACACACGCACACCCACACACACACACACACACACACACCGCAACACACGCACGCACGCACGGCCACGCACGCACGCACGCCACGCATGCACGCACGCACGACACACAGCCCACACACACACACAACACACGACAGAGTAAGCGGAGGCAGAGAGAAAGAGAAGGGAGACAGAGATAGGCAATGACTGAGACAAAACAGAGAGAAGAAGAAGAAGAAGAAGAAGAAGACCCGTGTCTCAAAAAGAGAGTTGTCCCCTTATGGACCTTCCTGCCTTCTACTACAGCCTTTCACTTTATGGCGACTTGTTTCCCTCAGCCCATGACTGTCTCTGAACCCAGCGTGATTGCTATGGCTCACTTGGGAAACTGGACCGGGACACAGTTGAGTTTTAGCTATGGGCTTCACTTGGGAAGACTGGGCACCACACCATTGAGTTTTGCTAGGGCGCACTGGGAAGACTGGACCACCGTTTGAGTTTGCTATGGGCTCACTTGGGAAGACTGGGACCACACAGTTGAGTTTGCTATGGGCTCACTTGGGAAAACTGGACCACACAGTTGAGTATTGCTATGGGCTCACTTGGGAAGACTGGGACCACACAGTTGAGTTTGCTATGGCATCACTTGGGAAGCTGGGACCACACAGTTTGATTTGCTATGGGGCCACTTGGGAAACTGGGACCACACAGTTGAGTAGCTATGGGCTCACTGAAACGGGGACCACACAGTTTGAGTTTGCTATGGCTCACTTGGACGACTGGGACCACACAGTTGAGTTTGCAATGGGCTCACTTGGAAGCCTGGGCAACCGACACAGTTGATTTGCTATGGGCTTCACTTGGGAAGACTGGGACCACACAGTTGAGTTTGCTATGGGCTCACTTGGGAAGACTGGACCACACAGTTGAGTTTGCTATGGGCTCACTTGGAAGACTGGGACCACACAGTTGAGTTTGCTATGGGCTCACTTGGGAAGACTGGGACCACACAGTTGAGTTTGCTATGGGCTCACTTGGAAGACTGGGACCACACAGTTGAGTTTCCATCACTTCAATAGGTGCGGCTCTCAGAGTGTTGCTCTAATTTCATTACCAATACTGCAGGTGTCTCCATCTCTCAGGACTAGCTGACGCTAGGATAGAGGACAGCCCCGCCAAAGACTGCTGTCTCCATCTCCCAGGACTAGCTGACGCTAGGATAGAGGACAGCCCAGCCAAAGACTGCTGTCTCCATCTCTCAGGAACAGCTGACGCTAGGATAGAGAACAGCCCCGCCAAAGACTGCTGTCTCCATCTCCCAGGACCAGCTGACGCTAGGATAGAGGACAGCCCTGCCAAAGACTGCTGTCTCCATCTCCCAGGACCAGCTGACGCTAGGATAGAGGACAGCCCCGACAAAGACTGCTGTCTCCATCTCCCAGGACTAGCTGACGCTGGGATAGAGGACAGCCCCGCCAAAGACTGCTGTCTCCATCTCTAAGGACTAGCTGACGCTAGGATAGAGGACAGCCCTGCCAAAGACTGCTGTCTCCATCTCCCAGGACCAGCTGACGCTAGGATAGAGGACAGCCCCAGCCAAAGACTGCTGTCTCCATCTCCCAGGACCAGCTGACGCTAGGATAGAGGACAGCCCCGCCAAAGACTGCTGTCTCCATCTCCCAGGACTAGCTGACGCTAGGACAGAGAACAGCCCCGCCAAAGACTGCTGTCTCCATCTCCCAGGACCAGCTGACGCTAGGACAGAGAACAGCCCCGCCAAAGACTGCTGTCTCCATCTCCCAGGACCAGCTGACGCTAGGAATAGAGAACAGCCCCGCCAAAGACTGCTGTCTCCATCTCCCAGGACCAGCTGACGCTAGGATAGAGGACAGCCCCGCCAAAGACTGCTGTCTCCATCTCCCGGGACCAGCTGACGCTAGGATAGAGGACAGCCCCGCCAAAGACTGCTGTCTCCATCTCCCAGGACCAGCTGACGCTAGGATAGAGAACAGCCCCGCCAAAGACTGCTGTCTCCATCTCCCAGGACCAGCTGACGCTAGGATAGAGAACAGCCCCGCCAAAGACTGCTGTCTCCATCTCCCAGGACTAGCTGACGTCAGGACAGAGAACAGCCCGCCAAAGACTGCTGTCTCCATCTCCCAGGACTAGCTGACGTCAGGACAGAGGACAGCCCCGCCAAAGACTGCTGTCTCCATCTCCCAGGACTAGCTGACGTCAGGACAGAGAACAGCCCGGCCAAAGACTGCTGTCTCCATCTCCCAGGACTAGCTGACGTCAGGACAGAGTACAGCCCGGCCAAAGACTGCTGTCTCCATCTCCCAGGACAGCTGACGTCAGGACAGAGTACAGCCCCGCCAAAGACTGCTGTCTCCATCTCTCAGGACTAGCTGACGTCAGGACAGAGTAACAGCCCCGCCAAAGACTGCTCTCTCCATCTCCCAGGACTAGCTGACGTCAGGACAGAGTACAGCCCCGCCAAAGACTCAGACCAGAATGAAACTCTTAGCATCATCTCCATCATCAACGTCTTTATCATCATCATCATCATCTCCATCACAACGTCTTCACCCATCATCATCATCATCATCTCCATCATCAACGTCTTCATCATCATCATCATCATCACATCATCATCATCATCATCATCATCATCATCATCATCATCATCTCCATCATCACGTCTTCATCATCATCATCATCATCATCATCATCATCAGCATCATCATCATCATCCTCATCATCATCATCATCATCTCCATCATCAACGTCGTCATCATCTCATCATCTCCATCATCAACGTCTTCATCATCATCATCATCATCTCCATCATCAACGTCGTCATCATCATCATCATCATCATCATCATCATCATCATCATCATCATCTCATCATCATCATCATCATCATCATCTCCATCATCAACGTCTTCATCATCATCATCATCATCATCTTCATCATCAACTCGTCATCATCATCATCATCATCTCCATCATCAACGTCTTCATCATCATCATCATCATCATCATCTCCATCATCAACGTCGTCATAAATCATTATCATCATCTCCATCATCAACGTCTTCATCGCCCAATATTGCAAAGGAGAAAGTCTCAGCTACTGTGGTTCTTCATGCGCTCCCTCTCATGGTGACCTCAGTTTTAGTTTCCTTTCCACATCTATACCCTGGAGAGTTCATCCCAAACGGTCAGCAGCATTGGAGAGTTCATGCTGAGTCAGCAGCATTGGAGAGTTCATGCTGAGGTCAGCAGCATGGAGAGTTTCATCTGAGGTCAGCAGCATTGCAGAGTTCATGCGAGGTCAGCAGCATTGGAGAGTTCATCCCAAGGTCAGCAGCATTGGAGAGTTCATGCTGAGGTCAGCAGCATTGGAGAGTTCATGCCGAGTCAGCAGCATTGGAGAGTTCATGTCAAGGTCAGCAGCATTGGAGAGTTCATGTCAAGGTCAGCAGCATTGGAGAGTTCATCTCAAGGTCAGCAGCATTGGAGAGTTCATGCTGAGGTCAGCAGCATTGGAGAGTTCATGTCAAGGTCAGCAGCATTGGAGAGTTCATGTCAAGGTCAGCAGCATTGGAGAGTTCATGCTGATGTCAGCAGCATTGGAGAGTTCATGCCGAGGTCAGCAGCTTGGCGAGTTCAGGGGCACTGTTGTTGGATGGACATGGTGCTGCCCTCTGGAGAAGGAGGATGACTGATGCTGGCTCAGAGACTAAGCAATTATTGTTTGTCAATAGGGGACTCAGTACGTGGCGTCCTGCGTGTGTTGGGTGAGAAGAAACACCAAAAAGACTCAGCAGATGTGCAGTGTCTTCTCTAGTGGGTTGCCTCATGGTGACTTGACAGTGACTCTCCCTGTGGATTGTCAGTGCCAGGCTGAGGTGGAACAAGCCATGGCGTAAACTGTGGATGTGGAGCCAGAATGAGTGGTTGGGATAGTGCTGTTACTTTTATTTAGAGAATGAAAGTCAGCAGAGACTGCTGCCCACACATGCCGTCATGTTGGTGTGAACACCCTTGTTTTGATCAAGTCTAAGACCTGATGTCTGGTGCGATAAACTTACTACCGTTTTCATGGCTATTTCGTTCCAGTCATCATTAACACGATGGTCGTGATCTCAGTGACAATACCCTGTCAACGTCCCTCAGTGACAGTACCCTGTCAACGTCAACGTCCCTCAGTGACAGTACCCTGTCAACGTCCCTCAGTGACAATACCCTGTCAACGTCCCACAGTGATAGAAACCTGTCAACGTCAACGTCCCTCAGTGACAATACCCTGTCAACGTCTTTCAATACCCTATCAACATCCCTCAGTGACAATACCCTGTCAATGTCACCATCCCTCAGTGACAATACCCTGTCAGTCTCAACATCCCTCAGTCACAATACCTTGTCAACGTCCCTCAGTCACAATACCCTATGAACATCCCTCAGTGAAAATACCATTTCAATGTCAACGTCCTCAGTGACAATGCCCGGTCAACATTCCTTAGTGACAATACTCTGTCAATGTCCTTTAGTGACAATACCCTGTCAATGTCAACGTGTCTCAGTGACAATACCCTGTCAATGTCAACGTCCTTTAGTGACAGTTTCATGTCAACGTCCCTCAGGGACAATGCCCGGTCAACATTCCTTAGTGACAATACTCTGTCAATGTCTTTTAGTGACAATACCCTGTCAATGTCAACGTCCCTTAGTGACAATACCCTGTCAATGTCAACGTCCCTCAGTGACAATACCCTGTCAATGTCAACGTCCCTCAGTAACAATTCTCTGTCAACGTCAAGGTCCCCCAGTAAACAATACCCTGTCAACGTCCTTCAGTGTCAATACCCTGTCAATGTCAACATCCCTCAGTACCCTGTCAACGTCCTTCAGTGTCAATACCCTGTCAACGTCCTTCAGTGTCAATACCCTGTCAATGTCAACATCCCTCAGTACCCTGTCAACGTCCTTCAGTGTCAATACCCTGTCAACGTCAACGTCCCCCAGTAACAATGTACTGTCAACGTCCCTCAGTGACAATGCCCTGTCAATGTCAACGTCCCTCAGTGACAATGCCCTGTCAATGTCAACATCCCTCAGTGACAATGCCCTGTCAATGTCAACGTCCCTCAGTGACAATACCCTGTCAATGTCAACGACCCTCAGTGACAATACCCTGTCAACATCTACAGACTACAACTTTGGATTCTCTCTTGAGGGCACATAAGACCGTATGGCGAAAGCTTGGCTGTGTCTGGAGTGGACTCTCTTCATCTGTCCGTGGGCATGGGTGGTTGGGTCTGTGGGGCTCGAGGA
>CM031627.1:36789196-36790216 GCA_018398815.1 Conus ventricosus | reverse complement strand
CATACCCGTGGGATACTTGACCTAAAGCCCTGACGAAACGTCAAATTTTTCTTTGTCTTTAGCGGCTTTATGTAATTCCCCCAGCTGCAAAACCCCTAAATTGTTTAGCCGACAACGAAGCTGGCTCCTTGCAATTGCCGCAATGAAGACTTTGACCAGAGACCGCAACAGTGTATTATTATTCGAATGGAGCGGCATCAAGCGCCGTGGCTAACCACACGCCGCTCACTCAAAGTGCATTCACACTACAGCAATTAATGACATACTACTATACTAATGTTATAATAAAGATAATTTTGAAATTCATCGACTGAAACAAAGTACAAATTAATTAATCAGTGTGTTTTATAAGAAAAAATATTGGGATGGATGAATAATTATCAAGATACGTATATATATATATACTTACAAATCAACATTAGTAGCAACTAAAATTGACACAGGAGTCATTTTTTTCTACGGGAGTCAATATTCTCCGTAACCATGGGAGTCAATATTCTACAGAAGGAGTCATATTCTCCGTGTGTGCTTATTCTCCGTAGAATATTGACTCCAAAACCTGTAGAAAATTGAACGGTTCATTTTTCTCCGGAGAAAAAGAACCGGGGAGTCAATTATCTACGGAGTCAATATTCTCCGTAACACCGGCGGTCACCTCACTTTGAAATGAACTTTGATTCATACTGACTGCTACCATCGTTGTATTGTATTTCGTTTCACGTTATCGATTTTAGGTGTGTAGTTGTGATCGTTGTTGGCTGGCTGTCATTAGGAGAGAGATCATTGTTCGTTCTTCGTTTTCATTGTTTTCAATATTGTCGCACTGTTATCATCCAAAGAGACAGTGTGTCAATACACACACACACACACACACACCACACACACACACACACACACACACACACACACACACACACACACACACCACGCACGCACGCACGCCCCAACACACGCACGCACGCACGCACGCACGCACGCACGCACGCACGCACGCACGCACGCACACACACACACACACAC
>CM031627.1:36764196-36784196 GCA_018398815.1 Conus ventricosus | reverse complement strand
TTCTCCTCTCTCACTGTTTTTAACAACAGAAGGACCAAACAAACAACTCATCTTGTATTTCAGTCCTTCCAGACATTTGTCTGCACTCTCAACAACAAGACATCAGGACAAGTACCCTCACCAGTTTCTTTCAATGGAATATCAGTGTGTCCTTCATTGTAGAGTGCTTCAGTAAGAAAGGGGTGATAGAGACACAGGGGTGTGTGTGTCCTTCATTGTAGAGTGCTTCAGTAAGAAAGGTGTGTTCGAGACACAGGGTGTTTGTGTCCTTCATTGTAGAGTGCTTCAGTAAGAAAGGGGGTGATAGAGACACAGGGTGTTTGTGTCCTTCATTGTAGAGTGCTTCAGTAGAAAGGGGCGATAGAGACACAGGGTGTTTGTGTCCTTCAGTAAGAAAGGGGTGATAGAGACACAGGGAGTTTGTGTCCTTCATTGTAGAGTGCTTCAGTAAGAAAGGGGTGATAGCGACACAGGATGTTTGTGTCCTTCATTGTAGAGTGCTTCAGTAAGAAAGGGGTGATAGAGACACAGGGTCTTTGTGTCCTTCAGTAAGAAAGGGGTGATAGAGACACAGGGTGTTTGTGTCCTTCAGTATGAAAGGGGTGATAGAGACACAGGGTCTTTGTGTCCTTCAGTAAGAAAGGGTGATAGAGACACAGGGTGTTTGTGTCCTTCAGTAAGAAAGGGGTGATAGAGACACAGGGTCTTTGTGTCGTCAGTAGGAAAGGGGTGATGAGAGACACAGGGTGTTTGTGTCCTTCATTGTCGTGTGCTTCAGTAAGAAAGGGGGTGATAGAGACACAGGGTGTTTGTGTCCTTCATTGTAGAGTGCTTCAGTAAGAAGGGGTGAGAGGACACAGGGTGTTTGTTCCTTCATTGTAGAGTGCTTCAGTAAGAAAGGGGTGATAGGACACAGGGTGTTTGTGTCCTTCATTGTAGAGTGCTTCAGTAGAAAGGGGTGATAGAGACACAGGGTGTTTGTGTCTTCATTGTAGAGTGCTTCAGTAAGAAAGGGGTGATAGAGACACAGGGTGTTTGTGTCCTTCATTGTAGTGTGCTTCAGTAAGAAAGGGGCGATAGAGACACAGGGTGTTGTGTCCTTACATTGTTGTGTGCTTCAGTAAAAAAGAGGTGATAGAGACACAGGGTGTTTGTGTCCTTCATTGTAGAGTGCTTCAGTAAGAAAAGGGGTGATAGAGACACAGGGGTGTTTGTGTCCTTCATTGTTAGAGTGCTTCAGTAAGAAAGGGGTGATAGAGACACAGGGTGATTGTGTCCTTCATTGTAGTGTGCTTCAGTAAGAAAGGGGTGACAGAGACACAGGGTGTTTGTGTCTTCATTGTAGTGTGCTTCAGTAAGAAAGGGGTGACAGAGACACAGGGTGTTTGTGTCCTTCATTGTAGAGTGCTTCAGTAGAAAGGGGTGATAGAGACACAGGGTCTTTGTGGCCTTCATTGTAGAGTGCTTCAGTAGGAAAGGGGTGATAGAGACACAGGGTCTTTGTGTCCTTCATTGTAGAGTGCTTCAGTAGGAAGGGGTGATAGAGACACAGGGTGTTTGTGTCCTTCATTGTTGTGTGCTTCAGTAAGAAAGGGGTGACAGAGACACAGGGTGTCCGAGTCCCATCCTTGTGAGCTTCAGAAAGTAATGAGAGACAGAGAGACACGCATGCGCTCTTATCCAACAAAAAGTCAAACTCAAACACAACTGCATTCTATGAAAGTTTCCAGATTTATTCCGTCTTAGTTCTGTGACGTTTTATGTGGGTCAAACATCAGACCGACTCCAGCGTCAAACTCACCACAATTCAAGTTTATTTTATTTGATTCCTGTAGTATCACATATTTATGGTTTACCTCAGTTCAGGTTGAAATTCATCTTATTACTACGTTATTTGCATGTACAAAGTTTACCTCACCTCATGTTCGGTTCATGTTATTTCTCTGATTATTTACATATATACAGCTTACTGCAGCTCAAGTTATGATATTTCTCTGATATTTACATATATACAGCTTGCAAACAGCTCAAGTTCATTTCATGTTATTTCTCTGATATTTACATATATACAGCTTACTGCAGCTCAAGTTATGATATTTCTCTAATATTTACATATATACAGCTCACTGCACGCTTCAAGTTATGATATACATTTGTCTAACATTTCTATATACAGCTTACTGCAGCTCAAGTTCATTTTATGTTATTTCTCTTATATTTACATATATACAGCTTGCAACAGTCCAGTTCATTTCATGTTATTTCTCTGATATTTACATATGTACAGCTTACTGCAGCTCAGGTTCACATCACTCCATTTTTGTGACGTTAACAGGTCAGTGGAAAGCAGAGATCATGTCGGGGCTGATAATGTTCCAGAAACTAAAGCATTCACGCTACTGTACCTCAAAGTCAAACTTGTATAAAAAAAAAAAATCAAAAACCCAGACATTATCTCGACAACAAGATAATCAGCCAAACACTACAAAACTTTTTTTAAAATAGGTAGACAGCACAAAATTCAGCAATTATCACAGAGCTTGATTAAAAATGTTGAAAAGTACATTTTGTCAAACACGCACGCACGCACGCACGCACGCACGCACTACACTCACACACACACACAACCACACACACACAAACACACACACAACACACGCACACACAAACACACACACACACACACATTTATGATCGCGCGTGTGTGTGTGTGTGTGTGTGTGTGTGTGTGTTTTTCTTTCTTTCTTTCTCTTTTTTAATTTCTGAAGGGAAAAAGATATAGGATCAGACGGACCGCCGACCTCAAAAGGAGGGACAAGGGCGGGAAAGGGAGACAGATGAGCCCAAAATACCATGGGGAGGACCAAAATAACCATGGGGAGGACCAAAATAACCATGGGGAGGACCAAAATAACCATGGGGAGGACCAAAATAACCATGGGGAGGACCACAATAACCATGGGGAGGACCAAAATAACATGGGGGGACCAAAATACCATGGGGAGGACCAACATAACCATTGAGGAGGACCAAAATAACCATGGGGAAGACCAAAAAACCATAGGGAGACCAAAATAACCATGAGGACTAAAATAACCATTGAGATGACCAAAATAACCATGGGGGGACCAAAATAACCATGGGGAGGACCAAAATTTCCATGGGAAGGCACCAAAATTACAAGGGGGAAGACCAAAATAGCCATGGGGAGGCCACAATAACCATGGGGAAGGACCAAAATAACCATGGGGAGGACCAAAATAACCATGGGGAGGACCAAAATAACCATGGGGAGGACAAAATAACCATGGGGGGACCAAAACCCGGGAGACCCAAAGGGGCGGAAAGTCGGACAAGGCACACATCTGTGAAGGACATCATCAAACAGTCCCTGTGTAAAGAGGCACATGAGAGAAAAAATGAAAATAAGAAGGTCATTGACAGAACGGCAAGAACGCTCAACAGTGGAACACGAAAGTAGGCCACTTGGTTCCATTAAAACGCAGAAAAACGCACAAAGGGGCTCAGGACACGAAGCGCAAAGCCAGTGTTGTGTCCCCGACGATGGAAGACTATTCCAGATAAATGACCCAAAGTGAGGCGATGCTTGAAAACGACTGTCGGCAATGGCCCCACACATGGAACAACCCAAGAGCAGAACTTTCTGGTACATCAGAAAGGAGCGCCAAGCTTGGTCGGAAACAGAATCCTCGATAACAGACGACTTGTACAAACCCTCTGTGGAGAGGGAGGAAAAGGTCAAAATACAACGTAGGAGGAGAAAGGTCAAAATACAATGTAGGGAGGAGGAAGGTCAAAATACAATGTAGGGAGAAGGAAGGTCAAAATACAATGTAGGGAGAAGGTCAAAATACAATGTAGGGAGGAGGAAGGTCAAATACATGTAGGGAGGAGGGAAGGTCAAAATACATGTTAGGGAGAAGGAAGGTCAAAATACAATGTAGGGAGAAGGAAGGTCAAAATACAATGTAGGGAGGAGGAAGGTCAAAATACAATGTAGGGAGGAGGAAGGTCAAATACAATGTAGGGAGAAGGTCAAAATACAATGTAGGGAGGAGGAAGGTCAAAATACAATTGTAGGGAGAAGGAAGGTCAAAATACAATGTAGGGAGGAGGAAGGTCAAAATACAATGTAGGATAAGGTCAAAATAACAATGTAGGGAGAAGGTCAAAATACAATGTAGGGAGGAGGAAGGTCAAAATACAATGTAGGAGGAGGAAGGTCAAAATACAATGTAGGGAGGAGGAAGGTCAAAATACAATGTGGGAGGAGGAAGGTCAAAATACAATGTAGGGAGGAGGAAGGTCAAAATACAATGTAGGGAGAAGGTCAAAATACAATGTAGGGAGGAGGAAGGTCAAAATACAATGTAGGGAGAAGGTCAAAATACAATGTAGGGAGGAGGAAGGTCAAAATACATGTAGGGAGAAGGTCAAAATACAATGTAGGGAGGAGGAAGGTCAAAAACAACGTATGGAGGAGGACAGTCAAAATACAATGTAGGGAGAAGGAAGGTCAAATACAAGTGTGAATAGTGTCCGCAGCACTGAACCAGTCATTAGTTAAAGCGGTCCAGTGAGAGGAAACACAAAAATTTGAAATTGAAGCATCATAATCATTATCAGAAACAGAACTCTCATCTCCATCACCCGAGTCACGTTCCTCCACCACTCTCACCACACATACCTGTGTTTTGACGGTCAGAGGACGTCCAAGCCCCCAACCAGGATCAACCCAGGCTTGCCCTTTTGCTGCAAGGACCCCATGTGGAACCTGCTCCTCTTAGGAAAACTGTCTGACGTGAACAACGTTGGTGGCATGCATGACGCAACGTCCCCGCCAAGAATTATATTCCCCAGCCGTTCCTGTTCCACCAGGAGGAACTGAGGGGTCAAAGCGTGGAGGGAAGGGGTGCAGGTGGGAGGGGAACGCTGACCTGTCTACACTGACCACGGGGTCACTGTGGAATGGGTGAGGCAGGTAGACGAGGTGACTGTCCGGCCAAAACTAATAGATCTTCAACGAAGTTCACACGAAAAACAAAACTGGTGAATTGTATGCCGTCTAAACCGTGCAGTCCTTGCACAAGTTGCAGGGAGATCAAAGGCAACATCCAGAACAGGAGACACAGGTCTGGTGCATTATCGACAGAAGGCACACTCGTGGCAAGAAGAACAGACCGAGAGGCCGTTGAGGTACCAGACGGTTTAGGACCCAAGTTGAAAGAAGCACGGCAAATGACGAAGAGAGCGATAGTTGCAACGAAGAAACAGATTGTAAATTTCCGAGAATTTTTGGTCGACATTTCCCTCCTGAGAAGCCACGGAAAATGAAACTTTTACCTCCGAGGAAACAGCAAGCTTAAAAGGGTGTTTATAGGAGTCAATAACGTTGAAAATCGAGGTTTGAACAAAAATCCAAGGAACGCCAAGTGGGAATAAGAGATTTGTTGGATAAGTAAGGATGAAAAAAAAAAAACGAAAGAAAATTTACAACGAATAGTGTACGTTAAAAAATCACATGCGCGGCGCACACACATAAACACACATATGCGAATGTGCACACGGTACAAAAATCCGTGTCGACAAATACGTTTGCATATACATGTAAGGGGAAAAAAACTATATGTATAATTTTATAGAATTTAATGCGCGCACTAATTCAATGCACTGTTAAAACAGAGATTGCATTTATATGAAATATACGTCGTCTTTGTGATAAACCGGTAATAACATTAGAACCCATGCAGTGTGAATTCAAGCAACATAAACAGAAATTGTGTCATGATTCAAGGGAATAGTGCTTTACACTTATAACAGTGACTGCTGTGGTGTGTGTGTGTGTGTGTGTGTGTGTGTGTGTGTGTGTGTGTGTGTGTGTGTGTGTGTGTGTGTGTGTGTGTGTGTGTGTCACTGCATGAATAAATGAAGTATATTTATTTTCAAGTAATCAAAGCATGAAATCTCCCTACCTTGGTCAGGCATTGTGTCTAAGCTATACACAAATGAGAACGGTGAAGAGTTCATCATCGTGAACCGTTAGGTCCCGGAAGAAATGGATCAGGCCTGGACCGGATGGACAACATGAAGGACTGGACTGGATGGACAACATGAAGGACTGGACTGGATGGACAACATGAAGGACCGGACGGATGGACAACATGACGGACTGGACTGGATGGACAACATGAAAGACTGGATGGACAACTGAAGGACTGGATGGACAACATGAAGGACTGGATGGACATCAAGAAGGACTGGAGGGACAACATGAAGTATTGGACTGGATGGAACAACATAAGGACTCGACTGGTTAGACAACTTGAAGGATGGACTGGATGGACAAACATAAAGACTGGACTGAATGGACAACATGGACTGGACTGGATGGACGACACAAGGACTGGATGGACAACATGAGGACTGGATGGACAACATGAAGGACTGGATGGACAACTTGAAGGACGGGACTGGATGGACAACACTAAAGACTGAACTAGATGGACATCATGAAAGACTGGATGGATGGACATATGAAGGACTGGACTGGATGGACATCATGAAGGACCAGACTGAATGGACAAACATGAAAGTTGGATGAATGGCAACATGAAGTCTGGACTGGATGGACATCATGAAGGACTGGACTGGATGGACATCATGAAGGACTGGACTGGATGGGACATCATGAAGGACTGGATGGACATCATGGACTGGACTGGATGGCAACATGAAGGTCCGGACTGAATGGACAACATGAAAGTCTGGACTGAATGGACAACATGAAGGTCTGGACCGGATGGACATCATGAAGGACTGGACTGGATGGACAACAGGAAGGTCTGGACTGGATGGATACATGAGGACTGAATGGACAACATGAGGACTGGATGGACAACATGAAGGACTGGATGGACATTCATGACGACTGGATGGATGGACAACATGAAGGACTGGGATGGACAACCTGATGGGCTGGATGGACAACATGAAGGACTGGACTGGATGGACAACATGAAGGACTGGGATGGACAACATGAAGGGCTGGATGGACAACGTGAAGGACTGGATATGGACATCATGAACGACTGGATGGACAACATGAAGGACTGGATGGACAACATGAAGGACTGGATGGACAACATGAGGACTGGATGGACAACATGAAGGACTGGACTGGATGGACAACATGAAGGACTGGACTGGATGGACAACATGAAGGACTGGATGGACAACATGAAGGACTGGTGGACAACATGAAGGACTGGACCGTTTACCACGCCTCTGCCCTGTTACTCATGACTGAGGCCAGGTCCTGACATGTCCAAGTGTTGGTCCGTCACACCTCCAGTCTACTGTCATGGTACAACGAATGATACAGCACACACACACACACACACACACACACACACACACACACAACACACACACACACACACACACATTTCATTTCTTTCAAATGTTGGGTGTAGATCTCACTTGTAATTGTGAGTTTGGAAACTATTCTATTTTTGAAGAGTATGTAGCCTATTTAGGTATGGATCTAATTTCTCTCTGCAAACTGTACTCCTTCTCTTCTACAACATAGCAGCTCATTTCGTTTTAATAAGTAATCTGCTAACAACAGCAAATCCAGATGTGCGACTGACTTTCTTATTAACAAAGGCACATTTTTCTGTTTTCTATTCGTTCAAAATGAACTGATGTGATCGTCGTAGTTTTCATTTTCTTCAGGATCTTCTTAACCTGAGTACAGACATTGTATCTCTGATCCAAGCACATTATAAATCTGGAGAAAAAAAAATCTATTTTCACAAAAGTGCAATGCTTTAGCAATGTTGTAGATCTAAGATGTATCACATTTTGTTTTCTCCTTTTAAATTTTAGTTACCAAAGGTGTAGTCTGGTACACTATGGTTTACAACGTCATATACCAACATGTCTTGGAGCATGAAACACGTATGAAGTCATGTTGCCAAACGTTTTGGTAACAAACGTTATCCAAAATGGCGGCATGTGAACCAATTACTCTGAAATCAAGCTGATTTTTAATCTGATCACTCCAGTTTTCTCTCTCTCTGTTCTTTTCAATCAGTTCTTCAATGCTAATGGAGGAATATATGTTGATTTAACAACTAAAGTTTCACTGTCGCCATCTTTGTTGCTTGTAACAGCAACTGGTCGTTCGCCTTCATCGTTTGCTGTTAGCGTTCTTCAACAACGTTGCTGAAACACGTTTTGGTATTGGAACAGACCCTGTGGCCAGCAGACGACCTGTCAATGAAAGCCGACATTGACGTCACGTGAATTGACGTCACGTGGCAAAGTGCAGCCAGTGCAGAGAGAAGGGAACCAGGTTGTGTTGTTTCCCGATCTTCATCAGATCTACGTCAGTGACCGGACAGTCTGTACGTCTATCCACTGCAGGATGGGATAGGGGAGTGGATGAACAGATAAACAGATCATGGATAAACTGACAGGCAACAGACAAACACAGGTCTGTGTAAGGAAACAGAGCAGAAACAGACAGATAAACAGGACATGCAAACAGACGAGAGAAGAAAAAAATGAAGACAGACAAACAGACAGAAGGACAGACAGACAGACGGACACACACACACACACACACACACACCACACACACACACACCACACACCACAGTGAGTGAGGTCAGGTCAGAAGTTTACACCAAGTCATACACACAAACACTGTCACCATTAGATCTGTCCCATGTCACCACCAGAGTCCAGTCCTGGTCAGACACAGCCATAAGGGACGGACATACCCGGGACACGGAGGTCAGAGGTCAGCAGTCGTCTCCACTGTCCCTCCCTGTTCCTCACCAACACACAACCACCACCCAAACTCGCTATGTAAATCACACCTGCCCTGTCTGCACACACCTGTGTAGGACACAGAGGTCGTATGTGGTCATAGGTGTGGGTGACGTGGCCAGAACTGACCTCCACCCTGTGCACCAGGTCTGTCATGAAGTCAGACACCAGGACGTGGTTGTCCCCGTCATCACAGATGTAGAATAGGTGCTCCAGTCTGTCAGCCTGGTGCTGTCAGTTTACTGTCCTCACCACGTCACCTGTCTGGTCAGCACGTGCACGGCAGCAGGACCGGCGCCACCTTCCATACAACTGACCAACAAACGTCCGTCACTCTGTCCTGCTACACTGCATACACCTAACCGTTTTTATCCGTGACGTCACTGTCAGTGTGTCTGTTGCTTTGATCAGATAGATCAGGGGGGAACGTGTTGTCACGGCAACCAGGCCGTCAGACAACAGAGCCAGGCGCTGTGGTGTTTCACTAAGGGTCAGAGAGGCAGACATGTGTGAGGGGAGCCAGGCCCATCACCTTCACCTTCTTGTTGCTGAAGTCCGCCGTGACTAGGGTGTCGTTGGGCAGACACACAATGGCGCTGATCCCGGGGTTTTCTCCTGTCGTCTGGTGTTGTTGGCGGACGTCGTGAACAGACGTTGGGGAGTCGCCGTCATGACGTCAACAGTGGGGGTGAAGGTGTGGATGGTAGTGGGGGTGGCTGGGGGCGGTTGAGCTGAAGTGGGGGGGTGGGTGGAGGAGGAGGTGGGTGATCCAACTGGTGTAGTGGAGGTTAGATCTGGACTGTCTGGATCTGTGGGACAATCATCATCATCATCATCATCATCATCATCATCATCATCATTTATCATTATCATCATTATCACTGTGCATCGTTTTCATTATCATCATCATCGTTGTCATCATCATTATCATCATCATCATCATTATCATCATCCTCATCATCCAAGTTAGATTTGAACTGTCTTGATCTGTGGACAATCATCATAATCATCATCATCATCATCATATCCTCATCATCATCATCATCATCATCATCAGTATTATCATCATCATCATCACTATGCATGATCATCATCATCATCATTATGATCATCATCATCCAGGCTAGATCTGGACAGTCTTGATCTGTGGAAACCATAATCATCATCGTCATCATCATCTCATCATCATCATCATCATCACATCATTCATCATCCAGGCTAGATCTGGACAGTCTTGATCTGTGGAAAAAACCATAATCATCATCATCATGATCATCATTATCAATATCATCATCATCATCACTATCAACATCATCACGCATTATCAATATTAGCATTATCATTATCATCATCATCATCATTATCACCGTGCATCACCTCATCTCTCATTCATTATCATCATCATTATTACCATCATCATCATCATCATCATCATCATCATCATCTCATCATCGTTATCACCTTGCATCACCATCATCATCATCATTATCATCATCATTATTACCATCATCATCATATCATTATCATCATTATCACCGTGCATCACCATCATCATCATCATTATCATCATCATTATTACCATCATCATCAATCATCAATCATCATCATCATCATCATCATCGTTTTCACCATGCATCATCATCATTCATTATGATCATCAGCATCATCATTGTTGTCGTCATCATTGTTATAACATCATCACTGTGCATCATCATCATCATCATCATCATCATCTTCATAATATTATCGTCATCGTCATCATTATCCTTATCAGCAGCGGCATCAGTGATCATCATATCCAGGTTAGATCTACACTGTCTTGATCT
Organism: Conus ventricosus; assembly: GCA_018398815.1. Classification (NCBI taxonomy): domain Eukaryota; kingdom Metazoa; phylum Mollusca; class Gastropoda; order Neogastropoda; family Conidae; genus Conus; species Conus ventricosus. The sequence continues at coordinate 36,773,514 of CM031627.1, read as the reverse complement.
GTGAACAATTAACATCGTCATTATAAATGAGCATCATCATCATCTTTGTCATCATAATTATCATCACTGGCCATCATCATTACAGCAGCAGCAGCGTCAACATCAACATCATCAGCATAATCATCAGCATAATCATCACCATCAGTGATCATCATCATCCGGGTTAGATTCAAATTGTCTGATCTGTGGACAATCATCATTATCATCATCATCATCATCATCATCATCATCATCATCATCATCATCATCATCATCATCATCATCACCATTGTGTTACCTCTGTGCTGTATGTCAGTGTATGACCTTGCATAGCTAATCACTCACATCATGTGAAACCTTACACAGTCGATCCTTTTAACAGTTTATTACCCTAACCGTTGAGCACTTGACACGTTTACCCTCCTCTCCTCCCATCTCCCTCCACCACACCCCAAAGAAAGTTGAGAGCTATTACAGTTTTTCACCCTCAACAGTTTGAGACCTGTACAATCTATCAGCACATCAATTTATCACCAGAAACACAATTTAACACTTCTATAGACTATACAATCTATCAGCACATCAATTTATCACCAGAAACACAATTTAACGCTTCTATAGACCTATACAATCTATCAGCACATCAATTTATCACCAGAAACACAATCTATCAGCACATCAATTTATCACCATAAACACAATTTAACACTTCTGTAGACATATACAATCTATCAGCATATCAATTGATCACCAGAAACACAATTTAACACTTCCATAGATCTATACAAGCTATCAGCACATCAATTGATCACCAGAAACACAATTTAACACTTCCATAGATCTATACAAGCTATCAGCATATCAATCTATCACCAGAAACACAATTTAACACTTCTATGGTTTAACACCCAGCAGAATTTATTATCCAACAATTTTTATTATCCTGACAGTGTCACCTACATGGTGTATTATTCTGAACAGTGTCACATACATGGTGTATTATTCTGAACAGTGTCACCTACTCAGTGTATCATTCTGAACAGTGTCACCTACACAGTGTATCATTCTGAACAGTGTCACTACACAGTGCATCATTCTGAACAGTGTCACCTACACAGTGTATCATTCTGAACAGTGTCACCTACACAGTGCATCATTCTGAACAATGTCACCTACACAGTGTATCATTCTGAACAGTGTCACCTACACAGGGTACCATCCTGAACAGTATCACTTACATCGCTTATCATCTTGAACAGTGTCCATCGTGCTCATCTTTTCTGTCATCATTATATCTATCATTATTTTTCTTCTTTTCTTCTTCCTCCTCCTCATCTCTCTCTAGCTCTTGTTTTCTTTCATTTTCGTATTTCTCAGACTTATGTCATTGTTAATTGTCATGAACGTTTTCAATACCCACCCAACGAACATATGAGGATGAGGGAAAGACAGGCAAATGTTATACATATCGAGGGCTGACTGCTAGAAGTCAGTAACTCGATTTTTTTTCGATTTTGAGATTTTATACTCTTCTGATAGATTTGGACTCTCTCTTTCCGATGGCGATGTCAGATTTCGTTTCTAGTAAAATTGATTGAGTTATTAATTAAAACCTAAATCAATTATCTTTATCCCTGGTTCTTTTGATAGCAAAAAGTACTTAAGTAAAGTTCCAGACTTATAGCTCGCTTTGTTCTACAGGGCACCACAAAAGTGTGGGAGCTAAATGTACGTATCTTGCTATCATGACTTATAGCAGGACAGCAAAGCACTCATTTGCCTGGCAGAGTACTGCTAGAACTCGGATTCTCAACTTACTGAGTTATAGCAAACAAGTTTTCTTTTAGAATCATCTCTTGCCACTGGCCAAAACATAGCAGGTGCAAGATACCGACTTGTAGCAGGTAGCGTCGGGGGTCTGCTAGTGTAAACTTGGTGTTGAGATATGTGCATCTGGCACTTGTCCGGTTGGTACTATCAATTAAACACATCGGGCAGTAGGCAGCATTCCAGCGTGGAATGGCTCCTTAATTTGGTTACCACGACTAGGGACGATTTCCTGGACACAGCAGTTTTCTTCCCATTTTCATTTGAAGAAGCAACACATTTTCTCAGTCGGATTTTCCAGCCTTTGTTCTTCCCATTTTGCCATTTTCAATTGAAGAAGCAACACACTTTCCCAGTTGGATTTTCCAGCCATTTTTCATCGCATTTCTCTCAAAAGGTAATGATGTTTTATTTTTCTGTCACTGTCTCAGTTTCTCTCTCCCTCCCTCTCCCTCCCCCCCTCTCTCTCCCCCCTCTCTCTCTCTCTCTCTCTCTCTCTCTCTCAATAATCTTATCTCTGTGCATGTGTGTGTTCGTCTGTAATACAAGCGAAATTACATAAGTTATGCATGTGTGTGTATGTGTGTGTGTGTGTGTGTGTGTGTGTGTATGTGTGTGTGAGTGTGTGTGTGTGTGTGTGTGTGTGTGTGTGAGAGAGAGAGAGAGAGAGAGAGAGAGAGAGAGAGATTTTTTATTATTTAAGTAATATCATCATGAGCTGATGCAACTGTTTTGTTCTTTACAGCTGCGGTGTAATGATGGCAGAAGGAGCTGAATATCAGCCGGACGAGGCAGTGCCCCCCAGTGAGGACGATGATGAGGAGGACGAGCCATTGTCTGCTCTCAGACGTAAATATAGGACTGATTGTTCAAGTGATGATGAGCCGCTTATTAATAAAGCAAAACAATCAGCTGACAATGCACTTGATGCAGCAAAACGTGCGAGCTTGGAAGAGGCTAAAAAGCGTCAAAAAGAGACATTGGCCCACAAACCTCACTTGACAACATCCTTGGATCAAATGGATACGTTCGCGTTCCGATCAAAGCTGATGGCAATTGCTTTTTTGAAGCTGCAGTGACACACATCGAAGGCGTGACAGCCAGTGAACTACGGGCCAAGCTGTGTGATCTTCTCCTGACAGAGAGGCAGCTGTTCATGCATTTCTGGGGGCTGGGCGCGTGACATGGACAACACTGCTTACATCGATGCCATCGAGGACCTCCGGACTGAAGGCAGATGGTCCACAAGCATTGCTGATCTCTTGCCACTGGTCCTGGCAGAATGGACCAAAAGGCATGTAGAGATTTTCACAAGCGGGGGGTCCAAACTCAATGTGGAGCCGATAAACGCAGGAGAATTGACAAAACCAAATATCAGTCTTGCCCTGTTTCAATGCGACCCTCAACACTACGATGCCTGCATGTTCATTTCGCAGCCCACAGAGCAGTCCAGCTATGACTCAAGCGGTGTGACACAGAATGACACCTTCCCTGACACTTCAGCAAGCCATGGATCTCAGGGGTCTCCTCAGCAGCATTCCACCCAAGAAAGCAGGGCCTCTACAACGCCCCACCAAAAAAGAAACTGTCAAGGAAACGTTCTGCCAACCCACAAACGTGGAAAAAGAACGTCAGAAAGGCTCTGAAGCTGCAAGGTAAAGAACATGTAGCTCAGTCAGGAAAAACCATTCAGCAAAAGGAAATACGCTCTGTTGACTGCACCAAATGCAGGTTTGATTGTAAATAAATTGAAAATGATGATCGCCAGGTAATTTTCGACATTTTCTATGCCTTGCCATCCTGTGACAAACCAAAAGCAGTTTGTATGCTCAAATATCACTGAACAAGAGAGCAAGACCATACTCGGCAAGGACAAGTGTCCATTACCCAAGAAACGCATCGAAGCCAGATCCTATCACTTCACCATCAATGGCAGCAGGGTCAGGGTGTGCAAGAAGTTTTTTCTTGCGACCCTGGATGTTGGAGAGGGCTATGTCAACCATGCCATGGCCAACAGCGACATGGGCACCTTTACAGGAGGTGATGCACGGGGAAAACACCAGCTCACAACAGGACACACCCCAGCTGCGGTGGAAGACGTACAAGAGCACATCCGATCCTTCCCCTGTGTTGAGAGTCACTACACAAGAAAGGACACCAAGAGACAGTACCTTGACCCTGCTCTCACCGTCACCAAGATGTACCATCTGTACAAGGAGAAATGCCAGGCTGAGGGAAACACTCCAGTGTCTTGTCGTAAATACAGAGATGTATTCAATTCGGATGTCAACTTATCCTTCCACAAACCAAAGAAAGATCAGTGCCTAGTGTGTGTGAACTATGCGGCAAAACTCAAAGAAGGCGTAACAGAAGATGAGGAAAGGAATACCAGAGGCACACCCAGATGAAACTAAGAGCAAGAGAGGAGAAGGCAAAAGACAAGGAGCTGGCCAAACAAGATTCGTCAATCCATGTTGTTACTCTTGACCTTCAGGCTGTTCTACCAACCCATGCGGCCTTGTTAGTCAATTGTACTACAAGCGCAAGCTCTCTGTGTACAATTTCACGGTGTATTCTCTGGCAACCTGCTATGTTGGGATGAGACAAATGGAAAGAGGGGCTCAGTGGAAATTGCCTCTTGCCTTCTTCTCTACTTCCAGTCACTTCCAGTGACAGTGAAAGAGGTTGTGCTCTATTCAGACTGCTGTGGAGGACCAAATCGCAATCAGTACTTAGCAGTAGCCATCCTGTACGCCCTCGAGCAAGTTCACAATATCACTTCAGTCACCCACAAGTACCTGGAGACCGGCCATACGCAGATGGAATGTGATTCTATGCACTCAGCAATTGCATTCGCACAAAAAGCAAGCCCTGTTTACACTCCCCGTGCTGGGACATTATTTTCTGCATGGCGAGGCGGCACAACCCCTACACTGTCGTCCCCATTCGGTTCAGTCAGATCCTTGACTTCAAGCACCTGGCATCACAGGTCATCCGCAACACCAAGGTGGACAGGCACAACAAGCGAGTGAGCTGGCTGAAGATGAAGGTGATCCACTTCAGCAAAGGCCAAGACTTTGATGACAGTGATTACCACCAGCTCTGTCTCACAACACCCTCAGCAAGGGGGAGGCAGCCATCTCTGGGGCAGATCATCAAGCCTCGTTACCAGGGCAAGCTGCCCATTTCAGAGGCCAAGAAAGCGAGACGTGCTTCCCTGTGTCGCTCAGGTGTGATCCAGAGGAGCACCACCCCTTCTACAACAACCTGCCGACCTTGGCCAACCAGGTGGACCGTCTGGAGGAGCTGGGTGTGAACGACTGTGACAGTGGGAGGAGACAGACTAGAATTTGCTGCAAATCTGTTTGGGGAGGGTGGGATGGGGAGGGGGTTGTGTGTGTTAGCAGTCGTTACTGTTTAACTGCAGAGAACAATGATTATCACAACATTGTGCTGTGCTAGAACTGACTTAGAGAGCAATGATTATCACAAACAGTGTGCTGTGCTAGAACTCATTTAGAGAACAATGATTATCACAAACAGTGTGCTGTGCTAGAACTCATTTAGAGAACAATGATTATCACAAACAGTGTGCTGTGCTAGAACTGATTTAGATTTTTCATGAAAGGAAGCTTGAAACTGTACATGTTCTGAATTGTGGAGATGGCATTTGTGAGATCGGAGTGGTATGCGGATTTCACTGTTGGAATAACTATCTTCGTCAACGGGGAAAAGAACAGAGAAGAACAGTTGGTATGTACAGTTTTTTATGTCTTTTTAGTATTTGTACATAGTTTATTTGCAATGTTTGATTGATCAATGTTTCTCCTCATGGGAAAGGCACACTTACTTTGTTTTCCCTGTCTTGCTGTCTATCAAGTTGAAGGAATATTTTTAACTAAAAAAGACTTAAGTGCAAATGCATAGTTTTATCTCTAGAAACACACTCCATTTATCTCAGAAGGAAGCTTAATAAAACTCTTAATTCGAGTTGAGGATTTTTGTCAGTATGTTGAAAGTGACCATGCCATAAGAGTACCTGCTAGAGGTAATTATTATGGGATAAAGACTGATAGCTCCAGGATTGGCCAGCAATAGGGGGAATAGTGCATGCTAGAATTCAGCAATCCAAGTTGAGTACTTTCTAGCAGCCACAGTGCAACCGCCCTGTACACTTACGTGGTGGGGTACATCTCAGTAACAGTTGTTACTAACTTCTAGCAGTACAAACATGGACAGAACAGTGGGTCAAAATGCTGCTGAAACTGCTTATTTCAGTTGGTACTACACATTACATAAAAAATGAATGTAGGCATTGTTTTATCCTTTACATATTTCCATCACCTTTACACCATATGTTTACGTTGAACATAGTGAATTTTGCAAAACATTCCGCTCATAAGAAACATAAATATAGCTGCTTAACTTTCTCTTGTGTTTTCTTCAAAAGCGCAAAATTCAAGTTACGAAGTTCTAGCAGTCAGCCCTCGATATGGTCTTATTAATTCAGAGAGAGAGACACACACACACACGCCCTCTCTCTCTCTCTCTCTCTCTCTCTCTCTCTCTTCTCTCTCTCTCTCTCTCTCTCTCTCTCTCTCTCTCTCTCTCTCACTCTCCTATCCACCCACACGTTCTCAGTCCCAGTCAACACTAACCAGCAAGGTGTAACAGCTGATCCAGTTGGGTCCCGATCGTCTCCAGTGCGTCCGGGTCGGGCAGTGACGACCTTGCCTGACGCCACACAGGCGCCTCTCCAAGGCCTCTGTCTTCAATTTTGTGCTGACATCGGAACCCGTTTCTTGGATGACGTAAATGCCGGTGTCTGTACGCTGGATGATGTTAAAACGAGGCAAGAAATGCTGATAGGCGTCGAGGATCTGCTCATCTGCCAGGACGCCGTTCAGCAATTCTTGCCCAAGAGACAGGATGTCCAGCAGGATGGTTTTCACCTTCAGCTTTTCTCTGGAAGCTTCCTGCAACAAATCCATCTGCTTCCTCACCCACTCATTCCACTCATTCACATCCCTAGACCTTTGACCTGACTGGGGGTCAGGGAGGTTACAAATACTGTCCAGGGATGATGTGGACATGGCGGAAGAGCATCCAGAGCTGGATGTGGGTGTGGCACGTGCAGCTGCAGGTGAATTCTGCAAAGACTGGGACAGCTGGTGAAGAACATGGTCTCTTGAAACTCGACCCTTGCAATGATTAGCTGAACAGACATCACAGTAATATTCCTGACAATCCAGACAAACATTGGCAGCCTGTTTGTTGGGGCAGTTCAGACACTGAACGTCTGTGGCTTTATTTAGCTCTTGGATGACCAACCTTTCCAGGACAGGGTTGTTCCCATCTGTTCGGCAAGGTCGGTGACGGTCACTTTCCGGTCCCTTGGCGTGTCCAGGTGTTGTCCACACTGCTGACAAGCAAGTTGCAGGCCCCGCTCTTGTAGCATGTCGTGGAGACATTTCCGGCAGATGACGTCTCTACACGGCAGAATGACGGGGCCCAGACAAAGGGACCCACACAAGGGGCAGTCTGTGGGTGACGTGACAGGGTGTCCAGGTTGAGGAGAAGGCGGTCCTCCTGTTGCCATGGTAAAGTCTTGGGGTCTGAACAAAAGAGGAAGAGGTACATGTTTATCAACGACACCCATCATGCTCACTCATGAACTGGAGAGAGAGGAAGAGAGAGAGAGAGAGAGAGAGAGAGAGAGAGAGAGAAGCGAGAGCGAGAGAGAGAGAGAGAGAGAGAGAGAGAGAGAGAAAGACACAGAGAGATAGAGACAGAGACAGACAGACAAACAGAGAGAGAGAGAGAGAGAGAGAGAGAGAGAGAGAGGGGATGAGAGAGAGAGAGAGAGAGGAGAGAGAGGAGGAGAGAGAGAGGGGAGAGAGAGAGAGACAGACAGACAGACAGGCAGACTGACACAAAAAGAGGCAGACAGAGACAGAAAGAGAGAAACAGGTAGACACAGACAGAGAGACAGACGAGAGACAACTAGCAGACAACAGAGAGCGAGAAATAGAAACAGACACCTGGATGTTCAAGCACTACCCTCGCCTCCCCCCCCCCCCCCCCCATTGTTTTTGATAGGACAGTACAACGAGAGGCAATGCCTCTACTGCCAATCATGACGTTTAGGGACATTTACTTAAAACCCCAGTTCATACAGTTCCCTGGAAAGAGAAATTCTTTCCATTAAAAAAAAAAGAATTAGGACCAAGATACTGAGAATTGCCAGCTTATGCATCTATGTGGCACTGGCAGGACATAATTATAATTAAAGTTAATCTGATTTTTTTAGAACAACGACAGGATGGAGAGAAAACATGAATACAGGCAACTAAGTTTCAAAAGTCGTGGTCTCCAAAGTTCCAATTTCCTCGCTATAGCTACACCTTGTAAAATGGTGGACAGTCAAGGCCTTCGTTTATTTCATTTGTCGTTGAATGTTAAGTTGTACATGTATTAAAAATTCCACATTTACCCTTGGCATGATGAGTGAACTTTTTTCCCCATCTCCACGCGATTGAAAATGGAGGGGGAGGGGGGGGGGTTGCCGGTAAAAAGAACAACTCCCATTGCCTTCCATCCACTACCCCATTTCCTCCCACTCACACCCTTTCAGCCTCTCCCACCTCACTCCCAATTCAACTCCACCCCCTGTGTGCAAAACCACCAAACAGGTTGAGGCATCTTTAGTCTGCCAGCTGGCCAGGCACAGAGCTCAACTGACACATGCCTTAATTAATCATCACATTAATGTGTCATGCTCTTTCATATGGGCTACACCTTCCATCAGAATCCTGGAGGCTGTCTGCTTAGCATATACTCATCATCATCATCATTCTCTTGCCCATGATGGGCGTAGAGGAGAGATGAGAGACACTCTCGAAGCCACGGCACCGCCATCCGGCCCTGTCCTCTGCTGTCGCATCAGCGTGAGGCATCCATCTGGTCCATTCTTTGATGTTGTCCATCCAGCATTTGGTTTGTCGTCCCTTCGGGCTGCCGCTTCCAGCGTGCCTGGATGACTGTTTTGGGCAGTGAATTGTGGCGTATGACATGCCCAACCACGACGCTTCCTCTCTTGACTGTTGCCAAGAGGGGTTCTTGGGGGCCTGCAAGTGATGTTATTTGGCTCCTCACAAGGTCGTTTGTCTTCCGGTCTTGCCAAGAGATCCGAGCAAGCGCCTGAAGCATTTAGTTTCAAACGTTGGATTCTCTTGGTGGTCTCTGCTGTCATGGTCAGCTTTCGCAGCCATACAGCAGGATGGACAGCACCAGGGACTTGTACAGCTTCATCTTTGTAGGAAAGCTGATCTCCCTGCTCTTCCAGATCTTGTTTAGCTTTGCCATTGCTGCTGTTGCGATCGCTAGTCTGGTCTTGATTTCTGTTGTAGAGCGACCGTCTTTGGTGAGAGTGGCGCCAAGGTATTGAAAGCGCCACTTCTTCAAGCTGTTGTCGTTCAGTAGATTTCAGCAGGGGTTTTTTTTTTTGGGACG
>CM031627.1:36746278-36762203 GCA_018398815.1 Conus ventricosus | reverse complement strand
GGTGACAACAGCACTTAAAGTGAACAGATGAACTATTCACAATGTCAGTCTGTTCACCGGTCTGTTGGTGACCACGGCACTTAAAGTGAATAGATGAACAGCTGTCTGTCCATGCAAAAGCACATGGGTGGTTGTTTGCTGTATTACCAAGCAAAATAGTTCTATTGACTTTCTCTGTGTCTGTCTCTGATTCCCCCTCCCCTCCCTCTCTCTCTCTCTCTCTCTCTCTCTCCTCTCTCTCTCTCTCTCTCTCTCTCTCTCTCTCTCCTTGTCTCCTTCTCTCTCCATTCCCTCCACTCTCCTTCCTCCCTCTCCCTTTGATATTTAAGAGAACGATCACGAATCTTCAATGTTTACTATATAGATATATAGATAGAATAGATAGAATAGATGGATGTGTGATATGACAAAAGTGCTTTTATTATGAATAGAAATGAAACAATAATGTCAAGTGTCAACTTGCAGAGGAGTCTATCTTGGCATGTCAACCTGTGTGTGTGTTTGTCACTCTGCTGGTTATATTGTTACGGCTGTTAGATAATGTGTTGACATGTGTGTTGTTTTGCCGTCTGTTGACATTTCACTGGTGGGGAATGTGTGTAAAGTGTTTAATATTGATGTCTGTGTTGTGTATTGTCTGTTGACATATCACTAGTGGGTAATGTGTGTCATGCGTTTATATTGCTGTCTGTGTTGTGTATTGTCTGCTGGTAATGTGTGTAACGTGTTTATGTTGGTCTATGGGCTGTTTTACTTGTGTAATTTTTAAATTTTTTTTAATTTTTTTTCGTTGTTCTGAAAGGGGAATTTTGTTTGTTTTTTTTTTGTTTTTTTTCTTTGAAAATTTTTTGGGGGAATTTTGTTTTGGTTGTTAAGGTTGTTGTTTACCGCTTTTAAATAAACGGGGGGAATTTTAATGTGTTAATTTTTTGAATTTTTTTGGTTATTTTGTTTTTGCAAAAAAGGGGGGTTTGGTTTTTAAAGGAAAATGTTTTGTTTCGTTCTGTCGTTCTTAACTTTTTTTTTTTTTTTTTTTTTTTCTTCTTTCTTCTTATTTTCTTTTTTAATTTTTTTTTTTACTTTTTTTCTTAATTGGGGGAAATTTTTTAAATTTTTAATTTTTTTAATTTGTTTTGTGTATTTTTGGGAAAGGGGGAAATTTTTAAAATTTTTTATTTTTTGGGGGTTTTTTAGTGTCTTTTGCAAAAGGGGGGTTTTTATGATTTGTTGTTGGGTTTGGGTTTTATGTTCGTTTGAAAAAAGGGGGGGTGTTTTGGGAAAATTTAAATTTTTGGGGTTTTTGGGTTTTTGGTTAAATCGGGGGAAATTTGTGAATGTGAAATGTTGAAGTTTTTTGTTCTGTTTGTTAATTTCGGGGGGAAGTGTGGTGTTTGTTGAAGGGGGTTTTTTTAACTGTTTTTTTACAGTAAGGTGGGGATGTGTGAATTTTTATTTTTTATGGTTGTTGTTTTTTTTTGACAAAATGGGGAAAAAATTTTTTTAAAAGGAGGGGGTTTTAAGGGGGGTGTGGATGGGGTTTTGGCCCAATTTAATTAGTTTTGATAGTCTTACTTTTTTGGGTTTTTTGAATTGATTTATTTTTTCCCCCTCCCCCCATTTCCCCCCCCCCCCCCCCAAATTTTTTTGCCCCGGTCTTGATTTATTTTAAAATTTTGGGGTTTTTTTAAAATTTTTAAAAAAAGTTTTTTATTTTGGGTGACTAACCTTTTTGGGGAATGGTTAAGTGAAGTGGGGTAAAAAAACCCGTTAAATATTTTGAAAAAAAAAAAAGGGGCCAAAAAGTTTTAAAGAAAAGATTTGGCCCGGGGTTTTTGAACGTGAAAATAAAATGTTAAAAAAAGGGGAAACGTGTAAATTCCCTAAAAGGGAAAAGGGTTTGTTGAACCCAATTTGAAGGACAAGGGGTTTGGAAACCCCAATCCGGGGGGGGGTTTTTGGTTTGGGGGGGAAAAAAAAACAATTAAAGGGGTTTTAAAAAAAAATTTTTTTTTTTCTAACCCAAGGGGTTTGGGGGAAAAAACCCCAAAAATTAAAAGGAAAGGAAAAAAATTTTTAAAAACGGGGGGAAAAAACAAAAGGCAAAAGTTAACCCCCGTTTTGAAAAAAAATGAACCCCATAAATGTTTAACCCATAAGGCATTTTTGGGGGGGGGGGGGGGGGTTTTAAAAAAACCCAAAAACAGAAACACGGGGAAAGCCAAAAAAACCCATTTAAAAAAGAGATTTTAAAATCCCCCCAAGGGGGAAAAAAGGGAAAAAAAAAAAAAACATGGGAAGGTTTTTTAAAAAAAAAAAAGGTTTAAGTAGGGGGGCCATCCACCATGTGTCGTTTTGGTTTTTCACGTCGGGGGGGGACTTGGGGTTTTTGGGCATGCTTAAATCCCTTTCAGAAGCCGGTTTTGATAGGTTATCATGCCAAGTACACATTCGCGGCTAATTCAGTTTTTTTTTAAATTTTGCTTTGTATGCACAAGCCAGTTCCCCTCTGTTTCTGGGGCCGATTTGTTAGCACACCAGAAAGAATAACATAAAAAAGTAAAATGAAGGGGAGTGTATTGAAGATGTCATTACAAACGAGGCGTGTTTCTTCGCGAACATGGTAAAACGGTGTACATTTCGATTCCAGACGACTGTTCCTCACTAAGATTTTCAGAAACGAAACAACAGAGCAAGAGAATTTTTCGTAGACAGCGTCATCAGCATAGAAAAATATTTTTAATTTTGGGTTTGTTAAAAAGGGAAAATTTTTCCTGGGGCCCCAAATTTTGTCCTGACAAAAAAAGTGTGAAAAAAGGCCCAACTGGGCCCAAGTGCACTGATTTCAAAAGTACCGTGTGACGGGACCGGGAAAATGGCCTTCCTGCTCTGTTGCACGATTTCAATGTCATCTGGTACGGGACTCTGTAAAAGTCAAAAAAAAGCAACCCCGATTGTGGGTTTTTTGGGGTTTTCCCCCACTGGAAAAAGATGAAGAAAACAAGGTAAGTCATAGTGTAAGCATTTGAAGTAAATTCTCTTAACAGGGTGATAGTTCAAATATAGATTTCAAGGAAAAAAAAAAAAGGAAACCAGAAAGTTTTACAGTAACAGAAAAAAGACAACCTGGGACTGGATGACCAAAAAGGGGAAACATAAGAAAAAAAATGGCGTAAAAAAAAATGTACACATACGCAAATAAACGTTTTTGCATAAAACAAAGGAAAGCTGTAAAAAAATCAAAGACAATAACAAGCGCTGAAGAACAGTACCCCTCCAAATTTTTCAATGTATGTCAGCAAAAGTTATCCACAAGCTGGCGCACGCAAAAGATTCAGTGAAAAGTTAAAGTTTTTTTTTCTTTCTGCCCCCCCCCCCCCCCCTTTCCCCCCCCCCTCCATCTCACGGTGTTAAAAAAAGAATAAACCCCAGAAACAGACCCGTGGGTTTTGTAGGGAAATTGAGGTTTTACATACAACAAAACATTCCCACAAGCACAGTTCGAACTAGCAGAGCGGAAAATTTTGGTTAGCCAAATCATTTGGTGTTTTTTTATGTAGAAATGAAAGTGTCATTCATTAAAATGAAACGCCATTTTTGCACAAGGATTTCAGTCTTGAAAAAGCCACGTCTGTGGGAGGGGGTTCCAGGATAAGTTTCAGGTTCATTTTTCGTTAAAATGCCCCGCAGACTACGACACTGTGAACAAAAGGATTATACGTTTTCTAGAATTTCTTGCGGCCAAGTTTCGATGCGGGGGTTCAACCAGCCCGACAACAGATGGTTTCCCGGGCTGCCCCTGATTTATTCTACACGGGTACTTGGCTTTTGAAGTGCCTTGTGTGGTGGGTGGGGTTTTAAAAGTGGTTTAAAAGTATGGGGGGGTGTTTTGACCACCAGTCAACGTTCTTTGCAGTGGGTTTTTATACTGGGGGGGGGGGGGGGGGGGGGGGGGGCCGCCATCAACTTTGGGCTTTTGACGTGGTTTTATCAGTTGGGGGGGGGGGGTTGTGGCCACCCAAACTTGGGCTTTTTGACAGGGTTATATCCACTGGGGGTGTGGGGGGGGGGGGGGGGGACCGGTCAACTTGGGGCTCTGACAGTGGTTTTTTCAATGGGGGGTTTTTGGCCCCCATCAATTGGTCTTCTGACAGTGGTTATATCAGTACGGGGGGGGGGGGGGGGGGGGGGGTTGTGGCCGGATCAACTTTGTTCTGAGCGGTTAAATTTTAGTATGGGGGGGGGGGGTGGCCCCACGGGCTTTTGACGTGGTTATATCATTTCAGGGGGGGGGGGGGGGGGGGATTGTGGCCGTCGTCAAATTGGTCTTCGACAGTGTTAATCGTACAGGGGGGGGGGGGGGCCCGTCAACTTGGTCTTTTGACGTGGTTATTCAGTACTGGTGGGGGGGGGGGGGGTGTTGTGCCACCAGTAACTTGGTCTTCTCAATGCTGGCCCCCCATGTCCCCCTACGATTATCCAGCAGTCCAACGAAAAACAATTTTTTCCGTTTACACCGCCTCCGGGGGAGTGTTAGCGTCGCAGGTTTTGGTGGGGGGTCGTGGGTTTTGATTCCCCTCAATTTGTGGGGATTTTTCCCCCACCCGCTCCCCCAAAAGGGTCAGTCTAAGACTATTTGGGGTCTTTTCCCCCACCCCACCAACCCCTTTAAACAAGAGAGGGGGTTTTTCAGGTTTTCCTCGCCTTTTTCCCAACACCCCCCCCCTTAAAAAAAAGTGTTAGCCGCAAAATTTCACCCCCCTCTCCCATTTACTTATACAGCAGTTGGGTTTAGACAAAGTGTAGTTCTAACTTTTTTCAATAAAAGGCCTCCCACTCCCCCCCCCCCCCCCAACACACAAACCCCCCCCCCCCCCCCCCCCCCCCCCCCCCCCCCCCCCTGGTTCACTAACAGATATGTTTTAGTTGCAAAGCGAGACGACTGCAGGCGGAAATCTAAACAAATCTTAAATAAATGTTAGCGAACCGCCCAGAGAACGCTTCAGATCGCTTAGGGTTCAGCGCAAAGAAGAAGGCCTTCTTCCTTGCGCTGAACCCTAAGCGATCTGAAGCGATCAAAGCTAAGTGAATTTTTCGTTGTTTTATTCGTTTATTTATCACCCGACGAAGACCTAAGAGGTCGAAACGCGTTGTGTTTTGTCTTGTGACTCGTTTGTCCACATTCTCTGGGCGGTTCGCTAACATTTATTTAAGATATGTTTTAACATTTTTCGCGCTAGCTTACATGCGTGGGTCAATATTCGGGTGTGTGAGTACGCCCGTGCATGCGTGGGAAAGAAAGACGGCTACATGCCAATGTGACCAAGTGCCAATGTGACCAAGTGCCAATGTGACCAAGCGTAGTTGTGACAAAATGTCGTTGTGACCACGTGTTGTTGTGACCAAGTACTGTTGTTGCTTCATCCCCGTTTGCCTCTTTTAACTATTTTACAGCTGTTTAGAATCTCTGAGTACCTGTGTACCTTAGCTTATACAATACAGATGACTAGTGGTCAGTGCCACTGACCACTGGTCATTATGACGTAAATCAGAGATTTTAATTATTTAACAGCTTATTAGTGTTTCCAGAGTGCTTGCGTACCTTTCACAATGTAGAATACTTGTGGTCAGTGCCACTGACTACTGGTCATTATGTCGTAAATCGGAGATTTTAACTATTTCACAGCTAATTATAGTCTCCCGAGTACATGTGTACCTTGTACAATGCAGACGACTGTGGTCAGTGCCACTGACCACTGGTCACTATGACGTAAATAAGATATTTCGACTATTTTACAGTTAACCAGTGTCTCATGAGTGTTTGTATACCTTGTGCAGTGCAGACAACCAGTGGTAAGTGTCACTGATCATTGGTCACTTTAATGTATATAAGAGATTTTAACTATACTGACTTCCATAAAAAAACGCGAAAACAAAACAAGCTGAAGGTTGGGGGTGAATTTTATTGGTCACAATTGTACAGAGTGGAAGCGAGAATTCAACGTGATTTGATTCATTACACCGTAATGTGTGAAAATGTCATCAGCAATATGTCTTTGTGTGGAAAATCCAAGGTCACGTGACAAACCGCTTGAAGTCCTAATACCGTGTGTGGCCACCATTTGCGTTGACAACTGCTTGATACCTGCGGCTCATTGAGTGGACCAGGTGGTTGATGCGTCCCCTTGGCACACCAGCCCACACATGGACGATGGCCTGGTGAAGTTGAGCCGCTGTTGCTGGTCGTGGACGCAGGATGTCCAACTGTCTGCCAAGTTCATCCCAAAAATGTTCTATTGGGTTTAAATCGGGACTGAGGGCTGGCCAGGGCAGCACATTGACGTTGTTATGCTGAAGA
The DNA here is from genome assembly GCA_018398815.1 of Conus ventricosus. Classification (NCBI taxonomy): domain Eukaryota; kingdom Metazoa; phylum Mollusca; class Gastropoda; order Neogastropoda; family Conidae; genus Conus; species Conus ventricosus. The sequence goes on along the minus strand of CM031627.1, from coordinate 36,755,848 downwards.
AATTGCTGGGTGGCCCTGGCAGTGTGTGGTCTTGCATTGTCCTGTTGGAATGTCCAGTTTGGGTGTTGCGCAAAAAAAAGGATCGACATAGGGTCTGAGCACCTGGTTGATGTAGCGCTGTGCATTGACACCCTGTCCGCGACCAGGACCAATGTTCTGAAAGATGACTGGTCCTATGGCGTGGTTAATGCCAATTGCACCCCATATCATAACGTTCAGGCCTCCCAGGGGTTCCGCTCTACCACACAGGAGTCAGCATAGCGTTCACCAGGTCGACGCCATATTCTGACACGATCGTCAGCCATGTCAATACAAAAACGGCTCTCATCTGAGAACAATATGCGTCCCCACTGCTGCCTGCGCCAGTTGATTCGGGCTTGTGCCCACTGCAGCCTGTCCTGCCAGTGTCTTGGTGTCAGTACCGGACCTCTGTGAGGACGCCTACATGCCAGCCCGTTCTCCTGAAGATGCCGCCGCATAGTGTTGAGGCTGATTCGTTGCTGGAGATTCCCAGGCACCTGTCGAGCAGTGTTAGCGGCTGTTTGCCGCCTGTCCCGCAGATGGGTTCGAACAAGATGGCGATCCTCTCTTTGTGTGGTGACCCAAGGACGGCCTGGCCGGGGACGATCATCAGTGGTACCAGTGACTCGTATGCGGTGCTGCAGACGATAGATGATTGAGATGTGGACGTTAAAGATGTTGGCGACCTGCCTGGCATCCACACCAGCCTCCAGATGGCCTAGGGCACGATTGCGTTCCTCTGCTCGTAGTCTTGGCATCTCTGTAGCGCTCAGACGGCAAGTCGTTACCTGAACCTTGTAGCGCGGCTTTATAAAGGCTGCATGCCTGCGTACTTGTCGCTGGTTAACTTTGCTCTGCATGGTGTGCACGTGCCTCACATGCAGCAACCAGTTTGCCATTTTTGTTGACCCTCAATGCGGGAATGATGTGTTGCTCACACAATTTTTTCACTGCACGTGAGTCTTGGACCCAAACAACTTGCCACAATGGTTCAATATTGTATATTCACCCCTTTTCACCCGAAAAATAGCCTTTCAAATTTTCGCGTTTTTTATGGAAGTCAGTATATTTTTATGGCTAATTAGTGTCTTCTGAGTGCCTGTGCACCTTGTACAATGTAGATAACTAGGGGGGCAGTTCCAACTAAGGGGGGGGGGGGGGGGTAAGTTCCAGCTAGTCCTGGAATGACCCGGGGGTAAAAGCAGGCTAGCCCAGACTTACCCCAGGGTAAGTTCCAGAGGGGGGTAAGAATGGGCTCTTACACCGGCAATCCACAGGGAGCGGTCAATGTCAAGTCGTCATAAGGCAACTCGCTATTGCTGCAGACTCACTTTGGCGGCGTTCAGTGATGCCACGTCCTGACGCCCAGTGCATAGAACGTTAACGGGAAAATGATCAATTTGTGAACATTCAGAAGCAGTTATAGATCTGCTGGAGGGTCATTCCTGATGAGGGAGGATTTCTGTTTGTTTTGTTCGTCTGTTTATTTCTATTACTTCTCTGCTGTCTCTGGCACTCCAAAGTTCTTTTGAATAATTAATGTAAATAACAACTGATCTGAAACAGTTGACATGATGCCTACACCAACGTGCAGCACCAAACACTGATGTGTTGATTGTGGCTGTCCTTGAAAACAGTCAGACACTCCTGATGTTTCTCACAGGTCTGAGTTGATTCATTCCCTTGAGCTGCTGCAAGAGTACAGCAAAGGGACGTCAGCCAGGGAGAAAAAGAAATCACCGCCTGATGTCGCTGATAAATCTGGTCTCTGTTTTTGTGGAATATGTGATTTGTTGTGGTGGTGCCACTTCCCCACCTCCACCCCCTTCTCCCTCGAAAGGTTGTGTGTGTGTGTGTGTGTGTGTGTGTGTGTGTGTGTGTGTGTGTGTGTGTGTGTGTGTGTGTGTGTTGTGTGTGTGTGTGGCGCGCTGTTTTTGTTTGTTTGTTTTCTTTTGTTTCGTTTGTTTCCACAGTGACTTTATTTTCTGTGTCACGACTGAGTGGAAGTCATCTTACAAACTGGAGGTTCTTCTGTACCTTCTCCACTACATTTTCCATCACAATTAACTAGATGACATTTTTTTTCTCTATTTTTCCATCACAGTTAACTAGATGACAGTTTCTCTCCAATTTACCATCACAATTAACTAGATGACATTTTTTTTCTCTATTTTTCCATCACAGTTAACTAGATGACAGTTTCTCAGTGTGGTGTGTGTGTGTGTGTGTGTGTGTGTGTGTGTGTGTGTGTGTGTGTGGGTGTGGCGTGCGTGCGTGCGTGCGGTGTGTGTGTGTGTGTGTGTGTGGTGTGTGTGTGTGTGTGTGTGTGTGTGTGTGTGTGTGCGTGCGCGCGTGTGTGTGTGTATGTGTATCTTCAAGAAGATCTAACTTGATGTTTATTTAAGAATTATTGATACTTGGAAGAGGTTGCAAAAATTCAAAGTATTTGTTATTTGGCCTAAAGCCAGTAGTTCTGTCCCTCATTGTGATGTTCTTCAGTAAGAAAGGGGTGATAGAGACACAGGACATTTTTGCCTTTCTGTGTAGTGCGCTTCAGTAAGTGTTGATAGTTATCTAAGGAAGTGTTGAGCTTGGCCTGCATGTGACATATGCTGCGAACGAGAGCCATTAGCAGTAAGAAAGGGGCGATAGAGACACAGGGTGTTTGTGTCCTTCATTGTAGAGTGCTTCAGTAAGAAAGGGTGATAGAGACACAGGGTGTTTGTGTCCTTCATTGTAGTGTGCTTCAGTAAGAAAGGGGTGATAGAGACACAGGGTGTTTGTGTCCTTCATTGTGATGTTCTTCAGTAAGAAAGGGGTGATAGAGGACACAGGGTGTTTTGTGTCCTTCATTGTAAAGTGCTTCAGTAAGAAAGGGGTGGATTAGAGACACAGGGCTGTGTGTGTCCTTCATTGTAGAGTACTTCAGTAAGAAAGGGGTGATAGAGACACAGGGGTTTGTGTCCTTCATTGTAGAGTGCTTCAGTAAGAAAGGGGTGATAGAGACACAGGGTGTTTGTGTCCTTCATTGTAGAGTGCTTCAGTAAGAAAGGGTGATAGAGACACAGGGTGTTTGTGTCCTTCATTGTAGTGTGCTTCAGTAAGAAAGGGGTGATAGAGACACAGGGTGTTTGTGTCCTACACTGTTGTGTGCTTCAGTAAGAAAGGGGTGATAGAGACACAGGGTGTTTGTGTCCTACACTGTTGTGTGCTTCAGTAAGAAAGGGTAAGACAGACACAGGGTGTTTGTGTCCTTCATTGTAGTGTGCTTCAGTAAGAAAGGGGTGATAGAGACACAGGGTGTTTGTGTCCTTCATTGTAGAGTGCTTCAGTAAGAAAGGGGTAGACAGACACAGGGTGTTTGTGTCCATCCTTGCTGTGTGCTTCAGAAAGTGATGAGGGGACACAGGGACACACATGCGCTCTTATCCAACAAAAAGACCAACTCAAACACAACTGCATTCTGTGAAAGTTTCCAGATTTATTTTGTCTTTAGTTCTGTGACCTTTATGTGGGTCAAACATCAGACCGACTCCAAGGTCAAACTCACCACAATTCAAGTTTATTTCATTTCATTCCTGTAGTATTCACATATTTATGGTTTACCTCAGTTCACGTTTACATCATGTTGTTTCTCAACATTTGCACGAACAAAGTTTACCTCACCTCATGTTCATTCCATATTATTTCTCTGATATTTACATATGTACAGCTTACTGCAGCTCAGTTCATTTCATGTTATTTCTCTGATATTTACATATATACAGCTTACTGCAGCTCATTTTCATTTCATGTTATTCTCTGATATTTACCTATGTACAGCTTACTGCAGGGTCAGGTTCACATGACTCCATTTCGTGACGTTTACAGGTCAGTGGAAAACAGAGATCATGTCGGTGCTGATCATTTTCCAGAAAAAAAGCATTCACGCTTCAACGCCTCAAAGTCAAACTTGAAAAAAAAATAAACAATCAAATCCTAGACATTATCTCGGCAACAAGATAATCAGCCAAACACTACAAAGAATTTCAAAAAATAGGTAGACAGCACAAAAATGCAGCGATTATCACAGAGCTTGATTTAAAAAATGTTGAAAAATGCACCATTTTGTCAAACATTAAAGAAAATAATCATAAATAAGAAAAGCAGCAGCAACAACAACAGAACAAGCAAAAGAATCAATAATGAAAAACACATGGGAACCACTGAGCATGAAATGCAATATTCAGTGAAACATTCACTGTCACGAGTTTGTCACGAGGCCTACGACGTTTGACCTATCTAGGTGGCGGAATTACTCATTTATTTATTGTCGTTGCTGTTGTCGTGTATCCGTCCCTTAATGTGGCTTGTGGTGCGGTTGCACCTTGGTGTAGTTCAGCTCAACTTCGGTTTGCTTTCTCTCTCTCTCTCTCTAATTCCACTGCCCGTGCTATTCATCCTGCAGGTTCACGGGTGGCTGGTACCTTTCTCTCGAACTTGCTGTCTATCGGCCTCTCGCCTGTCTTTTTACCTGTCGCACGTGCTTCATTTCTTTTAGCTTGAAGTATGCTCACTCTGTGACGTAGCGTGGCATGTTGGCCGCCATCGCTTAGGCAGGTTTTCACTTCACTCGAGCGGAAGATGTCTCTGGGAGCGCCTGGTTCTGGTTCTTCACCTTATCGTCGGAGGTACAGTCGGTACCTTCATTTCCTACAGTCGGCCTGTAGGAGAGGGACATCACTTCTTCTTTTTCCGCATCTGCGCTTCTGTCCTCTCGACTGGACAGAGGGCAGAGAGAGTCGTTTGACCCGCCTCTTCGGGGTCACCCACGGGTAGCTGGTAAGCATCAGTTTCGTGGTTTGTTTGTTTTGGTTTGTTGTTGTTAGCCGGCTTATTCTTCTCTTTTGCGCAATTTTCTTTTGTTTTCAAAATTGTAAAAGAAATATTGTTTGAGACCTTTTCTCTGGTTAATTCAATCTTTAACCTGGCCATCCTAAATTATATCCAAAATTCTTTCTCCTGTTTATGCATCTGGTGATGCGGTAGTCGGTGGGGATGGGAGAGAACCTGGTGATTCAGGGTTGGTACTTGCTTGGTCTCGCTCGTCCGCCCCTGTCACATTAGCCGGACTCTTATTCTTCGGCCACCGTCTGTTTGTGTGTGCAAGGAGAACGAGTTTTATGTTCGCGAGCGTGGTACGCATGATTTGTCGTTTGGATGCGTGGTTGGAGATTTGTGTTATTTGAAATGTGGCTATAAAATGTGATAATTACGCCATTGAATTATTATTTGCAAATGTGGTGGCAGTTATAAAGCAACGGTTGCTGTGTTGGTTTATTTCCTAAGAAAGGAAAATGTTAAGCATGAGTGAGAGAAGGATGAAGATGATTCATATTTGTTTTATAGCCTGTTAATTTAATACCTGCTTCGTGTGAGAAGACTTTAATGACATTCCTGATTTGATTGGTTTACTGTGTTATGCTCAGGTCTGTGTTGAGCTGGGGTTGTTGGTGTATTTAGTAGACCTCCCCTCGCCCATCATGCGAGTGGCTGTTAGGATTTAACAGCATGGGTCAGACTGTACTGACGGCGGGGTTCCAGTACCTTCTTTCTTCCTTCCCTCCCTTTCTTCTCTCCTCCCAGCTACCTTTTCTCTCCTCCCGGGGGCTTCACCCGGAGCTTGGACTGGTTGGTGCCACGCGCTGGTTGGGGCCACGCTCTGGTTGGGGCCACGCTCTGGTTGGGACCGCGGACTGGTTGGTGCCACGCGCTGGTTGGGGCCACGCTCTGGACGGGACCGCGGACTGGTTGGTGCCACGCGCTGGTTGGGGCCACGCTCTGGTTGGTACCGCGCGCTGGTTGGGATCACGCACTGGTAGAAAAGCCTGTGGGCTTGACTGGCCGGTCCTGATCCCCGTCCAGGACCTCCAGCAACAACGCCACGTTTCCCCTTCCCCCCCCCCCCCCCCCCCCCCCCCCCCCGGGACGCGCTCTTCACTGTCTGCTTGTGCGTGTCAAGGGTGTCGGCCTTGAACGACTCTCTTCAAGAACCGACCCGGTTTGGAGCACCTAGTGCGACAGGGTGCTCCCAGTAGACTTTGGAGAGGCAGGGGTGTGGAGGCACTCCATGGTGTGGAAAGGGATGGATGCTGGAAATGTTTATTTATAATTGTGTATATGTCATATGTGTTGAAATGCTGTGATTGTGATTGTGTACGTCGTATGGTGAAATGTTTATTTATAATTGTGCATGTTGTGTGTGTTGGAATGCTTGATTGTGATTGTGCATGTTGTGTGTGTTGGAATGCTTATTTATGACTGTGTGTGTTGGTGTGAATAAATGGGGTGTTGTATCGTAATCTTTCTTGTGTGGGCTCTTGCGAGGCGTGTGAGGTCAGTCACTCCTTCACTCCCATCTAAACTGATCCTGTCAGGGCAGACCTCCAGGGGTCGGTCGTGACATTCACACACACACACACACACACCACCCACGCACGCACGACCACACCACGCACGCACACGCACCACGCACGCACGCACCACGACACGCACGCACACACGCACCACGCACGCACGCACACACACACACACACAACACACACACACACACACAACACACACACACAACAACACACACACACACACTTATGATCATGTATGTGTTATTTCTTTCTTTCTTTCTCTGTGTTGATTTCTGAACGGGCTGAAAGTCGGGCAGGGCACAACATCTGTGAAGGACATCATCAAACAGAGTCCCCTGTATAAAGAGGCACATGAGAAAAAAAAACGGCAGGAAAGCCCAACAGTGAAGCACGAAAGCAGGCCACTTGGTTCCATTAAAAACGCAGAAAAACGCACAAAGGGGCTCACGCACATCCAGCGCGAAGCCACTTGCGTGTCCCCGACGATGGAAGACTATTCCAAATAAATGACCCAAAGTGAGGGGATGCTTGAAAACGACTGTCGACAATGGCCCAACACATGGAACAACCCAAGAGCAGAACTTTCTGGTACATCAGAAAGGAGCGCCAAGCTTGGTCGGAAACGGAATCCTCGAAAACAGACCACTTCATACAAACCCTCTGTGGAGAGAGGGAGGAAAAAGGTCAAAATAAAATTGTGGGAGGAGGAAGGTCAAAATACAATGTAGGGAGAAGAAGGTCAAAATACAAGCGGGAATAGTGTCCGCAGCACTGACCAGTCATTAGTTAAGGCAGTCCTAGTGAGAGAAAACAAGGCATTTAAAATTGAAACATCATAATCATCATCAGAACAAAACTCCTCATTTCCATCACCCAGTCACGTTCTTCCACACTCTCACCCACATACCTGTGTTCTGACGGTCAGAGGACGTCCAAGCCTCAACTAGGATCAACCCAGGCTCGCCCTTTTACTGCAAGGACCCCTGTGGAACCTGCTCCTCTCGGGAACTGTCTGTCGTGAACAACGTTGGTGGCATGCATGACGCAACGTCCCGCCAAGGTAATATTCCCCAGCCGCCCCTGTTCCACTAGGAGGAACTGAGGGGTCAAAGCGTGGAGAAAGGGGGTGGGGGTGGGAGGGGAACTCTGACCTGTCTACACTGACCTCAGGATCACTGTGGAACGGGTGAGGGAGGTAGACGAGGTGACTGCCCAGCCAAAACTAGCGGATTTTCAACGAAGGTCACACGAAAACCAAACTGGTGAACCACATGTCCTATCTCACCCCTGCAATCCTGGCACAAGTTGCAGGCAGATCAAAGGGAACAACCAGAACAGGAGTCTCAGGTCTGGTGCATGTCGACAGAAGGCACCACTCGTGGCAAGAAGAACAGCCCGAGAGGCCACTGGGGTAGCAGATGGTCTAGGAGCCAAGCTGAAAGATGCCACGGCAAATGACGAAGAGAGCGATAGTTGCAACGAAGAAGCAGATTGTATATTTCCGGGAATTATTGCTCGACATTTCCCCCCTGAGAAGCCAAGAAAATGAAACTTTTACCTCCGCGGGAAAAAGCAAATTAATAGGGTGTTTATAGGAGTCAATAACGTTGAAAATCGAAGTTTGAAAAAAAAATGAAAAAAAAAAAGGAACGCCAAGTGGCAGTAAGAGATTTGTTTGAACAAGTAAGGATGACCCCCCAAAAAAAAGAAAAAAAGAATTTACAACGAATAGTGCACATTAAAAACCACACACGCGCACGCACACAAACACACATATGCGAATGGTCACACGGTTAAAAAAAATCCGTGTCGACAAATACGTTTGCATAATATATGTAAGGGGGAAAAAAACTATATGTATATATTTTACAAAATCTAATGCCACACTAATTCAATGGACTGCAAACAGAGATTGTATTTATATGAAATATACAACGTCTTTGTGATAAACCGTTTTAAAACAATAGAACCCAATGCAGTGTGAATTCAAGCAACATAAACAGAAATAGTGTCATGATTCAAGGGAATAGTGCTTTACAATCAGAACAGTGACTGGTGTGTGGTGGCGCGCGCGGCGGGGGCGTGGTGTGCGTGCGTGCGTGCGTGCGTGCGTGCGTGCGTGCGTGCGTGCGTGCGTGCGTGGTGTGTGTGTGTGTGTTGTGTGTGTGTGTATTGCATTGGCATGAATAAATGAAGTATATGTTTGTCACGTAATCAAAGCCATGAAATTCCCTACCTTGGTCAAGCATTGTATTTAAACAATAAACAAATGAGAACGGTGAAGAGTTCATCATCGTGAACCGTTAGGTCCGGAAGAAGTGGATCAGGCCTGGACTGGATGGACAACATGAAGGACTGGATGGACAACATGAAGGACTGGACTGAATGGGCAACATGAAGGACTGGACTGGATGGACATCATGAAGGACTGGACTGAATGGACAACATGAAGGACTGGACTGAATGGACAACATGAAGGACCGGACTGGATGGACAACATGAAGGACTGGACTGAATGGACAACATGAAGGACCGGACTGGATGGACAACATGAAGGACTGGACTGAATGGGGCAACATGAAGGACTGACTTGGACAACATGAAGGACTAGACTGGATGGACATCATGAAGGACTGGACTAGATGGACAACATGAAGGACTGGAATAGATGGATAACATGAAGGACTGACTCGATGGACAACATGAAGGACTGGATGGATGGGCAACATGAAGGACTGGACTGGATGGACAACATGAAGGACTGGATGGACAACATGAAGGACAGGATGGACAACATGAAGGACTGGATGGACAACATGAAGGACTGGACTTGATGGACAACATGAAGGACTGGACTGGATGGACAACATGAAGGACTGGACTGGATGGACAACATGAAGGACTGGATGGAAAACATGAAGGACTGGACTGGATGGACACATAAGGACTGATGGATCAGAAGGACTTGGGGATGACATGGACAACATGAAGGACTGGATGGAACTGGATGGACAAACATGAAGAGCTGGAGGAAAAAATGAAGGATTGGAGAGGACCAACAAAAGGGAAGGACTGAGGGCTGGATGAGACAACATGAAGGACTGGATGGACCAACATGAAGGACTGGATGATGGACACCAGGACG
>CM031627.1:36722530-36745278 GCA_018398815.1 Conus ventricosus | reverse complement strand
CTGTCGTGGCCTCACGCAAGACGACTCCTCCCTGCGATAAACATAACGCTCGCACACTCACCAGGCCCCCTCTCAACAGGCCCGACTCTTGAAGGAACCCCTCCTCCACTGAAGGATCCGACGGAACTGAGGGTCAAGGAAGGTCTGGCGCAGCACCCCCTCACGTAGCGCCTGAACAGGACGGTCCTTCCCTCCAGGGAAAGAGCAACAGGTGGCTGGAGAACTGCCTCACAGGGCGGTCCTTCCCTCCAGGGAAAGAGCAACAGGTGGCTGGAGAACTGCCTCACAGGGCGGTCCTTCCCTCCAGGGAAAGAGCAACAGGTGGCTGGAGAACTGCCTCACAGACAGTGGATGGCCTGGGTGGTCTCTCCCTCCCGGGAGGCCACAGGTAACAGAAAGCCGCCACTCACCTGCAAGCACCCGGCCGCTGACTGCAGTGATCTGGCCCCAGCCTCGGCACGGAAGCAGGATACCTGCTGAAACAACTGTAGGCCACTACTACTACTGTAGGCCACTACTATAGTGTCGCTACTACCTGAGTAACCAACGCACATAGCCTACGTGGTATGGCTTTAACTCTCCAGTTCCCTTGCTTACTTCCCACTTGGACATGAGAGCGACTCATATTCTGAATACACTCCCCAACCCGTCACTCGCTCAGGGGTTACTAGACCGATTACCGGCCAACCCTTACCACAGCAGTTAAAGCCATATAGAGAACAGTAATTTGCCGACTCTAGGCCACTTTCCCCTAAAACAGGTTTTGGGCGAAAGTGACTAAAAACAGCATATTAGTTTTTGAAAAGTAAGACTCAATAACCAAAAAATAACGTTATTACAAACAACTACTGTGTGGGTTATCTGTTTTCAAATTTTTTTACTAAATTTTAAATTTTCAGTTTTGTTTAAACCCGCGTTTTTTTGATTGATTTCTTGACTCTGGGTCACTTTCCCCGAAAAGGTTTGAGGGCGAAAGTGACTAGAATCGCTATTCTGTTTCGACAAGTAAGACTTCAATAACCAAAAAAAGTTTATCTACAAACAACTATGTGTGGGTTATTTTTTTTCAATACTATTTTAAATAAACTTTTCAGTTTTCAGTTTTTGTTTATCCTCGTTTTTCTTGTTGTTTTCAATTCATCTTTTCAGCATACTTTTCATCAAAGCGTCCTTCTTTTTTTTGGTCTCAAAAGTTTTTTAAATCCACCATTTACCCTAGCATGATAAATTTAAAAACGGTAATAGACAACAGCAGCAAAAACCTTCAATGGTGGGGGGGTTAGGGGCGGACATACCATGCTTTAACAATTACCGTCGGCCTCCACACCGAATACAGGACCCGTCATTAGGGCATCCACACTTAATTTACCCTTTCTTGTTGGGTTTACGACTTGACACAGAAAGGGTTTTCGTTTCACAGAACCGCACACAGAATAGTTGTTAATGGAAAAAACAAAAAAATGCCACATCTTCAATGGGCACCCCTTCCTTTCCCTTTTTTCTTGGTGGTATTGTGCCCGGGCAGACTGCGTGGGTTTTCTGTGAGAGAAGTGATTTTACCAGAAAATTTATGTCTCAAAAACAGCATTTCTTCAAAAATGAGAAACTCAGGAACGCAAGTTGCCACAAAATTATTAGATTTTTCAAACGCCATCAACTTTTTTCACGACATGGGTCAACTTTTTTCTTTCAAAAAACCAAAATTTCCCCTCCATTACCGCCGCCCAAAACCAACGGAATTGTGGAAGAGGAAGAAAAATGTTTACATAAAATAAAGATACTTTGAAAAAATGATTGAAGGGTCGTAAAGCGAGAGAGAAGGGGCCCCAGAAAAAGCCAAAAAAAGCCCAAAAAAAACTCTTTACAAATTTTTTAAAAAAAAAAAGGGAAAAGAAAAACGGGAAAAGTGGGACCAAATTTTACGCATAAAATCTTGCATCAAATCAAGCAGAAAAAATCAACGATTTCAAAAGAAAGTTTTGAAAACCTTTTGAGAAAAATTTGAGAAAACGAAATTGTGGCAAGGCTTCAAAAGGGAGTTTTAAAAAAGAAAAAAAACGGAGCCCAAACGATGTGTTTACAACCGTTTGGAATTTTAACCCCCTTGCAAAAAATTGGTTTTAGACAAAGGGAAAGAAGGTGGATTGCTCAAAAATGGGCACAAAGGGTCAAAAAGGGAAATGTGATTATTTGATGATCATGCGCGCAAAATTTTCGTGCTATTTCAAAGATCCCTTTATGGATTCCACAGTTTTTTTCCTGTCGGTCTTCCCGAGGGATTTTTTGGGAAGTTAAAACAGATTACCCCATGTTGGGAAAATCCATGAATTTATGGAGTATTGGTTTCGCCTATTACACAAATACCAAATAACAGAATCTGCTCCAAGCTTCCAATAAAGTAAACGGTTAAGGTGACAAGTTTTGTGAATACTGACGATTGGATGACGCGTTTTCTAAACAGAAACAGCTATATATATAAACCACCTCTCTGTCAAGTTTTCTGAACTACTGTGACGAGTTCTTCTAAAATAGTAACGGTTACGCGTAACCGACCTGGCTAGCAGCGAAGGCTCGGCTGTTGAGGGCCACTGGGACGACCTACAGCGTGGGCCTGCGTGGTGGTTAAACTATCGGATGTCATCGCCCCATCCCCCTGACACGTTCTGCTGGCTTGGGGCCACGCCATAGTGTTCATTTGCCGAGGACAAGACACCTGCACATTGCCACCGACCCCCGATGAATCAGTCAGGCAGTGTTGTCTGGAAGACTGAGAGTGAGACACAGATTACAGAAGACACGTATACGTTTTAACCAGCGCACCTACTGACGAATAGTATGACGTGGTTCTAAAAATAGTAACGGTTTCGCGTAACCGCCCCTGCAAACATTCTACTGAAACCCATGCTTCAACTGGTCCTGCACACCTCCTTTTCAGGCTGCCTTTCGGGAGGCCGCCGTATAGAACTGAAAACAGATCTGTGATTTATGTGATTCAGGACTGTGATAAGTGCTTTCGGTTGGCTGTCTTGAATTTACGACGTTCAAGTGGTGAACAACAAAAAGCCCCTTCACTTTCCACAAGCATGTCCTGTCTATTGGTGTTTGTTTGTTGTTTGTTTGTGTTTGTGTTTGTTGTTTGTTTGTGTGTGTGGTTGTGTGTTTTTGTTCATCCCCACGCACGCAAGTTCCCCCCTCCCCACCCCCACGCACGGCACGTCCCCCACCCCCACCAGGCATGCACACCCCCCCACCCAACTCCACCCCACCCACCCCACCCACGCATGCACCACACTTAGTCACTTTTAAGTTCTTAAATTAAGTCATCCAAAGTCATCCACAAGTTTTTACTCAAGTTATTCACAAGTCATCCTCAAGTCATTCACAAGTTCTTACCCAAGTTATCCTTAAGTTATTCTCATAGTTATTATTGTTTTTATTCACGTTGTCTCCAAGTCATCCTCAAGTTCTACCAAGTAAACCTAAGATCATAACTAAGTCATTCTCTTAGTACAAACCCAAGTTCTTTTGAGTTATCATAATTATCATAAAAACAAGACATCTATGTTTTTATCTTAAATAGTAGAGTCTAATATAGTACACACACGCCTAAAAAAACGCGTCATTCGCTGAGATTATCTTGCTCGGCGTTCTCTGCGCGAGATCGGTAGCATAGATCTTAATGAGTTCCTTACATCTAAGCTACGTATCATTGATTACAATTCGGGTCTATGGAAATTCTTTTATGACTCCATGTCTTTATTTATTGACTTTATCTTTTTATTATACGCCATGATCTATTTTTTATTAAAAAAAATTAACATTAAGATTCTTAAAATTATTATTCCATTTGAAATGGATCAAAAAGATCTTTTGTTGTTGGCGGTTTTGGGCGTTGCAGTTGTCTTTTTCTGTTTTAGTGGTTCCGGTTGTTTTAACTTCTTGTGTTTTGTTGCCATTGGTTAGTATATTTGATAACCGTAATAACAGCCCCAGCAGCAGCAAGGGCGCCAATAAATCGGCAACAGTTTATGTTCTAAATACTTCCAGAAGATTTGGGGCACCCTTGTATCACATGGGAGTTTTTATAGATGGATTGAATCAACTTGTTCTGGCGTTGGCTGGTGTTATGTTCTTTCATGATGGAGTTATATCTGTAACATAATTTTTTTTGTCTGTACCACTCCAGGCTATTTTTTCCTGCTTTAACACGCCCTGGCTGAGGCACTTTTCCACTGGCCCACACATGTTTCAGTGTTTTGCTGAATTTCTGGCTTGGTTACTTTCTCCTCCTGATTCAATGTTTCCTGATTCTGGTTCTGATGGATTTTCCAGCTCGTTCCATTTTGAAGGGAAATCAAAATCTATATGATTAAAAGTTATTAATCCCATGTTAATGGCGATAACAATGTTCCAAACTGTAGATTAGATCGCATCCTAGGAGACTTTTTTCTGCCTTGGTTTTAAAACTGGATTCTTCGCGTTAAATCATACGTAAGATCTTGTTCAGAATTCTACTGGGAGAAATCTACTGACTAGTTTAGTGTACAAACTAAGAAACCGTTTGCCCACACTTTTCACCATTCTAGACCCCAGCTGACGCTTCATACTGTTATGAGTATGATACTTTTTAATGTCTTGTGGAGACATCTGTTGAATCTGTTCTATGCGAATTCGTTAGAGGAACTGTTTTGTTTTCCCACATGCTGCCCAAAGAATACTGCCTCTCCTTTTTGGGATATAGTTGGTCATCAACTTGGTCATTATAAGTTCAGGAAGGTTTAGGGGCTGCCTTGTAGCTGTAGTAGTTCATCGCTGGTCATTGTTTGTTATTAAATTATAATTATTGTATTTTCTAAAAATGAGCACCGAAAAAACTGTTGCTAACTTGTATACCATCTGCGGTTATTGGAGGTCTAGTGTAGGATACTCATGCTAGGTAAAAAAGCTTGATAGAATTACACCAGCAGATCTGCAAACTTGTACTGTGATGACTCAGCAAAGCTAGATGCTATATTGCAGTTAGTTTTGCCACGAAAGATTTTCTTGATCAAGCAAGGATATAATTCCAGACAGTATAAATATGTAATTAAAAAACACATTTATAAAAAATGCTTCACTCGTAATGATGATAGGCGGCGCGGGCGCTGTGGTTAATGCGCTCGCTTTTGTGGATAGTAATTACGCGTTTAGTAAACTGCGGGATCCCCCCCCCCCCCCCGAAGGCGAGAGAAAAAGACATAACAAAGCTGGGAGCAACTAGGCGCAGCACAAGATCGTATGAAAAGAAGAGAATTGAGCAGTTAGATTTTATTAATTACACACTGAAAAAACAGGGGGCATGCAGCTTACACATTTAAAAGATGTTGATCAAGACAATAAAACAATATTTTCTTCGAACAGGCAACCAATCGGGGACATTGCCCCACCAAAATTCAGTGACTTTTATCAACCATCAGAAAAACAAAAGATGCAAGAAATCGGGTTTTTTGTCTTTGGCATGACCTTTGTGTATTTTGTTGTACATAATATTGGCTGAATAAAAAATGAACAAAATCTATTATTCCCCCAAAGGATATTGGAAGGGTATCACAGCAATACAAAAGCTAAGCCAAGCGGCAGGGGTCAGTGAACAACAGCAAAAAAATGGTTACTAAACAAGCGATTTGGCAAATTTATTTACCTGCGCCTAGGCGAATACAGAGACCACACTTTGTGAACACAATACCGAACGACACCCATCAAATGGATCTTCTATATTTACCCTCTGATACGATTAGACGAAAAAGATTTAAGTACGCACTTACAGTCATTGACGTAGCTTCAAAATACAAAGATGCGGAACCATTAACACAAAAGAGTGCTTCTGCTGTTGCTGTTGCTATACAACTGATATACCAACGGGGCCCCCTTAACTTCCCCCCGCTGATTCAAGTCGATGATGGAAAAGAATTAAAGGCCAAGTGAATCAATTATTGTTAAAACACAGAGTTACTATTAGAGAGGCATTCCGGGAGTTCACAGATCACAGGCTTTAGTTGAAAACTTTAACAAACAGTTACCCGAAAGACTTTTCTCTTACCAGTATCACAGAGAGCTGATTGACAATTCTCGCACACAGAATGGGTTAGAAGACTGCCCTCAGTTTTGCGCGCAAGGAATAATGAAGAATTAAGGGCTAAAACCAGTACAAGCAATCAAAAGAAAAAACAAAAAATGTTGTTAAAGGAGAGTCTTCATCGGCAAACTATTCCCGTTTGGTTTAAAAGTAAGGTACCTTTATTTACCGGGGGAAGCAGAAGGGGACACTCGCATTAGGGCAACAGATCCAGTTTGGAGTGTTGACCCGTACGAAAAAAAAAGAATTGTAAAAATGAATCGCCCGTGTATTATTTTACGAGAAACTGACACAAAAAAACAACCCAGCTCCTCAAAGATCTTTTGTGAAGAAGAACTGCAGATAATTCGCCAGACACAGTTCCGCTTTAATTAATTTACGGTTCTCCAGTGCCGATTGCATATGAAAACCCCGGATTAACAAACACCCGTTTTGTGTTTGTTCTATCTAATGACTTCTTTGTTACAACTGTTGTGTTGATCTCTTGTAGATTAGATCGCAGTTTTACGTTGTCATGATGAAAAGTCTTTTTTGCCAAACAATGCTTCTTTGTAGTTGTCATGTGATATGTTTGACTGCACAACGCTGCGAGATATTCCCTTTGCTTTTTAAATGATTTTCCCCTGGCTCGAAAACTGACTTTTTTTCCCTTAAACCAACAAACTCCTTGATCCCCTTTTCCCAGATAATTCATCCTTCATTTTTCCCTAAAACTTCTTGTTAGTAATTGAATGCAAAGGCGAATCTTTAGGGTAATCAGATGTGTCGTACCATCCCGCATGCCCTTTAGCCACTTCGGTTTCCATGTCTTTATAGATGTCTTCGTGGGGATATCTATAACAAAACTGTCTGTATCTGTGTAAAGTACTCTGGACTCAGGATACGAGGGCTTAAAGTAGTCATAAAGAAACTCTAACATCAAAAGCTTTGATAATTCTAAAACAGTAAACCCAAAAAAATACAGGTTTGTCCAATTTGACTTTTTTTTTTTTTAAATCATTATGCCAAAAAGCTGATCATGAAATCTTCTAAAGTCCTGATAATTAGGTTTTGAAGTCAGCTTAATTGCTTCGTTCTCTTTGGTGACTAATCTGACATCTTTGCGCTTGTGCGGATTCTCCAAGTCTTTCCGAAACAGCTGTTGTTCATCAGCTTGAAAAAGTCTTTTTCTGAAGCATCTGTGGATTTAGTTCTGAGATCAGTGTTCTTCATGATGTTGGTTTCATGAACTGTTCTTGATCAAAAGCAATTATGCCGATGAACTCTGTCAACTTCAAACCATGCCTTAAAAAAAAATTGTGAACCCTGTAATGACAGACATAATTTTTTTTGCCTTGAAGATTAAGGCACAATTTTTAGGCGGCTCTCTTGGATTTGTCTTTAGACTTTCTGCTCCCTAATGGGTAGTCATTATGTAGGTCATGGAGTTCATGAGGATATTCTAAGTCAACTTCTAGAATGAAACCGCGCTGTTGATCGGACGCAAAAACTGCTCAACCACTTTAAGGGCCTTTTGAATATTTTTCGGATCGCCGCCTGCGTACATTTTAAAGTTCGTAATGGAAGCGATTGCGCCATTGCCCAACCTACAGATTGTTTGCATCTAAATACAAAGAAAGTTAGACCTTTTACTCGGATCATAATCGCCCAAGTATTTGTTGTTTGCTTACAGTAATGATGCGACGCCATATTTAATTCCCCCACGAAATCCGTTTTAAATCATCTGAATCATTGGTAGGTCAGAAAAATAAATCAATCTGTACTCCAGTAAACTTTAAGAAAGCGTCCCAACTCATCCCGGGCGCAAATGTAATGCGCAGGATCCAGGCTATAATGTTTATGCAGGTCTTTCTATAATTTTAAAAGACGTCCCCCAAAAAAATTACATCTGCCATTAAGTAGGATCATGATAGTCTCCATCGTTTTACAATCTAACTTCTGCCACGCATCTTGAGCATGTGGTAATCGGAGTCGCTGACCCCCTTTCCTTAAGACTAGAAAAGAACGCGCCTTTAGGCGGAAGTGTATCTTCGTCAAACCTTTCCCAATGTTCTGTATTCATAAGGGTAAACACCCTTTCTAACAAGAGTTGATTTCAAAATATTCTTCCGTTATTGGGCAGGACTTTAAGGACATAGCCAGTGCCTCTAATGACCCCATCATGTTTGCATAGAGTCTTTAGAAAGACTGTTTTTTTAAAGTGAAAACATGTACTTTTCTGATGACTGTGCAATGCATGCTACCCTGAAGGCGCTGGTTACTGTTTGCATTATAAGGTGAGGTCATAACCTCGCAAGTTGTGAAAGAATACAGGCAGCTTCCATGTCTTTGGATCAAACTTTAGTTGAAGATTGATTTACTGTGCGCTGCACCTCTAAATTTCCCCACTAATGTGATCATGGTCTCTTACTGTGGGGTTTACACTCTTGGGCGTTGCTCTAAACCGCAAATCCAACAATGCGTGGCTTGAGTCATACTGTTGTTGGTCTTCAGGCGCCATTATGATTTCAGATAAGTTTAGATTAATTTAGAACAGGCGTTACGCACTTGCTGCATGCGTTTTAAAAATGTTTCTGCAGCATCTGGCCCTCTATATAATTCTGGTTCTGAATAAACCCCATCCGACTAACAATAATGAAGGCAAATGAACAAATTGATGATTACTCATTAAGACTGTTTTTCGAAGTTTTTGTGGTGTGGCCCTTCAAAAGGAACAATAAGGACTCGAAGTCTGCGAAAACTACGTATGGACTTGTTTGCAGCCGTTTCCAGTCTTAAAACTACTTTAGATCTGGCGGGGGCGGTATTGTTCTGTCTTACAGTCTACAGAACTTTTACAATGTTTTATATGTTCAAGCGCGGTTTGAGCGGTTGGAATTCTTGTTAAACATTTTCTACAGAATTCTTGTTATGTTCATGTTTGAAGTATGCGCTAATAATCTGCTCATTGTGCGTATCAATGTGTAAGGGGGCAGCCCTGCGGCGAAAACATTAGGAGTAAGTCCACATGACTTTTGGCTGGTTCGCCTATTGTTGGACGTTCTTGGACACTTTAATTGGCACCAAATTTGTTTCCTCATCCCATGTGTATACATTACAGTTTTTGGGGTTGTTTTGTTCTTCAAACTGATCAATTTGGTCTACACTAACGGAAAGGATATTCCATTGAAGTTAAGATCTTTGGCGTATTGCCGATAGTTAGTCACTCTCTCTGCGTGTTCGCGGACATGATGCAGCCTTGCAAGAACCACACCACATGAAACATTTGTTGTCTGAATTTTTTATTTTTAAAACTGCTCTCTTAAACCAACTCCCGAGGTAGCGGAATGTAAGCCTTGTCTACAATCGGTGCATACTTACCCTGTTTTAATCAAAATCTCTAAGCTTCGCCCTCTGCCCAAACCCAAAGGGGCCTCTCATTTTAGCTTTTTCAGCGGCAGCGTAAAATGTGTAAGCAGTTCGTCTGCCCAACCGGGTGTTAAGTCATTAGAGGAAAGAATAGTCTGTTGTTTAGTCGAGACCCAGACTTCTAGATTTTCCTTCATTTATTGTTCATAGTCGATTAAAACAGCTAAAAATTATTTTAAACCCGGTGGGGGCTATTGTTAGTTTGCCTGGAACTTGAGAATAGCATGAACAACACTTGCCTGTACGTTTTTGGGTCAATGACTTCTAAATCAATATCATTCAGTGCTCTTGATAAACGCTCTCTCTCAAGCATTCCTTCAAACAATTCATCTGGGCCTTCATATATCTTACCCATGCTGTCTTTCTTTCTAAGCCAACTTATTTATTTAAATTAAAAAAATACACGGCCCTTAATCAGAATCAATATTCAACGGTCTTTTTGTGCTTGGACTCATAAACTAAAGTATAAACACCTTCGATGTTGTTACTGTGAGCTTTTTTAACAGAGTTTAATGTCTCGTTTACTTTTTTTAAGCATTCCTTTTTTATCTGCTCGGCGTCTGGCTGTAGAGAAAAACTTGCCCTCGCCTTCTTTGAAGATCAAACTTTTGTCTTTTTAGTCATCAAAATCGGCCTGAAAACGATTAAATTCTTCGCCCGTGATGTTTGAGTAACTAGTGCTTTATTTATTGTCAGTTTGAACGAGCTAAGTTTAGCTGTTATTAGTTGAACCATAGCTGTGTGCTTTTGGGTTTAGTTTTTAATTTTTTGCCAGCAGCATTACAGCTAATGAACACAGGCCGAGAGCTAAAGACAACCCCCCTAGAGGCAAAGCTGCGGGTGCCCCTACACCTGTTGCTAAGAGGCCTACACTTGTTCCTGCTGATAGAGCATTTTATAGTTGATGTTCCAGTATTAACATATGTAACAGCTTTAAAAGGCAGCAGAATACCTTCGTTTGGTTTTGCTGTATTTTGAAGGGTCCTGCTCTAGTTTTTGTTGCATTTGTGTAATGTTTGTTTAATCTGAAGGTTTTTATGTCGGGGGCTTTTCCTTCTTTGGCGGCGCGGTAGGCACATTTGGAAAAACCCTAAACAGACATTGCTTTTTTAAAAAAAAAATAATTTAGTATTGTATATCTTTTAATCTGTTATCTTCCAATATTCAGCTGCGCATCATATTTATAAAACAAATGTACATTAAGCGGTTTATCGGCTTCTTCTTCTTTATCATTTGAATTTTTATTACGTCTCTCACAGTTCTCCCGCTTCCATGCAACTGATTATCCTCTGTTGACCTTAGGTCAATCCATAAAACCGTATTTCGTTGTTAAATAATCATCAAGTCTTACACTGTGAAGGTGTAGATTTTTTAGAACACAAGGTCAACTGTTGGATTTCTACACCTCCCACCTCCAAACAGTTTTCTTATTTCATCAAATGCTGATAAGGTTTAAGCCCGCTAGCATAGATTTGGTTAGGACTGCCTCAATCGAACATTGTACTTTCTTTATTTTTGGATTAAAAAATTTTTCACTTCCTCTTTTGAATGGTTCTTCATCTTCACACAGAAATAAAATACCTTTAAGCGATCTTGCTGGGGCCCGCTAAAACTAAAATTCCATATAGTGTCTGCCCTGTTTTAGGATATGTTGTATGATGGAATCACTCTTTGTAATATATTGCAAATTTTTTGACTGATATTGTTGCCCCAATCAGCCTTGCTAAATTAGGGTTGCTAACAACGTCAAACTCTAACGAGATGTCAGAAATGCTGTATTTTGCTTCGGCGTCAAATGATTTGATAAACCCGTTTGTATTCCCATTAAAAGTTAGTTCATATGAAAATCTGTCTTTTA
This sequence comes from Conus ventricosus, assembly GCA_018398815.1. Classification (NCBI taxonomy): domain Eukaryota; kingdom Metazoa; phylum Mollusca; class Gastropoda; order Neogastropoda; family Conidae; genus Conus; species Conus ventricosus. Next base: position 36,733,897 of record CM031627.1, on the reverse strand, counting down.
ATGCTCCTTGAAAGTATGGTGCATGCGCTTTTAAAAAACTCAAAATCTAAGGGTTTGGAAAGCGATTTCCATACGCAAACTTTACAGCTAATACTTTTTGCCGTCTTTAGTATCTGCGGCACCTATTCTATGTTTTAGTGCTTCTTCATTTTTATTCCCTTTAACGCAAAGTCAGCCCTTTCAGTCCCCGGGTTTGCCATAGATCGAATAGGTTAAAAATATGTCTGCATTGTGTAAAGAAAATATTTCTTGCCCTCAAGTTTTATAGAATTTTCTTAACGATTGCCCGCCCAGATTTGTACAACTGTCCTGTTTGGGGGCTGTTGTTGAAGCGAGTTCTATTTTGAAAGTAAGAGCGCAGAGCCTGGCACCCAAACACGTCATTGCTCCTAGGTCTGGAAATTTGACAGTAAGAATTTGATCTGCATCAATAGTAGATGGATTATTTGGAACAGTAATAGTCCGCTTATTTCCCCTTTACGCCAAAGGGGTCTTTCAGTCTTCTATGCGGGCCAAGAATTGAACCATATGTTTGCGCCATTTTATGAAGCAAAATAAAAAGTTAATTATTTAAAAAACATGGCAGGCATTGAAGGTGAAGAAGATTATGATGTTTTTGATCCCGGAGACGACATGAGTGAAATTTATCCTTTGACAAAGCATCGCCCGGCGCTCTCATTGCGGCGTGAATTAACAGGGAAAATAAGGTCAAATCATTGTACCAAAGTTTTGGGCCCGAACCTCCCGAATTAATAGACCCCAATGATTTTGAAGTAAAGATGACCATTTGTTTGTGAAAAACGATCAAGGAGAACTTGTTCAGCTTACAACTAAAAAAGACCATCAAAGTTTTTAGCCGTGGGTTCAATTAGAAAAAGACTCCCTGCGAGCGTACAAAATCGCCTTTGGCATTGCTAGACCAAAATTAGATAGGGTTGCAGTTGCTAAAACTTCAAAACACACTGCAAGAACTCCCCACAGATAACCAAAATGCCAAACATGGAACTTAAAGAATTAAATCAATCAGCAGGTGAATTAATAAAAGTAAAAGAAACAGAATCCAGTTTTTCAGAAGAAACAGCGTTAAAGACTATACACGACTCACCGCTACCCATGCGAGAACTAACGGCCCTTGATCATGCTTTGAGAAGCATCAGAGGCGAAATTTAAAAAACAATTTAGCAAAACTAGGTGAACTAGATGAGCATATAAAAGAGAAAAAGAAAACTCGTTGAGGCGATGCGCCAACTTAGGACATGATATTAAAGAAAGAATACCCCAAAGACTAAAAGATCTTGAACAAGAAAGATCAGCAAGACTAGAAGTGCTGTTACTAACCAAGAACAATTACGAACTCAAGTGAGCAGAATAAGAGAAAAATATCAAAAGAATTTTATATGAGACACAACGCTAGCAGAAAGAATAAGAACACTGTTTTGAGAGCAAGGAGTCACATTTGCAAGCGTTTTAACGGCCTTAGGATTTGCAATAAGTACACTGGTGATGGCTATTACAGGCGGCGGCGGACAACGCCGGGGCCTCCACCGCCTCGCCTCCATCACCGCCTGATAAATGTGGGTAAAAAAACAGCTTGATCATCTTGCGGATTTTTTAAAAAAATTAGCCCGGTTTAAAACTATAGACTCTTTACCCGGCATATTAGGGGGCATTGTTAGTTGGCTTTTGTCTATGCAGGGAAAGTAGTTGGCTTTATGGCTGAGAAACTTATGGGCATTAGTTCTCTTAATAGTTTGGTTTAATTTTTAGTAAGATAAAGGCCCAAATAATCTAGGCCAGTTAATCCAAGAAAAAAGGCTGTCTTTTCATATTCATGGTCATCGCGAACAGAGTCCCGAGCTTTGCTGAGTCTTCAAAGGCCTTTGGGCTTTGGGCCACGGGGATTGGATGACTTATTCTTGGGGGGTCGTCTTGTTTTTTTACTGCTTGCAATATTACTGGCTCAGGAATTTATTTCGTTTTTCCCGACCTTCTGTTCATTGCCTGCCACAAGGATTTCATTATTGTAGTTTATTATTGTGCCTATCTGGAGTCTGAGGTCAGAAGGCAGCATGTATAAACCAGTGCCAACAGCAAGTCTATTTCGATCTTGCGTATTGTAAAACATTTTTGGGACCTTTTTATACTTGAAGGTAAATCAACTGTAGAATTTAAAGGCGTCCCCTAAATTTGCTAAGTTTTTGTTTTTGTGCATCAAAGCCAGTAGAAGGATCGGTTATGCTCGATCTTGTTTTGTTTCTGCGACCCTAGCAAACAACCCAAAAGTAAGTACGAACAGAGTCGTTTATTCGTTCTATTCCTGCTTTAGTTAGGCCCTTAGAAGTGTCTAAATAAATGTTGTCCATGCTGTTTTATGTTCTTGCTCTATGGCCCCAGGTGAACAGCTGTGCCTGAAGAGAAAGATGTGTAAGGAGGATTCCAGTCATATTTATACTTTCTGTGCACGCCCCAAAATTTAAAGGGGTTCCTAAGCCCTGATTAAGATCCAACTTTTGTCTAAAGTCTGTTTAACATTAATATTGAATTCGTTACAAATCCTTTCAAAAACCTTCATGTCTATTCTGTTGCTGAATGGATTAAACGGTTTGTCATTTGGCAATGGAGCTTTGCAGTTCAGTCAAAATACGGCTGAAGGTGTAATAGAAAAGAAATCTATACACTGACCTCACCAAAGGATCGGGGTGATTTAAGTGATCAGCATACGACACTCCAATCCAGTTGATGCACAAAACACAGCAAAGTTTAACTGGTTCTGATAAAACTGCATCGGATGACTAAACCCCACTTTCGCGATGTAGTCTTTTTTAATAGGGGGGTTTTAAGTATCTGTTTAATGGAGTACTAACCTTTTTATGAAAAGTGTCAGTCTGGGTCACAGCAATGTCAAGAGTATCAGTTGCTATATTTTTAAGATTGTAGTGCGGCCCAACAGAATATTTTGCATTAGTTATTTGAATGCACTCATTTTTTTTTTCGTTTTAAAAATTTTTTGTAACAATAACAACCCAAGACCGTCCTTCGTTTTTAGAACATGCTATTGATAAATTGCGGGGCCAAAACGGTTCCCCGCTCCATGAATATTCTACAAAGTGTATGGTTTAATATAAGCAAAGCCAAGGAGAATAATAAGGTTCTAAAAGTTGACAAAAAAAGGGGCAAAGTTAGCCAGTTAACAATTACTGATGGTTTTTAGGGTTTTTTTCTCACTAAAAGAAGCAATGAGTAACTTCGACATTACTCTTAAAAATTAACAATCTAAAAAAAAATGTTAACATTCAAGCCTGAAGAAGAAGGAGGTTACTATTTTGATAAAGAGCTAGCTAAAATGTTAGGGTTTGCAGTAACAATTATAGGATTTAGAGTTACACCAAACAAAACTACTTATGAGGGGGAAAATCCCCTCGATCTTGCATTACATTCATTACTCTATGTTCATTTGGTGAGCTGAGCACTGATGAAAACTTATATTTATGGAAGGCCCTCAATGTTTTAAGGCTCTTCCGTCAGGGAAAGCTGATATTGCGATTATGAAATTATACAATTCCCTAATTTACAGTTTAAAAGATTAGTTTGTGGAGGGTCGGATCATTTAATATAAAAATTGCAGACAAAGCGGGGAAGTGTGAAATGTGATAACTACACATTGTTTTGGAAATAAAATAATAAGTTGTTCTAAAAAATAATGTCGCGGGGCCAGGGAAGAATCAGGAGTTACATTAGCGCCTGTGAGGTGTATTTAAACCCTTTGAAATTTAAAAGACCTTGCAGGCGTTGGGCGGACTTTGAACAGAACGGTGAGATAGGCGCTTTGTATGGTTTTGAGTAACCTAAAAGATGGTGATTATAAACGCAAAGAGGTTGGCGACAGCAAAAAAATTTTCCCAAACAAACCAATGCGCAATCTAGAGGCAATAATGTTGGCCAGTAGAATATAAAATAGTTCGAAAACCTGACCTCAAATGGCACTTAGAACCATAAATTTTGAATGGGACAAAAATTTGAATTCATAAGCCCATTTACATATTTTAGCCGTCAAAAAAGTTTCAGAAAAGCATTCAAAATCTGGCCCTTTACATGTAAGTCTTATGCGGACGACAATAGTCGGAAAGAAATTGAAATAACGCCGTATGGGAAAAAACAGTACATCTCCACAGAAAAGAACAGTTGTAAAAAAAGCTTCTACAAAATTACAGTTCTTTCCAAGCAAAAATTAGGAGACACGTTTTAAAAATAATATTTTAAATTTCTGTTTTTTAAAGATGTGGAGAGGGATGGGGTTGTGGGCGTTAGTGAGACCTTATAAAAGGAATTAATATTAGCTGGCAAAACTTGACGTTAAACGCCTTACAGTTACCCTCGTCGTTCTTCACAATGGTGAGGATATTAAGGTTATAACAACAAGCAACAAAATCACTGTTGACTTAAATAGAAACAATCTTACGAACTGAATTGGATTAATCTTACACATTTAGGCCTTATAGGGTTTTATTATACTGAACAAGTTTTGACAGAGAGTATGATAAAAATAATAACTGGATTAGATTAAGTTCTGTTATAAAACTATGGAGTAGTTAAACTTTATGACAAAAACTCCTCATTGCTCATTGATTTGTGGGCAGACTGGTTGTGGAAAAACAATATTATCCTCGACCGTTACAAACAGTTTATCGTTATAATTTTGATCATATTGTAATTTTTTTGCCCAACACTTAAATGGAACAAAGCATATCATGATAGAAGGTTTTTTATGGACATATGATGACATATATTTAGTTGATCCTAGCAATAAACTGAGTGAGTGTTTAGGGAAAAGTTTTATAGACTGTTTGAAGGAACGCAGACACTATTTATTATAGATGACTGTTCGGCAGAAAGAGACATAGTTAAAAAGAGAAACACTTTATCAAAAAATTGCTTTCAGTGGAAGACATGCAGGATAAGTGTGGGATTTTATGCCAAAAATATAACTCAGTTTTAAAGACTTTAGAGAACAGTTAAAGACTGTAGTGTTATTTCACATGAAAGACAGAGACTCATTTGAAGAATGTTTGCGTGAAAATGATGTTATTGAAAACGATTTAGGAAAAACACAGGATTAAGCAAAAACTGAAATCTGAAAAGTTTAGTAAATTAGTATTGAAAACGGGTAATCCTAACAGTATGTCTGTCTGTAGATAATCGTTATTTTTTGGTTATTTAAGTCTACTTGTCAGAGAACAGTAATATTTCTGATTCTGGTCACTTTCGCCCGAAAACTGTTGAGGGGCGAAAGTGGCCTAGAGTCGGCATATTACTGTTCTTCATATTCTCCCCGAGCCAATCCACGTTATCACCATGAAATTAGGCATCACACGCAGATCTCGGGAAAAGAAAACAACCAACCGACCCCACGACGACTCCATGGGGCCCCCCTAGAAATACTAAGTAGTTAGGAAATGGGTAATTTCACGCAAGGAGATGTCTTCCCATAATAATCAGTAGAAATAGACATCTCTCTACAAAAACTTATCGATTTCCAGCTGGGTCAAAGTTGACACAAGGGAATGGGCTCCTGGCCAAATCCCCCACAATCTTGTCCCTCTTTGCACGGTCATTATACCAAAAAATAGCATAATTCGCTCGCCAAAATTTCCATCCATCACCCCACTTCATGCCATCTCTTGTCAGTTAACCTAGTTCTTAATCCTCGTTATGCCAGCTAAAACCAACATTTTAAATTACCCCCCATATTTTTTTATGCTGCACCCCCGCCTTTCTTTTTCTTACTAAAACTAAGGGGGCCACACGGGTTTCTCACTATTTACAATTCAAAAAAAAAATCTTAAAACGCCCTTTCTGTCACTTTTAAAAAAATTCAAATGGGGCTGCCACCATTGCAACCTAGGTGTGTTTCTCCAACCGATGGAAATTTTAAGTGATCAGCATACGACACTCCACATCCAGTTGATGCACAAAACACAGCAAAGTTTAACTGGTTCTGATAAAACTGCATCGGATGACTAAACCACACTTTCGCGATGTAGTCTTTTTTAATAGGGGGGTTAAGATATCTGTTTAATGGAGTACTAACCTTTTTATGAAAAGTGTCAGTCTGGGTCACAGCAATGTCAAGAGTATCAGTTGCTATATTTTTAAGATTGTAGTGCGGCCCAACAGAATATTTTGCATTAGTATATTTGAATGCACTCATTTTTATTTCGTTTAAAAATGTTTGTAACAATAACAACCCAAGACCGTCCTTCGTTTTTAGAACATGCTATTGATAACAATTGCGGGGCCAAAACGGTCGCGCTCCATGAAATATTCTACAAAGTCGTATGGTTTAATATAAGCAAAGCCAAGGAGAATAATAAGGTTCTAAAAGTTGACAAAACAGGGGCCAAAGTTAGCCAGTTAACAATACCTGATGGTTATTACGGGTTTTGCCTCACTAAAAGAAGCAATGAGTAACTTCGACATTACTCTTAAACTTAACAATCTAAAAAACATGTTAACATTCAAGCCTGAAGAAGAAGGAGGTTACTATTTTGATAAAGAGCTAGCTAAAATGTTAGGCTTTGCAGCTAACAATTATAGATTTAGAGTTACACCAAACAAAAACTACTTATGAGGGGGAAAATCCGCTCGATCTTGCATTACATTCATTACTCTATGTTCATTTGGATGAGCTGAGCACTGATGAAAACTTATATGATGGAAGGCCTCAACTGTTTTAAGAGCTCTTCCGTCAGGGAAAGCTGCATATTGCGATTATGAAATTTATACAATTCCCTAATTTACAGTTTAAAAGATTAGTTTGTGGAAGGGTCGGATCATTTAATATAAAATTGCAGACAAAGCGGGGAAAGTTGTGAAATGTGATAACCTACACATTGTTTTGGAAATAAATAATAAGTTGTTCTAAAAAATAATGTCGCGGGGGCCAGAAGAATCAGGAGTTACATTAGCGCCTGTGAGGTGTATAACCTTAGAATTAAAAGACCTTGCAGACGTTGCGGACTTTGAACAGAACGGTGAGATAGGCGCTTTGTATGGTTTTGAGTACACTAAAGATGGTGATTATAAACGCAAAGAGGTTGGCGACAGCAAAAAGTTTCCTAAACTAGAACAACTGCGCAATCTAGAGGCAAATAATGTTGGCCAGTATGAATATAAAATAGTTCGAAAACCTGACCTCAAATGGCACTTAGAACCATATTTAGAATGGGACATAAAATTTGAATTCATAAGCCCATTTACATATTTTAGCCGTCAAAAAGTTTCAGAAAAGCATTCAACTCTGGCCCTTTACATGTAAGTCTTATGCCGGACGACAATAGTCGGAAAGAAATTGAAATAACGCCGTATGGGAAAAAACAGTACATCCTCCACAGAAAAGAAACAGTTGTAAAAAAGCTTCTACAAAAATTACAGTTCTTTCCAAGCAGAAAATTAGGAGACACGTTCACAATAATATTTGAAATTTCTGTCTTTAAAGATGTGGAGAGGGATGGGGTTGTGGGCGTTAGTGACGACCTTATAAAAGGAATTAATATTAGCTGGCAAAACTTAGACGTTAAACGCCTTACAGTTACCATCGTCGTTCTTCACAATGGTGAGGATATTAAGGTTATAACAACAAGCAACAAAATCACTGTTGACTTAAATAGAAACAATCTTACAGAACTGAATTGGATTAATCTTACACATTTAGGCCTTATAGGGTTTTATTATACTGAACAAGTTTTGACAGAGAGTATGATAAAAATAATAACTGGATTAGATTAAGTTCTGTTATTAAAACTATGGAGTAGTTAAACTTTATGACAAAAACTCCTCATTGCTCATTGATTTGTGGGCAGACTGGTTGTGGAAAAACAATATTTATCCTCGACCTGTTACAAACAGTTTATCGTTATAATTTTGATCATATTGTAATTTTCTGCCCAACACTTAAATGGAACAAAGCATATCATGATAGAAGGTTTATATGGACAGATGATGACATATATTTAGTTGATCCTAGCAATAAACTGAGTGAGTGTTTAGAACAGTTTTATAGACTGTTTGAAGGAACGCAGACACTATTTATTATAGATGACTGTTCGGCAGAAAGAGACATAGTTAAAAAGAGAAACACTTTATCAAAACTTGCTTTCAGTGGAAGACATGCCAGGATAAGTGTGTGGATTTTATGCCAAAAAATATAACTCAGTTTTAAAAGACTTTAGAGAACAGTTAAAGACTGTAGTGTTATTTCACATGAAAGACAGAGACTCATTTGAAGAATGTTTGCGTGAAAATGATGTTATTGAAAACGATCAGGAAAAACACAGGATTAAGCAAAAACTGAAATCTGAAAAAGTTTAGTAAATTAGTATTGAAAACGGATAATCCTACACAGTATGTCTGTCTGTAGATAATCGTTATTTTTTGGTTATTGAAGTCTTACTTGTCAGAGAACAGTAATATGCTGATTCTAGGTCACTTTCGCCGAAAACTAGTTGAGGGCGAAAGTGGCCTAGAGTCGGCATATTACTGTTCTCTCATATTCTCCCTGAGCCAATCCACGTTATCACCATGAAATTAGGCATCACACGCAGATCTCGGAAAAGAAAACAACCCAACCGACCCCACGACGACTCCATGGGCCCCCCTAGGAAATACTAAGTAGTCTAGGAAATGGGTAATTTCACGCAAGGAGATGTCTTCCCATAATAATCAGTAGAAATAGACATCTCTCTACAAAAAACTTATCGATTTCCAGCTGGGTCAATGTTGACACAAGGGAATGGTCTCCTGGCCACAATCCCCTCACAATCTTGTCCCTCTTTGCACGGTCAATTATACCAAAAAATAGCATAATTCGCTCGCCAAAATTTCCATCCATCACCCCACTCTCATGCCATCTCTTGTCAGTTAACCTAGTTCTTAATCCTCGTTATGCCAGCATAACCACACTTCATACAATATTATATGCTGCACACCATCCATTCTTTATCTTACTGACTGCTAAGCCACCCGCCTTAAACTTTACCTCTCCCTTCTTTCTGACTACTAAAATTCATAATGGGGCTGCCACCATGCAACCTAAGGTGTGTTTCTCCAACCTGATTTGTCACAATTTTCTATTTCCCCATACATGTGATGACTGTCACTTGCTCTACAGAAACTTCCCCAAACCCTAGGGACTCGCTGTCCTGTACAAAATGCATACGTCACAATTTGCGGACCGGGAAAGCGAGAGGCTGGACACTCGATTTCGAAAAAGGGGGTTTCCGATTAGACGTAAAAAGCCAAGTCACTCTTCGTGTTCGGCTGAAGTGAGATGGGCGAATGTGTGCTGTGTCTGGTTGCGGAATTTCATTAGGAAATAAGCAAAGAGTAAGCGTTCATGCTTTGTCAGGTGCCTCCAGCCAATTTACGCGATTGTGGATAAATGTTTGTCACCACAACGAGGAAAGATTTGTTCTTCAGGACAGTTATCATGGCATTTGCTGTCATCACTTTGAAGAGCAGTTTCCAAGACCAACACACCTGGAAGGTAAAGGTGGAAGCTGGAATTCGGGTCCGAAGACAGCTGAACGAGGATGTTGTGCCAACTATTATAACAGAAAAATGTATTAATGCACTCTCTGTTCATTCCCCGGCTGCAAGTGCAAGCCTCAAACGCAACGGTGACACGGATTCTGTCAGGAGCAAGAGAGCCAAACTCACAGACGTAAAGAAGGTAAGGTCTGTGGAACGAGTGGTTGATCAGTGTATCCCTCCGCAGAGCTGACACACCAGACCAACGACTTGTTGTTGCTCGTGCAACAACACGACAATTTACAACTCACTGCCTTGACAACACAACAACAGCCGATATCCTGCCCCGCCTTCTCTCGTGTAGGACCAAAGCAACAAAGGTAACAGTCGGAAACAAAACCAACTTCCTCCTTCCACTCCCACAATAAATGAAGACTGGAAAGCAAGAATACTCTATGTCCCCCTCCGGAGGGAGAGCTCACTCACGCCGGCTCCGCGACTAAGCAATTATTGTCGTCAGTAGGGGGCTTAGTAGGTGGTGTCCTGCGTATGTTAGATCAGAATAGGCGCCACTGAACACCACCGAAGTGACTCGGCAGCAGTGCAGTGTCTCCTCCGGTGGGTTGCCTCTTGACGGCTTGACATTGACTGCTCCCTGTGGATTGCCGTGCCGGGGCTGCGGCGGGCCGGCCGGGCTGTGGATGTGGACGGGGTGTCGGAATGAGCGCGTGGGTGCACTGCCTCTGAGGTGACGCAGAGGTTGGGACAGCAAAAAAAAAAAAAAAAAGAATACTCTATGTCCTACTTCCCCTGCCTTCCCACCTAGCCTAACCTTCCTATCCAACCCTGAGGAACTTAGCCTAACCCCCACCTAACTAAAACCCCAACCCTACACACACACGCACACACACACGCACGGACGCGCACTCGCACGCACACGCACACATGCTCTCTATTCTGAGCTACCACTCTGGCCACATGGACGTGCTGGTTCAGTACCTCCGATCGGTGACAGAGACAGACACAGAGAAAGTCAATAGAACTATTTTGCTTGGTACAGCAAACAGCCATCCATGTGCTTTCGCATGGACAGACAGCTGTTCATCTGTTCACTTTAAGTGCCGTGGTCACCAACAGACTGGTGAACAGACTGACACTGTGAATAGTTCATCTGTTCACTTTAAGTGCCGTGATGACCAACAGACTGGTGAACAGACTGACACTGTGAATAGTTCATCTGTTCACTTTAAGTGCCGTGGTCACCAACACACTGGTGAACAGACTGACACTGTGAATAGTTCATCTGTTCACTTTAAGTGCCGTGGTGACCAACAGACTGGTGAACAGACTAACAATGTGAATAGTTCATCTGTTTCACTTTAAGTGCCTTGACGACCAACAGACTGGTGAACAGACTAACACTGTGAATAGTTCATCTGTTCCCTTTAAGTGCCGTGGTAACCAACAGACTGGTGAACAGACTAACACTGTGAATAGTTCATCTGTTCCCTTTAAGTGCCGTGGTAACCAACAGACTGGTGAACAGACTAACACTGTGAATAGTTCATCTGTTCACTTAAGTGCCGTGGTGACCAACAGACTGGTGAACAGACTAACACTGTGAATAGTTCATCTGTTCCCTTTAAGTGCCGTGGTAACCAACAGACTGGTGAACACACTAACATTGAATGAAGGCAATAATTCATCTGAAACCGAAAAAGCCAGCAAAAGGTGGACTCACCAAGAACAAACTGTTGTTAGAAGGTAAAACATGTAAAATAAAAAAGAAAGGGGGGGGGGGGGGGGGAGTAGATACAAACATGCATCAGAGGGTGGGTTTGG
>CM031627.1:36717530-36720030 GCA_018398815.1 Conus ventricosus | reverse complement strand
CAAAATGGTCATGCCACTGTTGAACTGAGATTTCGTTATACACAAAACTCTTTTTGTTTATAGATCTTATCACTGACCAGAACATTTTAGAATCATTGACTGATTTTTTTAGTTTCTATAACCTAGAGAGAGAGAGAGAAGGGGGGGGGGGGGTGGGAGGGAGAGGAGAGAGGAGGACACCGACAACACTCACAGTTTGTGGGCGGGGTTATGATGTCACAGCTAGCAACCGTCAACAAACAGTCGAGGGGGGTTGTGAGGACGCGGCATTTGGATCTGGTCGTCGTCAGTGTCTGACACCCTGAGTGGTTCGTCTTCTTTTTCCGTTCCTCACACTTTGAAATCACAGGTATGGGTAAATTTTTCTTTTTTTCGATTGTGAAGTTTTAGTTGGGAGTTGTTGATTGCGCTTTTTGATTTGTTGCTCTGTCAAGGCTTGTGGGTCACAGTGGATATCTGTTGTTATCGTGTCCCCACCAGACAGACTATGGCTATGTATCTGTCCAGGCTTGTGGGTCACAGTGGATATCTGTTGTTATCGTGTCCCCAACAGACAGACTATGGCTATGTATCTGTCCAGGCTTGTGGGTCACAGTGGATATCTGTTGTTATCGTGTCCCCACCAGACAGACTATGGCTATGTATCTGTCCAGGCTTGTGGGTTACAGTGGATATCTGTTGTTATCGTGTCCCCACCAGACCGACAGACTACGGTTATGTAGCCAGCCTGTGTGTGTCAGATAAACAGACACCTTTGTTGTCACTTCATGTGCCATTAAACACACAGACATGTATGTGTGACAACACTCTGTATGCTGTTTAACACACAGACATGTATGTGTGACAACACTCTGTATGTTTAACACACAGACATGTATGTGTGACAACAGTCTGTATGCGTTTAACACACAGGCATGTATGTGTGACAACACTGTATGCTGTTTAACACACAGGCATGTATGTGTGACAACACTCTGTATGCTCTTGACCGGCTGCTGTCCCTTGGTTCCTGCACTTCTCACCATCTGCCTGTCTTCACCTGCACACCCCTTACCCCTCCACACCATCACAACTGGCGCTGCGAGCAGGATTGAAGACAAGGGACCAAGAAGACACAGCCCAAGAAGACCGGACGCCATGGCCAGCCTGCCCCTACATCTGCACCCTCTGCATCAGCTCCCCAAATTCACGAGTAACGAGAGCAGCAGGGAAGTGGACGACTTCATCCGGGAGGCCAGGCTTGTCCTACACCTGCAGCCCCTGGATGACAGGACAGCCGCCCTCTGGCTGATTGCCGCCCTAGATGGCCGAGCTCGCCAGGAGGTGATCAGCTGCCAGCGACAGACGTCGACTCCCCAGCCAAGATCTTGACCATCTTGGAGGAGAACTGGGGAGAGCAGCGTGATGTGGTCATCCTGGCCACAGCGTTTTTCACCAGGCAGCAAGGCCAGGACGAGACCATCTGGGAGTATGGCTCCCATCTCCAGTACCTATGGAGGAAGGTGAAGACAGGCAGATGGTGAGAAGTGCAGGAACCAAGGGACAGCAGCCGGTCAAGAAGACAGTGGACGAAGCAGAGTTCCCTGATGTGAGCGACTGGCGTGAGAGGCAGAGAGAGTGCTCAGTGCGCTGAGTGCTGTGCGAGAGAGATTGCTCCTAGGGCTGCGTTCCTGGTTTGAGCTTATTATGGAAGGCAAAAAAAGGAGAAAACTCTGCTTCGTCCACTGTCTTCTTGACCGGCTGCTGTCCCTTGGTTCCTGCACTTCTCACCATCTGCCTGTCTTCACCTGCACACCCCTTACCCCTCCACACCATCACAACTTAGCACACAGAGATGTATGTGTGACAACACTCTGTATGGTTTAACACACAGATATGTATGTGTGACAACACTCTGTATGCTGTTTAACACACAGATATGTATGTGTGACAACACTCTGTATGCTGTTTAACACACAGACATGTACATGTGTGACAACACCTGTATGGTGTTTAACACACAGATATGTATGTGTGACAACACTCTGTATGGTGTTTAATACACAGACATGTATGTGTGACAACACTCTGTATGCTGTTTAACACACAGACATGTATGTGTGACAACACTCTGTATGCTGTTTAACACACAGACATGTATGTGTGACAACACTCTGTATACTGTTTAATACACAGGCGTGTATGTGTGACAACACTCTGTATGCTGTTTAACACACAGACATGTATGTGTGACAACACTCTGTATGTTTAGCACACAGATATGTATGTGTGACAACACTCTGTATGGTGTTTAACACACAGACATGTATGTGTGATAACACTCTGTATGCTGTTTAACACACAGGCATGTATGTGTGACAACACTCTGTATGGTGTTTAACACACAGATATGTATGTGTTTATGAGCTTTGTATGTCAGTTCAAAAGGTATTTGTGTGTGGCCAAGGTCTGTGTACTTGTTAAATAGATAGACAGCTGTCAGTTTCACACATGAGCGATT
>CM031627.1:36692003-36716530 GCA_018398815.1 Conus ventricosus | reverse complement strand
CCTTCTCCCTAGGGCCGGGGGAAGGGGGCCAGTCTTTGGCGGGGCGTCCTCAAATCCTAGCGTCAGCTAGTCCGAGAGTGGAGACAGCAGTCTTTGGCGGGTGTCCTCTATCTGCGTCAGCTAGTCCTGAGAGTGGAGCAGCAGTCTTGGCGGGGCTGTCCTCTATCCTAGCGTCAGTAGTCCTGGGGATGGAGCACCCAGTCTTTGGCGGGGCGTCCTCTATCCTAGCGTCAGCTAGTCCTGGGGTTTGGAGCAGCAGTCCCTTTGGCGGGGCTGTCCTTATCCTAGCGTCAGCTAGTCCTGAAGATGGGCAGCTTCTTTGGCGGGCCGGGGGTTCCTCTATCCTAGGTCAGCTGCCCTGAGAGTGGAGACGCAGTCTTTGGCGGGCTGTCCCTATCCTAGCGTCACTAGTCCTGAGGTTGGGGGACAGGTTTTGGCGGGGTGTCCCTATCCTAGCGTCGCTAGCCCTGGGGATGGAGCACCTGCGTTTTGGGTAATGAATTGAGCAACACTTGAGAGCGCACCTATTGGAGTGAGGGAACTAAATGTGTGGTCCCAGTCTTCCAAGTGGGCCATAGCAAACTCACGGGGGTGGGTCCAGTCTTCCAATGAGCCCTTTAGCAATAATGTGTGGTCCAGTCTTCCCAAGTGAGCCTTTAGCAAACTCACTGTGTGGTCCCAGTCTTCCAAGTGGCCTAGCAAACTCATGTGTGGTCCCAGTTTCCAAGTGAGCCATAGCAAATCAAGGGTGTGGTCCGTCTTCCAAGTGAGCCATAGCAAACTCAACTGTGTGGCCCCAGTCTTCCCAAGTGAGCCATAGCAAATAAGTGGGTCAGAGACAGCATGGTTTGAGGCAAAACAAAGTCGCCATAAAGTGAAAAATGTAGGCAGGAAGTCCAAAAGGGGACAATCTGTCTTTTCATGGACGGTTTCTTCTTTTCTTCTTCTTTCTTCTTTTTCCCTTCTTCTTCTTCTTTCTTCTTTTCTTCTCTTGTTTTTGTCTCAGTCTGTCTCCCTACTCTGTCTCCCTCTTTCTCTTGTCCTCGTTACTCTGTGTGTGTGTGTGTGTGTGTGTGTGTGTGTGTGTGTTGGCGTGCGTGCGTCCCGTGCGTGCTGCTGCGTGCGTGGGTGCGTGCGTGCGTGCGTGCGTGCGTGCGTGCGTGTGTGTATATGTGTGTGTGTGTGTGTGTGTGTGTGTGTGTGTGTGTGTGTGTGTGTGGTGGTGTTGTGCGTGCGCGCGTGCGTGCTGTGGTTATATGTGCGCATTGATGTGTGGTGTGTGTTGTGTGTGTGTGGGGTTGTGGTTGTGTTTGTGTGTGGTGTGTGTGTGGGGGGTGTGTGTGTGTGGGGTGTGTGTGGTGTGGTGTGTGGTGGGTGTGTGTTGTGTGGTGTGTGTGTGCTGTTTTTGTGTTTGTGGTGGGCGCATGCACGCATGTGGTGGGTGTGTGTGTGGTGTGTGTGTGTGTGTGTGTGTGTTGGGGTGTGTGTGTGTGTGTGTGTGTGTGTGTGTGTGTCCTTTCTCAAAAAGCATATGGGGTGGAAAGGGAATATCCTTTAAGGGTTCAATTTTAACTGTTTATTTGTCGGCCTGGAAGAAAAATTGCGAGGCATGAAAGATTGCTTGGACTAGGTGAATGACGCCTAACATTTTACAAGATAGAAAAAAAAAAAAAACGAATGTCTGTGACGTCAGCCTTATCATCAGCTAACGGGTCTGTCTCGTCTTCCCAAAAGGCTCATTCAACTACGCCCCCCCCCCCCCCCTCCCACCCCACAGGTACCATGTCTCCCCTACCTTTTGTGTGAGCAGTCTTTATGCCTCTGAAGGGGGATCGGGTTTGGGTAGACGCCCCCCGTCCACAAGCAGCTTAAAGAGCTTCAAATTTCGGCCGATTTTGTTCCCACCTTTGCTCTCCTCTTATCTCTCTCTCCCCCCTCTCTCTCCCCCTTCCTTTTCTCTCTCTCTTCTCTCTCTCTCTCTCTCTCTCTCTCTCTCTCTCTCTCTCTCTCTTTTGTGTGCATGTCACTTGTTCAGTGGCCTGGATATATTCATGTATCCGAGCAATCACATGAATGCATGTACTATGGTTTTATGCATTTTTTTCTGTATACGTCTCTTTGTGCACGCGCTCATGGCACTTCTGCAATCAGTGTTCGTTATACTTCATGGTCGGGCATGTTACCATGACTGGGCCCAAAAAAGGAGTTTTGCATTATGCTTCATTGTGGGGCATGTTACCATGACTGGAGACCAACAAAAAGTGCTCGGATATTTCATTGTGGGAAATGTTACCATGACTGGAGACAAACGGGAGTGCTCATTATACTTCATTGTGGGGCATGTTACCATGATGGAGACCAACAAGGAGTGTTCGTTATGGTTCATTGTGGGGCATGTTACCATAACTGGAAAACCAACAAGGAGTTTTTCGTTTACTTCATTGTGGGGCATGTTCCCGGGACTGGAGACCAACAAGGAGTGCTTCGTTATACTTCATTGTGGGGAAATGTTACCTGACTGGAGACCAACAAGGAGTGCTCGTTATGCTTCATTGTGGGGCATGTTACCATGATGGAGACCAACAAGGAGTTTTGTTATACTTCATTGTGGGGCATGTTACCATGACTGGAGACCAACAAGGAGTGTTCGTTATACTTCATTGTGGGGCATTTTTACCATGACTGGAGCCCAACAAGGAGTGTTCGTTATACTTCATTGTGGGGCATGTGACCATGACTGGAGACCAACAGGAGTTTCATTATACTTCACTGTGGGGCATGTTACCATGACTGGAGACCAACAGGAGTGCTCGTTATACTTCATTGTGGGGCATGTTACCATGAGAAGACCAACAAGAGTGCTCGTTATATCATTGTGGGGCATGTTACCCATGACTGAAGACCAACAAGGAGTGCTCGTTATACTTCATTGTGGGGCATTTTCCCATGACTGGAGACCAACAAGGAGTGCCGTTATGCTTCATTGTGGGGCATGTTACTATGACTGGAGATCAACAGGAGTGTTCGTTATACTTCATTGTGGGGCATGTTACCATGATGGAGACCAACAAGGAGTGTTCATTGTGGGGCATGTTACCAGACTGGAGACCAACAAGGAATGTTCTTTTATACTTCATTGTGGGGCATGTTACCAGACTGGAGACAAAAAGGGTATGCATTATGCTTCATTGTGGGGCATGGTACCATTAATGGAGAACCAACAAAAATTGCTCGTGATATTTCTTGTGGGGCATGTTACTAATGACTGGAGACAAACAGGAGTCCTCATTATACTTCACAGTGGGGCATGCTACCATAACTGGAGACCAAAAGGAGTGTTTGTTATGCTTCATTAGGGGGCATGTTACCATGACTGGAAACCAACAAGGAGTGTGTTCGTTATGGTTCATTGTGGGGCATGTTACGACTGGAGACCAACAAAGAGTGTTCATTTACTTCAATGTGGGGTGTTACCATGACGGGGAGACCAACAAGGAGTGCTCATTATACTTCACTGTAGGGCATGTTACCATGACTGGAGACCAACAAGGAGTGTTCGTTATACTTCATTGGGGGGAAAGTTACCATGACTGGAGACCAACAAGGAGTGTGTTCGTTATGGTTCATTGTGGGGCATGTTACCATGACTGGAGACCAACAAGGAGTGTTCGTTATACTTCATTGTGGGGCATGTTACCATAATGGAGACCAAAAAGGGGAGTGCTCATTATACTTCATTGTGGGGCATGTTACCATGACTGGACACCAACAAGAAATGTTGACTGTACTTTATCGTGGGTCATGTAACCATGACGGGAAAACCCAAACGAGAAGTGTTGACTGCATTGTGAGGAAATTTATCATGACTGAAGCCTGACAAGAGTTGTAGCTGAGACGGGACAATGTGTGTGAGGTGTACTTCACTGTGGGGCAGGTTACCATGACTGGAGACTGAAAATTGCGGTGAGGTTACTTCACTGTGGGCAGGTTACCATGACTGGAGACTGACAATGTGTGTGAGGTTACTTCACTGTGGGGCAGGTTACCATAACTGGTGACTGACAATGTGTGTGAGGTGTACTTCACTGTAGGGCAGGTTACCATAATGAGACACGAAGAAAGATATCTAACGGAAATGGGTATATTCAAAAGTGTACGTGTGAAAGATATATATGCGCGCTCATGTGTGTGTGAGTGTGGCGTGCGTGCGTGCTCCCGAGCGTGCGAGCGTGCTGTGCAGTGTTTGTTGCGTGCGTGCCCACGGCGGGGTGTGTGTGTGTGTGTATGTGTGTGTGTGTGTGTGGTGGTGTGTGTGTGTGTGTGTGTGTGTGTGTGTGTGTGTGGGGGTTTGTGTGGTGTGTGTGTGTGGTGGTTGTGTGTGTGTGTGTGTGTGTGTGTATGTGTGTGTGTGTGTGTGTGTGTGTGTGTGTGTAAAGACAGAGACAGGGATATCATTATGTAAGTCCATTGTCCCTCATATGGGTGATCAAAAAAACCCAATAACCATAATGTCAATAAATCGAGATAAAGTTGTCTGTCTGTCGTCGTGTTTTTTGTTGTTGTTGTTGTTGTTGTGTTGTGGGTTACCTGGCTAAAAGACTACAGGGATCACCCAACAGCCGAAGTACTTGAACAATATGGTACAAATGGCATCAGCTAGGGATTAGAACATTACGTGTGTCTTTCTGAATGTTGGTCTGTCTGTTTGTCTGTCTGTCTGAATGCTGGTCAGTCTGTCTGTCTCTCTGAAGGTTGATCTGACTGACTGTTTGTCTGCCTGTCTGAATGGTGTTATGATTGTCGTCTGTCTGTCTGGCCCTGTCTGAATTTTGGTCTGACTGAATGGCCCTGTCTGTTGAATGTTGGTCTGACTAAATGACTGACTGTTGTTTAACTGACTGTTGAACTTTTTGTTTTTCTGTCTGTCTTTCCACAGTCACTTGGATTGTCAATCAGTCAAACAGTCTGTCTGTCAGTATATATATATATATATATTTATATATATATATATATATATATATATTATATATATATATATATAATATATTATATATATATATTTATATTGTTTGGTGTGTGTGTGTGTGTGTGTGTGTGTGTGTGTGGGGTGTGTGTGTGTGTGTGTGTGTGTGTGTGTGTGGTGTCTGTCTCTTCTGCTTTTCCTCTTTCTCTTTTCTCTCTCTTTTTCTCTCTTCCCCTCTTCCTCTCTCTCTCTCTCTCTCTCCTCTCTCTCTCTCTCTCTCTCTCTCTCTTCTTCTGCTTCTCTGCCTATGACAGTCACGGCCCTTGCGTGTCCACGAAACGTGCACGCGCGGTATGTGTGTGGGGTGTGTGTGTGTCTGGGGGTGTGTGTGTGTGTGGTGTGTGTGTTTTGTGTGTGTGTGTGTGTTGTGTGTGGGTGTGTTTTGTGTGTGTGTGTGGATGTGCGTGTTTTGGTGTGTTTGTATGCGTGCGTGGTGTATGTGTATGTATGTGTGGTGCGTGCGTGTGTGTGATGTGTGTGTGTGTGTGTGTGGGGGTGTGTGTGTGTGTGTGTGTGTGTGTGTGTGAGTGAGAGAAAAGAGAGAGAGAGAGAGAGAGAGAGAGAGAGAGAGAGAGAGAGAGAGAGAGAGAGGAGAGGAGGAGGGGGAGGAGGAGAAAACCGACAACACTCACGTTTGTGGGCGGGGTTATGATGTCACAGCTAGAAAACCGTCAACAAACAGTCGAGGGGTGGGTTGTGAGGACCCCGGCATTTGGGATCTGGTCGTCGTCAGTGTTGACACACTGATGGTTCTTCTTCTTTTCCGTTCCTCACACTTTGAAATCACAGGTATGGGTAAATGTTTTTTTTTTTTTCGTTGTGAAGTTTTTGTTGGGAGTTGTTGATTGCATTTTTGATTTGTTGCCCCTGTCCCGGCTTGTGGGTCACAGTGGATATCTGTTGTTATCGTGTCCCCAACAGACGACAGACTACGGTTATGTATCCAGCCTGTGTGTGTCAGA
The DNA here is from genome assembly GCA_018398815.1 of Conus ventricosus. Classification (NCBI taxonomy): domain Eukaryota; kingdom Metazoa; phylum Mollusca; class Gastropoda; order Neogastropoda; family Conidae; genus Conus; species Conus ventricosus. The sequence goes on along the minus strand of CM031627.1, from coordinate 36,710,545 downwards.
TAAAACAGACACCCTTTTTTTGTCACTTCATGTGCATTTTAAAAACCAGACATGTAGTGTGACTGCACTCTGGATGCTGTTAAAACACAGACTGTATGTGTGACAACACTCTGTATGCTGGTTTTAAAACACAGGCATGTATGTGTTTATGAGCTCTGTATGTCAGTTCAAAAGGTATTGTGTGTACGTGAGGCCAAGGTCTGTGTGCTTGTTAAATAGACAGACAGCTGTCAGTTTCACACTTTAGCAATTGATAAACTGGAACGCGCTGTGGGGTCCTAGATGAAATGGAGCGTTCATTAACTGAAAGACTGATTTCACAAATCAGCAACACAACCAATTCTGATATGACATAGACATTTGTTGATGAACTGAAACAACACACACACACACACACACACACACACACACAACCACAAAACACACACAGACACTCTCTCTCACTTTTCTCTCTCTCTCTCTCTTTCAAGCACACACACACACACACACCCCACACACAAAACCACACCCCACACAAAACACACACACCCACACACACACCACTCATGCATGCGCATTTTATGCATGCACTTTTTGGCGCGTACAAAGCACACAACACCATAAATCGCGCCGGGGCATGCACACACACACACACACACCCCATGGCGCATGCATGCGCATATGCGCACAAGACAGGGGAGAAAGAGAGAGAGAGAAACGTGTGTATGTGCGCACGTGCGCGAGAGAGAGAGAGAAAGAGAGAGAGAGAGAGAGAGAGAGAGAGAGAGAGAGGGACAGAGGGGAGAGAGAGGGGGAGGAGGGGAGAGAGAGAGGGGAGAGGACGAGGAGCCGGAGGGGAGCAGGGGGGGTGGCACCCCGGGTGATGTCGTGGGGAGGGCTAGCGCCACCCGCCCCAAACACACCACAGCTTGCTTACGATCTCATTCATATACATACAATCGTCACATCAAAAACCCCTAGTAAAAATCTATAACTTTACTGTACATGATCATAGAACGAAACATCAATGCATATGGAATCAAACAAATAAAACATTCTCTCTTTCCTGAGCTTCACAAAATCAATTATCTAAAAAATCATTAACTAACCCGGGTATAAATAGATTTCTACTTTACCTGGGGCCCGGTGATCTTAACTATTCACGAATCACTGTCTTTTTCTTTTCCTTTTTTTTTCTTTTCAAATGTCACTTTCACAACACGACACAATGCTGGCATGGTGTTGGTCTACTTGCACCGGTCAAGCTGGACTGCTGGCACCCGGGCAGGCCCGGACTGCTGATGAAAGTGGCGCTGGCCAAGTATGAGGTCGAACCCCAGTGAGGATAGAACAGTGACTATCAAAATCGACTTTTCCCTTTCTTTCTTCCTGCATTAAACGCATTGCACTTTCCCCTCTCTCTCTTCTAGTCTGCTCTTATCAAATGGACATGGTTGCTTTTCTTTTCTTTTTTTTTTTCTTTTCTTTCTTTTCTTCTTCATTAGTTAGCAACTCTCTCTCTCTCCACATCTCTCCTCAGTCCTTCCTCTGCAGACTATCTCATGCTAATCTCTCAATTTGGGTTTTCTCTTCTCTCCTCCCTCATCTCTCTGCTTTTCTCTCCTCCGAGATTACACTCAGACCTCTCTCTCTCTGTCTCTCTGTTCGTTCTCCCCTCGTTCCCCCTTTTCTCCCCCTCTCACATCCTTCTTATTCGTTCCGATCTGTCCAACAAGGGCGAGTACCATTGGTCAGTATTTTTACCCCTGACACCCGAAGTTATCTCCCTCTAATTCCATTGGATATTCAAATCATGCCAGTCATGCCTACACGCCTTACTCTCTGTGGTGGTCAATTGGTCATTTAATTGATTAGCTAGATTTCACCCCCACCACACACTATCTTCCCCCTCTCCTACTTAACTGGCGCCGTGTGGCTTAACCCGTGGACACTGGTCAGTGTAAATTGGCTAGATGAGTCTGGGTAGGCTCCACGACGTCTGACTAACAATGGCGCTGGTTCCACAAATTGGCAGATGAGCCTGAGCCAGGCGCTACGACTCTCTCGCTAGACATCGAGGCGTCGGTCAAAGCTGCTTAGCCCGCCTAGCCGGACAGACCGTCTCTGTGGAGGATGAGGATTAGCCTCCCCCTTTGCTTAATTGCCTGGATCCGAACCATGGGGCCGTCCGCCTGACGCCCAGAATATTTGCGTTAGAGCTTAAGTCCAACTGGGCTGGTGGCGATTGACCACGAATTTGGTTGAGTTTATTTTTGACCGTGACAATTTCCCCTTGCAAAAGACCATGCTCCGCATTGTCTCCAAAAAACGGTGCAAAAAAGACAACAACCGAATTTGCTGACCCACAGCTACACGTGCAAAGTTTGAAAAATACTTTACAACAACCGGTTTACAATTATAAAAATATATCATTAGTGAATACCACTCCAATGAGTTATCATTGACGTGCACTCTTGCGTTATTTTCGACTCATTTTATAACGACCTCTGTGCGCACTTATGCAATTCCCCTACCTGCGGATTTGCCACATCTTCTCTTCACAATTTCTATGAAAAGCACAATATAATATGCTCACGATCCATGACACTTCACTGAGGAATCTCCATCCTCACTTATTGCAAATAATGCATTACTACACAAGCGACTGTATGCTCCAAGCATAACTACATTCACATGAACAAGTCTCACAAAGAAAATATGAACAAGTCTCACACAGAAAATATGAACCATAGCCAACTGGGAATGAACCCATATCCAATCAACATAACTGTAATCAACACATATTATCAACAAAGCACCCGGATATGACTGACTTCCTCTGAATTGCAGCTTGCTAGACTACACGGCTTTAAAAAGTCAGCTCCGACATTCTGTCGACCGGGAATGTACTGCACTCGGTACCCGTAGGGCTGCAGTGCCATTGCCCAACGCAGAACCTGCTGTTTTTCAGCTGTGCCTCCTGCAGGAATTTGAGTGGTTGGTGATCTGTCTCTATCACGAACTTTTCCTATACAAGTATTTGTGGAACTTCTGCACGGCCCACACAACAGCTAAAACACTCCTTCTCCACCGTTGCGTACCCTTCTTCACACATTGTCAACTTCCTGCTTGCATACCTCACAGGAAACTCGACTCCTTCATGGCTCCTGCAACAATACTGCACCTATTCCCACACGCCTGATCCTCCTTCCGCAAACAAAAATGGTTGGACCTAATCTGGTAGCTCAAGATGGGTACGGGAACCTAGTCTTTCCACACCTGTCTGTCATTGCATTGCTCTGGCAGCGTCCTGACCATTCGACCACTGCCGGGTTCCTTCCCCCCTTGACCAAATCACTGAGATGACTCGTGATTGCAGCAAAAATTTTGGACAACTCCCTATAGAACCCAATAAAACCTAGCAGAACTCCTGACTTCTGTTTATTGGTCTTTGGTCTCTCTGAATTCAACACCTTCGCCACCTTTCCTCTTACCTTCCGCTGCTTTGTGTCGCCTCCGACAACAAAACCTAGAACTCCATGCTTGGAAAACCAACCTGGCACTTTGTTGGTCTGCTGTGAATTGGCTGTCTCAACCTCTCCAGAACTGCTCTCCTAGCTTCCTCTTATGCTCTCCCATGTCTCGGAGCTATCAGATGACATCCATGAATTCACAACGCCTTCCAATCCCGTCAATAACTTCCTCATCATCCGAGAAAGACTGCAGCGCGTACCATACCAAAAGGAAGTACTCCGCCACTGGGAAAAGCCCCATATGAGTGAGAATGCTACTTCCTTTGAGTCCTCACTCAGGCTATATGCAGTAACCTTGCTCAGATCTATCCTGTGAAAAATACTGGCACTTGCTGTGGCGATCTGAGCGAACATGTCCTTCCATGTTCGGTATACCTCTGCATCGACCTTTGTGAACTGTTCAAACGTCTTAGTCCCACCCAGAATCGATGCTCACCTGACTTTTCCTCACTTAGACGACTGGTGCACTATACGAGATTGGAACGGTCAATCACACCGAATGGTCCAACATCTTTTCTACCTCCTCCATCCGATCACTTGCTTGGTGGCATATGGGATCGGTAGGCTACACTTGTACGGGTTTTTGCGATGTTAACACCACCGTCACATTGTTTTCAAGAGTTGTCCTTCCTGTTTATCAGTCAGGTACCCCAATACCGACCCTAGGAGCCCCTAACTTCCTCTTTTCTCCTACGTCCTAGCCCTTCAACAGTGACACATTCCCGTGTATGACTCTTCTCTCCTGAAAACTCAGGCAACAAAATCTCCTTCATTCATGCTGGGTCTCCTTCACCCTCCATCAATGAATTGCTGCTGCGCCTATTTGCGATTCTCACACAGCTAATAATTTGCGAGGCAAATTTCCATGGAAAAGTTTTGATTTCCCATACACATCGATTTAGTCCTGATCTACTACCTTTCAATGAATGGTGAATTGTCCTTCCAATCATCACACTTGTTGTGATCTCGGGGAAGCAGTAACATGCACTTGATCTCCCACCTTGAGGAATTGCGTCCACACCATTCCTGTCCTACAGCATCTTTCTGGACGACCCCATCCTCTGCAAACTCTCCCTGCGACCTTACAAGACTCCTCGAGCCTATAGCGTAAGTCCACCACATACTTAAATGTGTTTTGACTTCTTCGGACTCCTGTTCTCCGACCACAGCACTTTTGAGAATGCCACATGTCCCGAACTGTCCCGCCCATTACAGCATCTCAAATGGCGAAAAGCCTGTGCTTCCTGAGGCTTCCCAGTAGCGAACATGTCCGCTGTAATGTAGCGGTCCAATCTGCGGCCTTTCCTCACAGAGCTTCTTTAAGATCCTTCAGCACACCATTGAAACTCTCCACCAAGCCATTGCATGTGTGGAAGAATGGGTAGTGTAGCATCTGTGTGATCCCTAGCAGCCGTTGACCTCCTTCATCAACGCCTTGTGAACTGTGACCCCCTGTCACAGAGAAATTTGTGCTGGCACACCCACGCGAGAAAAGAGTCTCAAGCCCTTCAGACGACCTGTTGCCGTAGCTACGCCATATTCAATGCAACAGCTTCTGGGTATCTGGTCGCGTAGTCCACGATGTCAAACACATCTCCAGTGCCGCCTTTGAACAGGGCGCGATTGGGCCAATCAATCAACAGCCACCCTCCTGAATGGTGAGTCAATTAAAGGGGATGTTTAAAGAGTGCCTTCCTCTTCAACCCCTCTTGTGGCGATTCTTGACACACAACACATGACAGCAGAAACGTTTTATGGTCGCCATTTGCTCATCGGCCAATGAAAGTCATCAAAGATTCGGTCAGCTGTTTTGCTGGTGCCGAGATTACCCGCCATGACGACTCGGACCACTGACATGACAGTGTCACGATAACCTTGCTGGTACCTCTAACTGAGTGGTCACTTACCTGTCTTCCCCTTGGTGAACACTCGGTAACAACAGCCCCGCCATTCACAAGAAATTCTGTCTCACCACCTCTAAACTCCTGTTCTCTCCAACTCTTTCCAACTCCCAAGACTTCACAGCCGAAGGGACTTGTTCCTGCTCAGCCCTAAACCAATCAGTCGACACATCAAGTGCCCGACATCCATTCCTGGAACAACTAACGTTTAACAACCTATTCCTCCTTCTTGCTCCGTGTTAGAACTGCAGCCCCTTTAGCATGACAAAACAAACACAGATCCCCTGGATCCCTTGCACCTGGAATATTTCCAATGAACAAAATTCATGAAAGGGGTTTCTCAATCACCAACGAAGACACCTCGCCTGAGAAGTAATGGGAACGTACTTCTATCTATCAACAGAAACTCCTCACAGTGCCATCGATTAGAGTACAGTCTGCGATATGCCCAGTCAAATCCCCTTTTATCGACCACACACGTTGTTCGTACAACACGCATGAACAACATGTCTCGTAACACATTCACCCCTCTGCTGGCCATCCACCCTTCTTCCACTGAACCGAACCACACAGCCTAGTTGCCCTCCACCCTGACACTGACAGCTGTCCAGAGCTAGCCAAAGGCCCGCACGTCCACCCCTCTTCAGACTGAATCCCCTTTGGTTCCACTGCAGGTCTTTCCCTGACGACCTTATTCCACCTCTTGCAAAGAGGCTGCTGCCTTCGGAACATCATGCGAACAATCCCTCGCCACATGTCCTTCCTGGACAAATGAAACACTAAATGTCCCTTTGCCCTTCTTCAGCCCCACCACTGGTTTGCAGACTTTGCAGAAAAATCCCCCTGTCTCCTGCACTCTTCTCACCTGTGGCCTAGCACCTGTTTTCTCCTGCACCTAAGTGCCCAAACGTGCCTCAAACGTGCTCTCTATACACCTCAGCGAACTTCAACACTCTCCCTGCGGTCTCTGGCGTCTCTCTTTAATGTATGGTTAACTCAGGGCCCGCAACCTGAACAAAATCTGTTCCTTCATAACTAGCTCTTTCACTCAAGCGACCCTTCTTCGACCACTCAACTCTTACCATTCTCAAAATAGTGATCTAGAACGTGCACCAAACTGAGTGTCCGTCTCACCCGCTTGTAAATTACTGACCGAAATTTCTTCGACCCCTCCTCTGTGAGGTCACATCCTTCATCAACGATTCCTTCACAGCGCCGAAATCAGACTGTTGTTCTGCTGGTAACGCAGTGAAAATCTGTAATGCCTTACCCGTCAATAACGCTGACAAAATGACTGCCCACTCTTCTGAAGGCCAACCCTGATGGTCGCAAACGTTTCGAAACGACTGATGTATGCATCAATCGAATCGGTTTCCTTCGGAGAATTTGGGCAATTTTGGTCGGGGGGCGTAACTGCGACAGAGTCACTGGAAACTGAACTCCCATCCTCGGTGGTCTCCCTTTGTATTCTCACCTTTTCTAACTCTAAATTGAATCCTTAGCGCTTCGCTAGCCTGATTAGCCTGAATCCTTAATCTTTCTGTTTCCTGCGTCATTCTTTCTGTTTCCTGCGTCATTCTTTCTGTTTCCTGCGCTGCGCTAGCTTTAGCCCTTTCCTGCTCTGCTATTTTCACTGCAACACGGCGTCTTTCCGCAGCGTTCATCTCTTTCCATCTTTGTTGGTTTTCGACGAATGCACGCAACTCGTCTCCGGAGTAACCTAAATCACGAGCAACACTCACAAGTTGTTCAATAGGGGTGTTCTTTTCTTCCGCCATTATATCTCTTTTTTTTTTTTTTTTGAACAAGTTTTTTTTTTTTCCTCTACGACAGCCAAACTGGTGGTTACCGACACGAGTGACGTAATAGCACAAATCCTATGAATGATAATATTAGCTTGGGACAACGTAGTTAGTTTTTATAAGACGCCCAGCGCCTGACCCAACTATGAGAGCGAATTATAGGCAATCTGTGCGAAATAAGTACTCTGGGGCTGAAATGCCAAGCCTAGTATTAACAATCTTGGAAGCAATGCCAAGCCTAGTATTAACTATCTTGGGAAAAATACAGTAAGACAAACCCTTGTCTTAGGATTACAATACTTGAATTCCCACCCACTTCCTCTCTGAGAAGTTGAACAATTATAATAAATGGGCCAGAATATCCTGGCAGGCTCGCCAATAAATTGTCAACCTCGGGTGATGTCGATGGAGGAAGGACTAGCGCACAGCCCAACACACTCACAGCTTGCTTACGATCTCATTCATATATCATACATTCGTCACATCAAAACCACTAGTAAAGTCTATAACTTTACTGTACATGATCATAGAACGAAACATCAATGCATTATGGAATCAAACAAAATAAAACATTCTCTCTTTCTGAGCTTCACAAAATCATTTATCTAAAACATCATTAACTAACCCGGGTATAAATAGATTTCTACTTTACCTGGCCAGGTGATCTTAACTATTCACGAATCACTGTCTTTTTCTTTTCCTTTTTTTTTCTTTTCACTGTCACTTTCACAACACGACACAACTGCTGGCACTGGTGTTGGTCTACTTGCACCGGTCAAGCTGGACTGCTGGCACCGGTCAGGCTGGACTGCTGATGAAAGTGGCGCTGGCCAAGTATGAGGTCGAACCCAGTGAGGATAGAACAGTGACTATCAACATCGATCTGTTTCCTTTCTTTCTTCCTGCATTAACGCATTGCACTCTCTTCTCTCTCTCTTCTAGTCTGCTCTTATAAAAATGGACATGGTTGCTTGTCAAGGAGCGTGAAACCTCTCACAAAAGGCATTAGACGCTTGGAGGCAAAAAGGGACGTTGTACGTAGTATACAAATAGGTAATAGACCAATTAACCAGGGTACCTTCCCCATCGCACATGGCCGAACTGTGTGAAGGGGGCCGAAGTGGTCAGATGACAAACAACCCCTAGGAGAGAGTTCGGACCTGCCCAGTGGCGAAAGGGGGAAGGGGTGTAACCACTACGACCTCGGGGCCCCAAGTGAGTGCTAAATGCTCGGTAGCTGAGGTTCTTGTGTAAACAGTCAGTGAAGAGCAGGGGGCCTTGGATTTGTTCAGATGGTATTGCCGTGGGTCACTGTGTTGGTTCTATTGTCAGGCTGGCTGAATGCGTGTGGAGGTTGTAGTAACCCTCCTTAAGTTTAATTACTGTGTTAACTGACCACCGAAGTCGGCGGGAATTTTCGATGTCCATCTGGGGCTAAGTGTGTGTTTGCTAATCAATTAGGTAGGGGTGTGTGTAAATGCTGATGTGTGTGGAATGTAGCGAGTGGAGAATTCAGGGTACTTGTGAACTAGGGGCTTGAGAAGCAGCGTGGACAAAGGCATGGCCCGAAGGGGAATCCTTTGTTTCCCCCCCTATAAAAAACTGAGGGAGAAAAAACGTGTCGACAGAACAACACCAGGAGAGAGAGAGAGAGAAGGCAGAGAGAGAGAGAGAGAGAGAGAGGAGAGGAGTGAGCAGGACAGAGAAAGGGTCGAGAGAAACGGGGGTCTGGAGATAGAAGAGACAGCAAGGTCTTTAGAGTTAAAGACAAGCTGGAAGAGAAGGAACTAAGTTTGGAGCCCAGAGGTGGGTGAAGACAGACAAACTGAATTTGAACCCAGAGGTGGGTGAAGAAGACGAAGAAGAAGAGTTCGACGTCGAGATCCCAGAGACGACCACGAAGACCCAGTCCTGAAGCCTGGAGCCAGTCAACCAAGGGCATCACCATCAAGCAGTGTGAAGAAGACGTGAAGAGACTTTTTTCAAGAACTGTGGTGTGGTGTGAAAGCGTGGTTGTGTGTGTGAAAGCCTGGCCAGGTAAGAAGTCATTTTTATTATAACCGAGATTAGGAAGTATTGATCTTTTAATGTGTTGATTTATTCATTGTGTGTGATTGATTGTTCATGATTAATTATAAGTAGCATAGAAATTGTATCTCTTGTTCTCAGTGTGTTAGGAAAGAAACGAATGCGTGACATCCCATTCCAGAGAGAGGTGAATGTTTGGTGTGCGCATGAGTGTGCAATGCGTGTATGAGTGCAAGATAACCTTGGTGTGTTAAGCCTGACTAATAATACATCAACTTAGTGCACTTAAGCAATACCATCACGATTTCCCCCGTCCTGGACAAAGTGGCGAGCCTGCCAGGATTGCATGGCCCAAATTAGTTTCAGGAGGGAAACAAAGTGAGTACTAGAGTAGTACTGGGGCGAAGCATCCACTAAAGGCAGTTTTAATTAGCTCTTCTAATTTTTTCCCTTTAGTTCTTTGAGTGTTGAGTGTTGACTTGTGTGTAGGGTTGTTGTATTAATCAAAGGTCGTTCAGAGAAACGAAGAACGAGGTTCTAGTCTTAACTCTCACAGAAGCTGTGGTTTAAGATTAAGGCTCCTTTGTGTTGGGAAAACACTACCATTGGCTGGTGTACTCATAACGTTTAGTAGATAAACTGTGTACCAACTTTTACTGGGTTTATAAGCGTAACTGTTTTAGTGGTGCTAAAACATATAAGAAAAGAAAATGGCTGAAGAAAGTTTTACTCCCATTGAGAAACTGATTAGTTTAGGGGAGAAACTAGGCTATACAGGAGATGAACTGCGTAGATTCATTGAAACTCAGCAGAAGATGAGAGAGATGAAAGGGCTGAAAGGAGGAAATTTGAAAAGGAACGTATAGAGGCAGAAACCACTGCGTCAAAAGGCTAAAGCAGATGCAGAGAGTGCAGCTGCCAGAGCAAAAGCAGATGCAGAGTGTGCAGCAGCCAAAGCGAGAGCAGTTGCAGAGAGTGCAGCCGCCAGAGCTAGAGCAGATGCAGAGAGTGCAGCTGCCAGAGCTAGAGCAGATGCAGAGACAGCTGCCAGAGCGAGAGCAGAAGCGGAATCGGAGTTTTAGCCAAACAAATTGAGTTGGAAAGAATAAAATCTGAAAATCGTAGTGAAATCGACACCAGTTCTGAGTCAGTAGGCCGCAGACTAAGTTGCGCACCTAGACCTAAACTCCCACTGTTCAGAGAAGAAACTGATTCGATCGATGCCTATATCAGTCGGTTTGAATCGTTTGCCGAGCACGAGGGCTGGCCCGAAGATAACTGGGCAATAAACCTGTCTGCCTTGTTGACAGGTCGTGCGTTACACACAGTATCCCCCCTACCCAAAGGTGATCAGAGAGATTTTGACAAGGTGAAACAGGGCTGGCCCGAAGATAACTGGGCAATAAACCTGTCTGCCTTGTTGACAGGTCGTGCGTTACACACAGTATCCCCCCTACCCAAAGGTGATCAGAGAGATTTTGACAAGGTGAAACAGGCGGTGCTAAAGGCATATGATTTGACTGAAGAAGGTTTTAGGCGTAAGTTTCGCGAGGCGAGAATCGAACAGGGTGAGACATACACTCAGTTCGGAGTTAGACTGGACCACTATTTCAACAAATGGATAGAACTTAGTGGAGTAGACAGTGATTTTGAAGGCCTCAAGACACTGGTGATAAAGGAACAGATACTTGATGGTTTGTGGGGACGGGCCTTACCATCCCCATCAAGGAAAGAGGGGTGTCGTGACAATAGCTGAAGTACTTGAAGCAGCAGAGGTTTACGAGAAGCGAGGCGCGACTTGCCTCAACAAGAAGAGGGCCCGGAGGCATATCCAGAGGACGGTAGGCCAGCACATGACTCACGTAATGAGTCAGCAGTACACACCGTAGGCCACGGCGTCACGTGAGCAAACAAGGGTGAAAACCAATAGCCACGTGGCTAGGAATGAGCGTGCCTGTTTTCTGTGCAATAAGACAGGGCACTTGGCTAGGGATTGTATATTCAAGTCACAGAAAAGCAGCAGCAATGAGGATCAGGCCAGAGAGAGGCAGGTAGAAAAGATGAACAAGATGACAGTGTTATTTTGTCTGGATTGTGCTGTGTGTTCACAGATTCAGGCGATAACATGGATGTGCACAAAGGCAGAGTAGGGGACAATGTGGTTGATGTCATTAGAGACTCTGGGTGCACTGGACGTAATGGTGAAGGAGTCCCTGGTTGAGAAGGGACAATTCACAGGTAAAACACAGAGGTGGGAGACAAATAGATGGAACAATAGCAGAATTCAAAACGGCACTGGTGTTCATTGATACACCATTCTATAGTGGAGTCGTACAGGCTTTGGCTGTTCCAAAGCCGCCGTATGATTGGTGATTGGAAACATCCTAGGAGCACGTGGGTACGGAGACCCAGACCGTGATTTCTGTGTTGAGTCAGAGAAAAGAAATCACGGGAGAGAAAGGCCCAGGCGGTCACACACTTCAGAAAGCACTGGAGCGTGTCCTGGGAGACTAACCCCACTCTATTACGGGCAGAACAAAAGGGCGATTACTCGCTCAGAAAAATGGTTGGTTTTTGCTCACACAGGACAAAAGAAAGGTGTGAAAGAGGGTACAATCGGGTTCGAGTTAGACAACGGCATATTGTACCGAACTTTTACTCATTCGCGTTCGGGAAAAACGAAGAAGCAGGTTGTCGTTCCTAGGCAACGCAGGAAGGCGGTGATGTCTGAAAATCATGTGACGTCGGCCTCGGGCCATCTCGGTAAGAAGGCCTCACAAAAGGCAGTGACGCGAGAGTACTACTGGCCGGTATCCTTGGTGATATCAGGCGGTTCTGTGCGCCCTTGCAACACATGTCGCGCGGTACGACAACGTGGGTTGGAGAGAGAAGAAAAAGTGACGGGACCGTAGGCCAAAATAAAATGGTTGGGCGAAAAGCCGGGCATATAAATATGTAGTGGTTTTGCGTGGTCTTGTGCAGTGTCGCATATGCGTGACGTGGCTGGTTGCAGGCCACGTGTATGAAGAGAGGGGAGAGGAATTTCCGCAGAAACATAATGGTTATATGGCCACACGACTTAGAGCTGGTGGAGATTTCTGATTTATGTTGATATTTGTTTTGATAGTGTGTATGGGATTGATTTTTTCTCTATAATTTTTGTTGCAAGACAAATCTTGCGTGCGTTCTCTGGTGTAAGTAGGCTTATGAGAGGCCGATATTAGCACTGGTCTAAATGGGAAAAAGTATGAGTTTCATCTCCTTGAATGTTAAGTTTTAGCCAATGCAGGGCATTGTCTTCGAGTGGGGGAATTTGTCAAGGAGCGTGAAACCTCTCACAAAAGGCATTAGACGCTTGGAGGCAAAAAGGGACGTTGTACGTAGTATACAAATAGGTAATAGACCAATTAACCAGGGTACCTTACCATCGCACATGGCCGAACTGTGTGAAGGGGGCCGAAGTGGTCAGATGACAAACAACACCTAGGAGAGAGTTCGGACCTGCCAGTGGCGAAAGGGGGAAGGGGTGTAAACCCCTACGACCTCGGGGCCCCAAGTGAGTGCTAAATGCGCTCGGTCAGCTGAGGTTCTTGTGTAAACAGTCAGTGAAGAGCAGGGGGCCTTGGATTTGTTCAGATGGTATTGCGTGGGTCACTGTGTTGGTTCTATTTTCAGGCTGGCTGAATGCGTGTGGAGGTTGTAGTAACCCTCCTTAAGATAATTACTGTGTTAACTGACACCGAAGTCGGCGGGAATTTTCGATGTCCATTCTGGGGCTAAGTGTGTGTTTGCTAATCAATTAGGTAGGGGTGTGTGTAAATGCTGATGTGTGTGGAATGTAGCGAGTGGAGAATTCAGGGTACTTGTGAACTAGGGGCTTGAGAAGCAGCGTGGACAAAGGCATGGCCCGAAGGGGAATCCTTTGTTTCCCTCCCTATATAAACTGAGGGAGAACAACGTGTCGACAAACAACACCAGGAGAGAGAGAGAGAGGAAGGCAGAGAGAGAGAGAGAGAGAGAGAGGAGAGGAGTGAGCAGGACAGAGAAAGGGTCGAGAGAAACGTGGTCTGGAGATAGAAGAGACAGCAAGGTCTTAGAGTTAAAGACAAGCTGGAAGAGAAGGAACTAAGTTTGGAGCCAGAGGTGGGTGAAGACAGACAAACTGAATTTGAACCAGAGGTGGGTGAAGAAGACGAAGAAGAAGAGTTCGACGTCGAGATCCAGAGACGACCACGAAGACCCAGTCCTGAAGCCTGGAGCCAGTCAACCAAGGGCATCACCATCAAGCAGTGCTGAAGAAGACGTGAAGAGACTTTTTTCAAGAACTGTGGTGTGGTGTGAAAGCGTGGTTGTGTGTGTGAAAGCCTGGCCAGGTAGAAGTCATTTTTTATTTATAACCCCGGGATTAGGAAGTATTGATCTTTTAATGTGTTGATTTATTCATTGTGTGTGATTGATTGTTCATGATTAATTATAAGTAGCATAGAAATTGTATCTCTTGTTCTCAGTCGTGTTAGGAAAGAAACGAATGCGTGACATCCCATTCCCAGAGAGAGGTGAATGTTTGGTGTGCGCATGGTGTGCATATGCGTGTATGAGTGCAAGATAACCTTGGTGTGTTAAGCCTGACTAATAATACATCAACTTAGTGCACTTAAGCAATACCATCACGATTTCCCCCGTCCTGGACATTGCTTTTCTTTTCTTTTTTTTTTCTTTTCTTTCTTTTCTTCTTCATTAGTTAGCAACTCTCTCTCTCTCCACATCTCTCCTCAGTCCTTCCTCTGCAGACAATCTCATGCTAATCTCTCAACTTGGTTCTCTTCTCTCCTCCCCTCATCTCTCTGCTTTTCTCTCCTCCGAGATTACACTCAGACCTCTCTCTCTCTGTCTCTCTGTTCGTTCTCCCCTCGTTCCCCCGTTCTCTCCCTCTCACATCCTTCTTATTCGTTCGATCTGTCCAACAAGGGCGAGTACCATTTGGTCAGTATTTTTACCCCGACACCCCGAAGTTATCTCCTCTAATTCCATTGGATATTCAAATCATGCCAGTCATGCCTACACGCCTTACTCTCTGTGGTGGTCAAATTGGTCATTTAATTGATTAGCTAGATTTCACCCCACCACACACTATCTTCCCCCTCCTACTTAACTGGCGCCGTGTGGCTTAACCCGTGGACATGGTCAGTGTAAATTGGCTAGATGAGTCTGGGTAGGCTCACGACGTCTGACTAACATGGCGCTGGTTCCACAAATTGGCCAGTATGAGCCTGAGCCAGGCCTACGACTCGTCTCGCTAGACATCGAGGCGTCGGTCAAAGCTGCTTAGCCGCCTTAGCCGGACAGACCGTCTCTGTGGAGGATGAGGATTAGCCTCCCCCTTTGCTTAATTGCCTGGATCCGAACCATGGGGCCGTCCGCCTGACGCCCAGAATATTTGCGTTAGAGCTTAAGTCCAATGGGTGGTGGCGATTGACACGAATTTGGTTGAGTTTATTTTTGACCGTGACAGAGAGAGAGAGAGAGAGAACCCAGATGACGGAAAATCTAGAACAATAACAGTTCTACATTGACTTTGTCCATGGTCAGTTTTATCAACTTAAGGATGGTTACAGCTAAGAATATAGAAAAGCAGTCATATCCGATATACAATTCTCTATTTGGAATGCGGTCATTTTTTTGTCTGTTGTAGTCTTTAGTTATTGTATTTTGTTTGATGATGAGTTGTTCGTTGAGTGATGAGAATCAAAGTGACAATGATCATTCACCTACACAATCCAGCAGCCAAATCACACCTGTAATCATCACACAGTGAATGGTTCAGGACATTGTCAAAACCTTGTTCACTCTAACAGTTCTACAGATCTGATTTAAGAGTTTCACATCAATAGACAGACTTTTAATGCTTTACAGCTCTTTGGAAACCGTTCTTTTCCTCAAGGCCAATCTCTGTCCACTAGAATCATGCTAAATTTGACGGAAACATAGCATCCATTTCGCTAAACACACACATGCACACACGCACACGCACGCGCGCGCGCGCGCGCACACACACACACACACACACACACACACACACACACACACAACACACCACACACAGCACACACACACACACAACACACACACCACCACACACACAACACACACCACACACACACACACACGCATCGCGGTAAATTGGGGGAAACGATGCAGAGAGGGGTGTGGGTGGGGAGGCACGTGTGTTGGGCGTGGGGAGGGAGGGAGGGAACGTACTTTCTTCATGCTCCTTTCCCAGTTTGTTCACTTTGATTTCCTTTGAATTCTGTCAACCCTCTTTTACAGACAAATGTGTCATTGTATTCCATTTCGACTTCTTTTGATTCTCCTCAACCAGTTAATTTGCTTTTCTTCCGTTTCTACTTGTTTTAATATCTCTTTACTGAGTTAATATTTTTTTATTTCTCCTTATCGACTTAATTTATATTTTAAGAAAAGGTTCAAATCTGTTTCTTTAGTTCTCCTCACCAGTCTCTTTACAAGTAAACTCACATTAATTTTTATATCTTAACTTGCCCTTCTTCCTCGTTCTCCTGTCCTTTGAATTCTTCACTTCTGTCCTCTTCTCCTTGCCCTTTGAATCCTTCACCTTCTGTCCTCTTCTCCCTGTCCTTTGAATTCTTCACCTTCTGCCCTCTTCTCCCTGCCCTTTGAATTCTTCACCTTCTGTCCTCTTCTCCTGCCCTTTGAATTCTTCACCTTCTGTCCTCGTCTCCCTGTCCTCTGAATCCTTCACCTTCTGTCCTCGTCTCCCTGTCCTTTGAGTTCTTCTCCTTCTGTCCTCTTCTCCTGTCCTTTGAATTCTTAACCTTCTGTCCTCTTCTCCCTGTCCTTGAATTCTTCACCTTCGGTCCTTCTTCTCCTGTCCTCTGAATCCTTCACCTTCTGTCCTCGTCTCCCTGTCTCTTGAATTCTTCTTCTTCTGTCCTCGTCTCCCTGCCCTTTGAATCCTTCACCTTCTGTCCTCTTCTACCTGTCCTTTGAATTCTTCCTCTTCTGTCCTCTTTCCCTGTCCTTTGAATTCTTAACCTTCTGTCCTCTTGTCCCTGCCCTTTGAATCCTTCACCTTCTGTCCTCTTCTCCTGCCTTTGAATTCTTCACCTTCTGTCCTCTTCTCCCTGTCCTGAAGCCTTCACCTTCAGAGAATGTAAATATGTTCGTTCACGACCACCATGTTATTCTGCATGAAAACCCCTTTTTCACATACAATCACGTCCATCTCATATCAGTTTGACCAAAATTAACACCTTTTTACAACTAAAATTAACACGCCAAAACTGCCAAATATTGACGTAATTAGTACTTTGAAACGGGTGTTTCCATGCAGAATAGGATTTGGTGATCGTGAACAAACATATTTACATTCTCTCCAGGCACATAAAATCAACTAAATATTTATATGGCTTGACAGTCCTGACCCAGACTGTTTCCAATCAATATTGGTTGCTGCAACTGTTTTTGCACGCACTGCTGCACATGGACAGCTCGGCCCATCACGTGTGCACGCTCAACCAATCGACATGGGTATGACGTCATGTCTGCCCGGGGACTTAGAGCTAGCTGACAAGCCGACATTATTGCTCGTGGCGCCAACCAGTGAAGACGTGTTTAACGATAGCCTTGCTTCGTTTCCAACCTGGCCAAAAGAGAGTCTAAATCTTTTGGAAGCGAAGCAATGAAAACAGGAAATGACAGTAAGTGAACTGGATGTTTTTTTACGTAATTGTTTTGTAGAGCAACTTGATAATGAGCCGATTGATGAAGGTTCTTTTATGAAGCTGAAAAACATGGCTGAAATTACGCCTGTTTTACTGAAAGCTGGTTCTGAGATCAAAGCTGAAAATCGTAAAACTCTTCGACAATCTTTGCTTTTAGGCCATTGGCTTGAAAGAACAAAATCTGTTTTTAAAAAATCTAACCCAAAAGCGTCCTGGGATAATTATTTGAAAACTGAAATTCTGATGGAACCCAGGCTGTGTAGAAAACTGATGGAATTATCATTTTGTTTTTACCACTATCCAAAGTTCCACAAGCTCGGAATTTCTATCCACAGCTTGTATGAGAAAAGAAAGCTCATTTTAAAATATATGCAAAGCGACGTTGGCTTTCGCGAGTTTTGGCAGAGCGATTAGCTGCTGTGAAAAAAAATCAATAGCCTACTAGCCGAGGAAGCAGGCCCCAGCCTAAGGCTAAAAATACGCCAGAACTGTGTCACTTGGCCCACGACCGCCGCGTCCTAGAAAGGCCCTCCACAGGGCCGAAAATAATACTAAGGGAGGTAACTCCTGCACACCCCCACCCCCCACACACACACACCCCACCCCCCCCCCCACCCACACACCCCTCACCCCACCTCACCACAACCCCCCCACACCCCCCCCCCCACACACACACCCCCACACACGCACTCACCCCACCCCCCCCACGCACGCCCACTCACGTTTTGTCCTACAAAGCAGTGCAGTAAACTAAGCCAAAACGATCTGGGATTGATTGGCCTAGTTAATTAAACCATGCACACCCCACCCCCTGCCCACTCACGCACACACATATAACTTCTTCTGATTCTTGCACAAAACAAGAAAAATAAGATGGGTGATCGTGAACAAACATATTTACATTCTCTCCCTATAATATAAAAATCTAATGATTTACGCTATTAACGTCCGCGGGACTGAGTCCTTACTACTTTTCTAACATGCTCTTCTACCTCAACACTATTAATAAATTAGAACAATCAACCGGCTTTCCGTCTTGATTAGCTATTTTTACATCCAATGAATTCAAAGAACCCTCAATTAATTCTTTAAATTCACTGTCTCTGCCAAACGTATATAACTGATAATCGCAAAACCCTGCCTTAATTGATGGCAGTGAACGTAGAACTGTAGATGGATAGCCATTAAACTAAATTAATATCTGTTTTTAACTGTTGTAAATGGACATACAAAATTGTGTTCACGAGAAAAATCAGAAGGTTTATTACCTTCAAATTGATAAACATCTTCTCTTGTACTAAATCTATAAGATTTATCGCTACTGTGAAAGCCTAAGATTCGAGCAAGTCCTCAAGGTAAAGTGTACTCTCTTCTTTCTTCTAGTTGAAAATTGTATAGTAATTCTGAGGTTTGCCTCGTTAATTCTCAGCAGTATACCAAATTCGCTAAGTACCTCTTTTAAAGAACAAAGTTGTAGTACCCATCAGGTATTGTTATATGGTTTATTTGATTGCCCACCTCGTCATTAACATTAATCCA
>CM031627.1:36660096-36685096 GCA_018398815.1 Conus ventricosus | reverse complement strand
CTGTCCTCTTCTCCCTGTCCTGAATCCTTCACCTTCTGTCCTCTTCTTCTTGTCCTCTTAATCCTTCACCTTCTGTCCTCTTCTCCCTGTCCTTTGAATCCTTTACCTTCTGTCCTCTTCTCACTGTCCTGAATCCTTCACCTTCTGTCCTCTTCTCCCTGTCCTCTGAATCCTTCACTTTTTGTCCTCTTCTCCCTGTCCTGAATCCTTCACCTTCTGTCCTCTTCTCCCTGTCCTCTGAATCCTTCACCTTCTGTCCTCTTCTCCTTGTCCTCTGAATCCTTCACCTTCTGTCCTCTTCTCCCTGTCCTCTGAATCCTTCACCTTCTGTCCTCTTCTCCCTGTCCTCTGAATCCTTCACCTTCTGTCCTCTTCTCCCTGTCCTCTGAATCCTTCACCTTCTGTCCTCTTCTCCCTGTCCTCTGAATCCTTCACCTTCTGTCCTCTTCTCCCTGTCCTCTGAATCCTTCACCTTCTGTCCTCCTCTCCCTATCCTTTGAATTCTTCACCTTCTGTCCTCTTCTCCCTGTCCTTTGAATTCTTCACCTTCTGTCCTCTTCTCCCTGTCCTCTGAATTCTTCACCTTCTGTCCTCTTCTCCCTGTCCTGAATCCTTCACCTTCTGTCCTCTTCTCCCTGGCCTTTGAATTCTTCACCTTCTGTCCTCTTCTCCTGTCCTCTGAATTCTTCACCTTCTGTCCTCTTCTCCCTGTCCTGAATCCTTCACCTTCTGTCCTCTTCTCCCTGGCCTCTGAATTCTTCACCTTCTGTCCTCTTCTCCCTGTCCTGAATCCTTCACCTTCTGTCCTCTTCTCCCTGTCCTTTGAATTCTTCACCTTCTGTCCTCTTCTCCTTGTCCTGAATTCTTCACCTTCTGTCCTCTTCTCCCTGTCCTCTGAATTCTTCACCTTCTGTCCTCTTCTCCCTGTCCTTTGAATTCTCCACCTTCTTCATTCTTCTTTATGTTGTTTCCTCCTCCTCACCACCACCTCCACCACCACCACCACCACCAAGACCACCACCATCCCTCATCATCGTCGTCGTCGTCGTCGTCGTCGTCATCGTTGTCGTCGTCGTCGTCGTCATCATCATACTCATCATCATCATCATCATCATCGTCGTCGTCGTCGTCGTCGTTATTAACTTCATCACTTTGCGTTTTCTTCTTCTTGTTCTGCAATTTTGTTCTTCCTCTTCTATTTCTTCCTCTTGTAATAATGATGATTAACAATAGTAATAATAATAATAATAATAATAATAATAATAATAATAATAATAATAATAATAATAATAATAATAATAATAATAATTATTATTATTATTATTATTATTATTATTATTATTATTATTATTATTATTATCATTATTGTTATTATAATTGGTATTGTTATTATTCTTATTGTTATCACCATCATCATCATCATTATCATGATTATTATTATTGGTGGTGGTGGTAGTAGTGCTGCTGGTGCTGGTAGTGATCTTTTTTATTTTAGTAATGACTTGTGACTTCAACGCGGTGACAGCCCTGATATGACCCTCTGCGGTCAGCTGGGCTGTACGCAACATTGCCTTACCTGTTGTTGTTCTTGTGCTTGTTGTTTTTGTTAATGATGATGATGATGATGATGATGATGATGATAACAACTACAACAGCAACAACAACAATGTGATGAGAAGAAGAAGAACAATAATCATAAAAATTCTTTTGATAATGATGAAATAATAATAATAATAATAAAAATAATAATAATAATAATAATAATAATAATAATAATAATAATAAAATAATAATAATAATAATAATAATAATAATAATAATAATAATAATAATTACTGTAGTGATGATATTGATGAAATTAACAATAGTCTTGCAACATTAGTAATAATTAGTCATCATCATCATCATCATCATCATCATCATCATCATCATCATCATCATCATCATCATCACCATCATCATTACTCTCTTTATCTACTTCTTACTAGGCCCCCTATAACTACTATCAGTAGTGCTATTATCAATAAGATTACTGTCTTTATTATTTGGCTGCATCTCTGCAATTTTACGCAGTCCAGTAAGCATCTTCAGTCGAGTTATACTGCGGAAGAAACGTCACCCTTAAATGACGTCATTTTCTACAATGACGCGCTTACTTTTTTGGCAGTGCAACAGACGACCGATTCATCCATATAGCTCCGTGATCCATACCAGTGCAGGACGCCTGACCGTGCTGAAAAAGATGTTACTGTGATGTGTAGGGCCAGTGTGTGAGGCTGATGTCTTCAACAGGTCTCTTCTGATTTGATCGGTGCTCCAACAGAAGCAGGGATAAAACTGGGGCGCACAACGTAGGCTACAGGCCGCTATGGCCAATTTCTGGCCAACCTGAAGTTTAGACTCTGCTAGTATATGCTAAGCAGACAGCCCCCAGGATTCTGATGGAAGGTGTAGACCATATGAAAGAGCATGACACATTAATGTGACGATTAATTAAGGCATGTGTCAGTTGAGCTCTGTGCCTGGCCAGCTGGCAGACAAAAGATGCCTCAACCTGTTCGGTTGTGTTGCATACAGGGGGTGGAATTGAATTGGGAGTGAGGTGGGAGAGGCTGAAAGGGTGTGAGTGGGAGGAAATGGGGTAGTGGATGGAAGGCAATGGGAGTTGCTCTTTTCACTGCCCCCCCCCCCCCCCCTCTCCCCAATTATCAATCGCGTGGGAGACGGGAAAAAATGTTCACTCATCATGCCAATGGAAGATGTGCAATGTTGATACACAGATACATGACTGTGCAACTTAACATTCAACGACAAATGAAATAAACGAAGGCCTTGATTTTCCGCCAAGTTCAAGGTGTAGCTATAGCGATGGAATTGGAATTTAGGAGACCACGATAGTTGAAACTTATTTGTCTGTATTCATGTTTTTCTCTCCATCCTGTCGTTCTGAGAAAAAAACAGACTGGCTTTAATTATATGTCCTACCAGTGCCACATAGATGCATAAGCTGGCAAATTCTCACTATCTTGGTCCTAATGTTTTTGTGATGGAATGGATTTCTCTTTCCAGGGAACTGTATGAACTGGGGTTTTAAGTAAATGTCACTAAACATCAGGATTGTCAGTAGAGGCATTGCCTGAGACTATACAGACATTGAAGCCTCTCGTCGTACTGTGCTATCAAAAACAAGGGGGGGGGGGGGGCGGGCGGAGGGGGGGGGGGGCGAGGGGGGGGGGGCTTGAACTGTCCAGGTGTCTGTTTCTATTTCTCGCTCTCTGCTGTCTGTTAGTCTGTCTCTCTTTCTCTCTCTGTCTCTGCCTCTGTCTCTGTCTCTCTCTCTCTCTTCATATGTGAGCATGATGGGTGTCTTTGATAAATATGTACCTCTTCCTCTTTTATTCAGACTCCAAAACGTAACCATGGCAACAGGAGGACCACCTTCCGCTCAACCTGGACACCCTGTGACGTCACCCACCGACTGTCCCTTGTGTGGGTCCCTTTGTCTGGGCCCCGTCATTCTGCCGTGTAGAGACGTCATCTGCCGGAAATGTCTCCACGTCATGCTACAAGAGCGGGGCCTGCAACTTGCTTGTCAGCAGTGTGGTCAACACATAGACCTACCAAGGGACCGGAAAGTGACCGTCACCAACTTCGCCGAGCAGATGGGGACAGACCCTATTCTGGAAAGGTTGGTCTTCCAAGAGTTGAATAAAGCCACAGACGTTCAGTGTCTGAACTGCCCCAACAAACAGGCTGCCAATGTTTGTCTGGATTGTCAGGAATATTACTGTGATGTCTGTTCAGCTAATCATTGCAAGAGTCGATTTTTAAGAGACCATGTTCTTCACCAGCTGTCCCAGTCTTTGCAGAATTCACCTGCAGCTGCACGTGCCGCTCCCACATCCAGCTCTGGATGCTCTTCCGCCATGTCCACATCATCCCTGGAGAGTATTCGTAACCTCCCTGACCCCCAGTCAGGTCAAAGGTCTAGGGATGTGAATGAGTGGAATGAGTGGGTGAGGAAGCAGATGGATTTGTTGCAGGAAGCTTCCAGAGGAAAGCTGAAGGTGAAAACCATCCTGCTGGACATCCTGTCTCTTGGGCAAGAATTGCTGAACGGCGTCCTGGCAGATGAAACAGATCCTCGACGCCTATCAGCATTTCTTGCCTCGTTTTAACATCATCCAGTGTACAGACACCGGCATTTACGTCATCCAAGAAACGGGTTCCGATGTCAGCACAGAAGTGAAGACAGAGGCCTTGGAGAGGCGCCTGTGTGGCGTCAGGCAAGGTCGTCACTGCCCCGACCCGGACGCACTGGAGACGATCAGGACCCAACTGGATCAGCTGTTACACCTTGCTGGTTAGTGTTGACTGGGACTGAGAACGTGTGGTGATAGAAGAAGAGAGAGAGAGAGAGAGAGAGAGAGAGGAGAGAGAGAGGAGAGAGAGAGAGAGGGAGAGAGAGAGAGAGAGAGAGAAAAGAGAGAGAGAGAGAGAGAGAGAGAGAGAGAGAGAGAGAGGCAGAGGGGGGTAGGGAGGGATAAAGTGTGAGTGTGTGTGTCTGAATTAATAAGACTATATGTATAACATTTTTCTGTCTTTCCCTCACCCTCATATGCTCATTGGGTGGTTATTGAAAATGTTCATGACGATTGAAAATGTTCATGACGATTTAACAATGACGTAAGTCTGAGAAATACGAAAATGAAAGAAACAAGAAAGAGATGTGGAAGAAGAAGAGAAGAGAATGATGGTGATGGTGATAATGATGACAAAGATGAGAACGATGGACACTGTTCAAGATGATATGCGATGTAATTTATACTGTTCAGCATGATAACTTGTGTAGGTGACACTGTTCAGAATGATACAATGTGTAGTTGACACTGTTCAGAATGATACAATGTGTAGTTGACACTGTTCAGAATGATACAATGTGTAGTTGACACTGTTCAGAATGATACAATGTGTAGTTGACACTGTTCAGAATGATACACTGTGTAGGTGACACTGTTCAGGATAATACACTGTGTAGGTGACACTGTTCAGAATGATACAATGTGTAGGTGACACTGTTCGGAGTGATACACTGTGTAGGTGACACTGTCAGGATAATACACTGTGTAGGTGACACTGTTCAGAATGATACACTGTGTAGTTGACACTGTTCAGGATAATACACTGTGTAGGTGACACTGTTTAGAGTGATACACTGTGTAGGTGACACTGTTCGGGATAATACACTGTGTATTGACACGTTTTCAGAACAAACTCTTTAAGGTGACACTGTTCAAATGATGCACTTGTAGGGACACTTTTAAGGTAATACACTGGGGGTAAAAGTTAAGGGTAAACACTGTGAGGTGACACGAAAGGATAAACACGTGTAGGTGACACTTTTTAAGGGAAAAACCCGGTTAGGTGACACTTTTTAAGGATAATACACTGTGAGGTACACTTCAAAGATACACGTGTGGGACACTGTTCAGAAGAACACGTGGGGTGACACTGTTCAGAATGAAAGCCATTAGGTGACACTGTTTCGGAATAAACACCATTTTGTACACTTTTAGACTGTGATAACGAGAGAGAGTTTATGATGAATGATGTGATGATAAAGATGGTGATGCATGGATAAAAGATGATGATATATGATAAAGATATAAAGAAGATGATGAGATGATGAGATGTTTATTTTGAAAAAGCTGATGATGTTAAGTGAGATGATATTGATGATGATGAGAAGATATGATTAAGATATGAATGGAGAAAGATGGAGAAAGCCACGACAAGACGTCCAAACTAACTTGGAGATGATGATGAAGAATGATGAGATAAAAGAAGATGATGAAAGATGATGAAAAGTTGATATGAGATAAAGATGAAAATAAAACGATCCGTGTAAAATGAGAAAAGAGAGATGAATTGATGATGAGATGAGAAAAAAACGATCCATGAAAAAGATTGATTGAATATGTTTAGAGATTGCCACAGAGCAGACATCCAGACTAACCTCCACACCCATTGGATCACCCACCTCCCCTCCCCCCAACCCCCCCACTTCACCACCCGCCCCCAGCCACCCCCACTACCCCCACACCTTCACCCCCCACTGTTACGTAACGGCGACCCCCGACGCTGTTCCGACGTCGCCAAACAACACCAGACGACGGGAGAAACCCGGGACAACCCCTTTTGTGTGTCTGCCCAACACACCCGGCATGGGGGACACACAACAAAAAGGGTAAAGGGAGGGGCCTGGCCCCCCTCACACAGGTCTCCCTCTCGACCTAAGTAAACCCCCCCCACCTGCCGTTGCGAGGGCCGGGTTGCCGTGAAAACATTTTTCCCCCTGACTATCGATAAAACGACAGACACACGCAGTGACGTCACTAAAAAGGGTTAGGAATATACAGTGTAGCAGACGGGGTTAGGGAGTTTGTTGGTCAGTTTTGGGAAAATGGCGACGGCCTGCCCGTGCAGGTGCTGACCAACAGGGGCCTGGGGGGTCATAAACTGACAGCCCCAGGCACGCTGAAGACACCAACTTCACGGGTTTTGAGGGGGAAAAACCACGTCCTGTGGCGGCTACGCCCCTTTTCCGGGGTGGGGGTCAGTTGGCCACGTCCCCCACCCCATCACCACACACCCCTCTGTCTTTGCACAGGGTGTGCAGACAGGGCAGTGGATCAACATACAATGGTATGTCTTTTTGTGTTTGGTGAGAACAGGGGATACGGGGAGACGACTGCTGACCCTGACCTCTTTTCCCGGGAAAGACCCCCCGGGGGGCGTGTCTACCAGGACTGGACGTCTGGTGACAGGGAAGACTACAGTACGTTGGTTATGTGTATGACGGTATAAATTTCTGACCTACCTCACCAGTGTGGTGTGTGGTGTGTGTTGGTGTGGTGTGTGTGTTGTGTGTGTGGTTGTGTGTGTGTGTGTGTATGTGGTGTGTGTGTTCCATCTTCTGTTTGTCTGTCTGTCTTCTGTCTGTCTGTCTTCGTTTTTTTCGTCGTTTAATTCTTTTATCTGTCGTTTCTGCCTGTTTCCGTACACATACCTGATTTTTTTTGTCTTTTGCCGTCAGTTTATCCATCGTCTGGCACCATCATCTTTTTTACTTTTTCTTTCCACCCCCTTTCCCCCCCCATCCTGCAGTGATAGACTTTACAGACGGCCCGTCGCTGACGTAATTCTGTTTAAGATACGTGGAGAAAAAACACAACCGGTTCCCTTCTCTCCACAGGCTGCACTTTGCCACGTGACGTAAATTTTACTGACGTCAATGTGCTTTCTTTGACAGGTCGTCGTGGCCCCAGGTCTTTTCCCAAACCCAAAAAAATTTTTCAGCAACGTTAAGAAAAACTTTAACAGCAAACGATGAAGGCGAACGACCATTGCTGTTACAAGAAACAAAATGGCGACGGAAAAACTTTAGTAGAAATAAACAGTAATTTCCCCCATTAGCATTGAAAAACTATTAAAAAGAACAGAGAGAGAGAAAACTTAGTGTTAGGTTTTAAAAAACATTTGATTTCAGAGTAATGGGGTTTCAAACCGCCATTTGGAAACGTTCTTTACCAAAAGGGGGACAACATGACTCATAGTGTTTCATGCCCAAAAACATGTTCGTATATGAGGGTTGAAAACACTGGGGTACCAGCACACCTTTGTAAATAAAAATTTTAAAAGGAGAAAACAAAATGTGACACATCTTAAATCTACCACTTTGTTAAAGCATTGCCTTTTGTGAAAGCAAATTTTTTTTAAAAGATTTATAACTGCTTGGGGCTTTCAAGATACAAAATCTGACTCATTTTGAGATTTATTCAAATTTTTTAAAGGCTGTAGCCTATTAAGTATGACTTTTAAACTGTACTCTTTTAAGAAATCCGAAAAAAATGAAGACTACGACGATCAACATAAATTCTTTTGAACGAAAGAAAACAGAACAATGTAATTTTGTTAATAAAAAGTCATCGTCCACGGGATTTGTGTTTTAGCAGTTTCCTTTTTAAAAAGAAATGAGCGCTATGTTGTAGAAAGAATACATTTTGCAGAGAGAAATAATCCAAACCAAAAAAGGGCCCTACTCTTTTAAAAAAATAGAAACATCCAAACCCACAATTAAAAGGGAGATCTGCACCCAACATCTAAACCAATAAGTGTGTGTATTTGTGTGTGTGGGGTGTGGTGTGTGGTGTTATGTGGTTGTGTTGTTTTTGGTTTGGTGTGGGGTTTGTTGTGTGTGTGGGGTGTTGTTCTTTCGTTTACCATACGTGACGGAGGGTACGTGACCAACACTTGGACATCGGGGACCTGGCCTCAGTTATGACAACGGGGCAGAGGCGTGGTAAACAGCCAGTCCTTCATGTTGTCCACCAGCCCTTTTTATTTTGTCCTCCAGTCCTTCATGTTGTCCTCCATCCTTCATTTTCCATCCATCCTCATGTTGTCCTCCAGTCCTTCTTTTGTCCACCCCAGTCCTTTCATGTTGTCCACCGTTTTCATTTGTCCATCCAGTCCTTCGCTTTGTCCTCCAGCCCTTCAGTGTCCTTTCATCCTTTCAGTTGTCCACCCACCCTTTCATGTTTCCACCAGTCCTTCGTTTGTCCACCGCCCTTCATTTGCCACCCAGCCTTCATGTGCCATCCATCCTTCGTGTTTCCTCCAGCCAGCCCCTTCATATGTCCATCCAGTCCATCTTTCATGAGTCTACAGTTCAGTTTTAGTTTAAAACCAGTCCCTCCTTAAGTTGTCAAAACCGCATCCTTATTTTTTCCATCCAGTCCAATACTTTTTGTTGTCCATCCACCCTTTTCTTTTTTTGTCCCTCCACCTTCATGTTTCCCCCAGCCCTTTAAAGTTGTCCATCCAGCCTTCTTGATGTCCACCGTCCTTCATTTTGTCCATCCATTTCTTATGTTTTCCACCCATCTTTCATGTTGTCCATCCACCCCTTCAGTTGTCCATCCACCCTTTCATGTTGCCCATCCATTTCTCATTGCCCCCATCCAGTCTTTCAGTGTCCATCCAGTCCGGTCCCCTTTTGTCCCCGTCCAGGTCGACCACCTTCCGGGACCTAACGGTTCCGATGATGAATCTTCACCTTTCGATTGGTATAGCTTAACACAATGCCTCCCAAAGGGAGGAGTTTTCAGGGTTTTTTGTTTACTTGAAAAAATATACTTCACTTATTCATGCCAAGACACACACACACACACACACACAAAAACACACACACACAACACCACACACACACAAAACACACACACACCCCCACACAACACACACACCAAACACATCACAGTTAAAGTGTAAAGCACTTTTCCCTTGAACATGACACAATTTTTTTATTTGTTGAATTCACACTGCTTGGGGTTCTAATTTTTATTACCGGTTTATCACAAAGCGACTATATTTCAATAAATGCAATCCTGTTTTACATGCTTTGAAAGGGGGCATTAAAAACTGAAGTAATACATATATTTTTTTTTCCCCCTTACAGTTTTTGCAAACGACTTTTTACAGGTTTTTGTACCGTGCGCACTTTTTGCAATGTTTTTTTATGTGTTGCCCCCATTGATTTTTTTAACGTACACCAATTCTTGAATTTTCTTTCTTTTTTTTTTCATACTTACATATCCAAACAAATCTCTTTTTCCCACTTGGCGTTCCTTTGGTTTTTTTTCAAACCCTTTTTTCAACGTTTTTGACTCCTATAAAAACCCTTTTTAACTTGCGATTCCGCGGAGGAAAAAGTTTCCTTTCTTTGGTTCTAAAGGGGGGAAATGTCAGCAATAATTCCCGGAAATTACAATCCTTCCGTTGCAACTATCGCCTCTTCCCCAATTTGCCGTGGCTTCTTTCATTTTGCTCCAAAACCGCTGGTACCTCAACGGCCTCTGGGTCGTTCTTTTTGCCACGAGGTCCCTTCTGTCGATAGCACCAGACCTGAGCTCCTGTTCTGGATGTCCCTTTGACTTCCTCAACCTTGCAAGGACTGCACGGGTGAGACAGCGCATATGGGTTTACCATTTGGTTTTCGGTGAAAATTCTTGAAAATCCCTAGTTTTGGGGGACAGCACCCCGTCTACCCGCCTCAACCCCATTCCACAGTGATCCCTGGCAGTGTAGATAGCCGTTTTCCCTCCCACCCGCAGCCCCTTCCCCCACCTTTGACCCCCATTCCCCTATTTAACAGGGCGGGGGAATAAACCTTGGCGGGGACGTTTGGGGGGAATGCAGCCACCAACGTTTTTCACGGTCGACAGTTTCCCAGAGGACAGGTTCCACAGGGGTCCTTTCAGCAAAAGGGGCAGCCTGGGTTTATCCGGGTTGGGGGGGTTTACTCCCTGACCGCAGAACACAGGGATTTTAGGAATGTGGAGGAACTGACTCGGGGGATTTAGAGAGGGGTTTGTTCTAATGATATTATGATGTTTTTAATTTTAAATTCCTTGTTTTTTCCCCACTAGGGGCTGCCTTAACTAATACGG
Organism: Conus ventricosus; assembly: GCA_018398815.1. Taxonomy (NCBI): domain Eukaryota; kingdom Metazoa; phylum Mollusca; class Gastropoda; order Neogastropoda; family Conidae; genus Conus; species Conus ventricosus. The sequence goes on along the minus strand of CM031627.1, from coordinate 36,674,588 downwards.
TAGTGCGCGGGGACTAAATCCGGGTTTAATTTGCCCTTTCCCCCCCCACATTGTATTTTGACCTTCCCCCCCCTACTTTTTATTTTTTACCTTTCTTCTCCCTCATTTTTTTTGACCTTCCCCTCCCTCAGATTTTGACCTTTCCCCCCCATAAAGTATTTTGACCTTCCCCCCCACATTGTATTTGACCCTTCCTTTTCCCACAAAGTATTTTTACCTTCCTCCTCCCTACATTGATTTTTACCTTTTTTTTTCCCCCTCTCCACTGAGGTTTTGTATGAAGTCGTCTGTTTTCGGGATTCCTTTCCACCAAGCTTGGCCTCCTTTCTAGAACCAGAAAGTTCTGCCTTGGGGGTTTTTCCATGTGTCGGGCCTTGCCGACATCGTTTTCAAACACGCCTCACTTTGGGGCTTTTTTTGGGAAAGTCTTCCCTCTCGGGGACACAACCCCGGCTTTGGCTCGGGTCTGACCCCTTTTGCGTTTTTTCGCTTTTTTAAAGGAACCCAAAGGGGCCCGCTTTCGTGTTTTTACTGTTGGGGCTTTTTTCTGCTTTTAATCGAACCCGTGGCCACTTTTTGGTTGCTGTTGGGGCGTTTTTTTCTGCTTTTAATCGAACCAAGTGGCCTACTTTCGTGTTTCACTGTTTGGGCTTTTCCCCCGTTTTGTCAATGACCTTTTTAAAATTTTTTTGTTTGTTTTCTCTCATGTGCCTCTTTATACAGGGACTGTTTGATGTGTCCTTCACAGATGTTTTTCCCTTTCCCCACTTTCAGCCCTTCGAAATCAAACAAAAAGAAAGAAAGAACACCACCATATCTTACTTTGGGGTGTGTGGGGTTTTTTGGTTATGTGTGTGTTGTGTTGGTGTGTGTTGTGTGGGTGTGTGTGTGTGTGTGGGGTGTGTTGTTGGTTGTGGTGTTGTGTGCGTGGTGTGTGTGTTTCACTGAATATTGCATTTTTATGCTCAGGGTTCCATGTGTTTTTATTATTGATTTCTTTTGCTCGTTTTTTTTGTTGTTGATTTGTTGTTGCTGCGCTTTTTCTTATTTTTTTAAATTTTCTTTTAAAGTTTGATAAATGTTTTATTTTTCAACATTTTTTTTCAGCCGTATAACGCAGAAAATTTTGTGCTGTCTACCCATTTTTTTAAAAGTCTGGTTTGTGTTTGGCTGATTATCTTTTTTGCCGAGACTGTCTGGGGTTTTTTATTGTTTTTTTTTTCAATTGACTTTTGGGGGTTGACGCTGAAGCTTTTTTTTCCGGAAAAATTTTCATCCGACATGATTCTACTTTCCCCTAACCTTTAAACGCACAGAAATGGGGTGATGTGAACTGAGCTGCAGTAAGCGGTACATAGCAAAAGAGAAAAAAACATGAAATGAAATTTAGCTGCTAAACGCAAATTAAATACAAAAAAAACAAAAGAAAATGATGAGTAAACTTGTTCATGCAAATGTTGTAAAACAACATGAAGTAAACCCGAACTAGGTAACTTAAAAAAATGTGAAAACTATGGGTGCAATGAAAAAAACTTGAATTGTGATGGTTTTTTACCTTGGGTCGGCTGAGGGTTTACCCACATAAAGGTCACAGAAGTAAGACGAAATAAATTGGGGAAAACCCCACAAATACAGTTTTGGGGTTTGGTTGGGTTTTTGAAATAAGGCGCTGGTGGCTATGTGTCCTTCTACTTTCTGAAGCCCAACAAGGATGGGGACCCAAAAACTCTTGGGGCTGTCTTCCCATTTCAACGAAAATAAAAGAAGGACACAAACACCTGTACTCTATCCCCTTTTTTTACTGAAGCACACTAAATGAAGACACAAACACGCGTCCTACATCCCCTTTTTACTGAAGCACACCAAATGAAGACACAAACACCTGTGTCCTATCACCCCCCTTTTTTACGAAGACACCCCCAATGAAGGACAAAACACCCTTGTCCCTATCACCCTTTCTTACTGAACACCCACAAGAAGGACACAAACACCCTTGTCTCTATCCCCCTTCTTCTGAAGCACTCCAATGAAGGACACAAAAACCCCGTGTCCTATCCCCCTTTCTTACTGAACAGTCACAAGAAGGACACAAAAAACCCCTTGTCTCTATTACCCCTTCTTACGAAACACACCACAATGAAGGACACAAACACTCTGTGCTCTATTACCCCCTTTTTTACTGAACACACCACAATGAAGGCACAAAAAACCCTGTTCTCTATCACCCCTTTTTTACTGAAAACTCTACAATGAAGGCACAAACCTCGTGTCTCTAAACCCCTTCTTACTGAACAATCTAAAAAGAAACACAAACACCCTTTTCTCTATCGCCCTTTCTACTGAACACTCGACAATGAAAGGGCACAAACACCCTGTGTCTCTATCACCCCCTTTTTTACTGAACACCCACAATAGAGAGAGAGAGAGAGAGAGAGAGAGAGGGGAGAGAGAAGAGAAGAGAGAGAGAGAAGAGAGAGAGACAGAGAAGAGAAGAAGACAAGAGAGAGAAGAGAGAGAGAGAGAGAGAGAGAGACGCTTGGGCCAGTTGTTTACATGGGGGGGGTGTCATCGGCACGGGATAGCTCCTGTAGCCTTCAGGGCCACAAGGGTGTGAGGACAAAAAAAAAATGGGGATGCCGAGAATGGGATGGAAAGGGGAATAAAAAAAAAAAAACCCCCGGGAACGGGGAAGGAAGAAACGAGGACAGAGAGAGACAGGATAAGAAGGAAACTGTAGACAAGATGGGACAGGTAAGAAGAAAACTGAGACAGAGATGGGACAGGGCAAAAGAAAACTTAGGACAGAGATGGACAGGCAAAAGAGAAACTGTAGGACAGAGATGGACAGGGCAAAAAAAAACTGTAGGGCAGAGATGGGGCAGGGCAAGAAGAGAAACTAAAACAGAGAGGGGCAGGGGAAAAAAAAACTGTAGGACAGAGATAGACAGGCAAGAAAAAAAAAACTGTAGCAAGAGGGACAGGCAAGAAGAGAAACTGTAACGAGATGGGGCAGGCAAGAAGAAAACTGAGGACAGAGAAGGGGCATGGCAAGAAGAAAACGGGACAGAGATGGGACAGGGGAAGAAGAGAAAAGTAGGGCGAATGGGACAGGGGGAAGAAGAAAACTTTTGACAGGATGGACAGGCAAGAAGAGAAACTGAGACAAAATGGGACAGGCAAGAAAAAGAAAAGTAGGACAAAATAGAAGGGTAAAAAGAAACTGTAGGGCAGAGATGGGACAGGGTTAGAAGAGAAAACTGAAGAAAAGATGGGACAGGGTAAAAAGAAACTGTAGGGCAGAGATGGAAGGGGAAAAAGAAACGTAGGACAAAAATGGAACAAGGGGAAGAAGAGAAACTGAACAAGATGGACAAGGCAAGAAGAGAAACTGTAACAGAGATGGGACAGGGGCAAAAAGAGAAACTTTTGACAAGAGGGACAGGGGAAGAAAAAACGTAGGACAAGATGGGGGAGGGCAAGAAAGAAAAGAGGACAGAATAGGACAGGGTAAGAAGAAAACTTTTGGACAGAGATGGGGGATAAAGAAAGAAACGTATAAAGAGAGGGGCAGGGTAAGAAGAAAAACTGTAGGGCAGAGATGGGACAGGGCAAAAAGAAAACTGTAGGACAAGATGGGACAAGGGAAGAAGAGAAACTGTGGACAGAGGGGACAAGGGAAGAAGAGAAAAATGTAGGACGAGATGGGACAGGCAAGAAGAGAAACGTGAAGAGATGGACAGGACAAAAGAGAAACTGTAGGCAGAGATGGGCAAGGCAAAAAGAGAACTGAGGCAAGAAGGGGCAGGTAAGAAAAGAAACATTGGGGCAAGATGGGACAGGGCAAAGAGAAACGTAGGACAGAGATGAGACAGGGGAAGAAAAAACTGTAGGACAAGATTGGGCAGGGGAAGAATAGAAACGTAGGGCAGAGAGGGGAAAGGGGAAAAAGGAAACTGTAGGAAGAAGGGGCAGGGGAAGAAGAGACAGCAGGACTGGATGCTTTTCCCGGGCCCCTTTCAATCAAACCCCCCGCTTTTCCCGAGCAAAGCCAGCTTATCATTGTAGCGTGGAACCGCTCCCATATCAGACCATGTTTATGACCAATTGAAAGGGGTCCCATCTTCGTCCTCTACTAGTTTAAAAAATTTTTGAAAAAATACACAAAGAGCATCCTTTTGCATCATCTTCAATCGCCGTAAATTTAAAAGACCATGCGACTCCACCCCGCTGGTGTAAACCCAAATGACAAAAATTTTCCAGCTAAGTTAAAAGCACACAGCCCCCAACATCCACCCGGGTCACTACCAAAAAACCGCCCTAAATCACATGACTTTTTTTCTCAAAACCCCATACCACTGCGTTTTAATCTCAAAACACAAACAAAATGTGCCCGACACCTTCACACTCCTGTGCCATGACACGTTCAATCCAACTACGCAGGACAGCACCTCAAGGGCCCCCCCGACACAATAATTGCTTAGGGCCCTGGGGCCGGCGTATGAGCTCCCCTCTGGAGGGGGCCCCCCACTCCGTCCACGACAGCCCCCAAGACACGCCGATACCCGCTTTACCCCGACGAACAAAACAAGGGCCACAGACGTGAGAGGACATGGTGATGTGACGATGACAGCAGGGCTGAAGGGCCACAGAATTTGAGACTTTTTTATGCTGATCGATGACAATGAGGATAATGAAGATGATGTCTACGGATTTCCGTTCTGGTCTGAGACTGCATGACAGGACTGATCTCTATGCTTCCTTTCATAATACATCCCGGCGTCAACCAGGCCCAAGAGATCCAGACACCTGCAGTGTTGGTCAGGAAACTTGAGCAACACTCCAGAGACGCATCCGTTAAGTAGATGAAACTCGACTGTGTGTGGGTCCCAGTCTTCCCATCTGAGCCCGTTGCAAACTCAACACTGGTAGGAGCCGGTCGGGCAGAAAAACCCCACATCACTCTGATGGGCATCGAACCCGCGACCTCCAGCCGGGAATCCGCGATGCTACCACTTCGCCACGGTGACTGGTGTTATCAACAAGGTTGATGCGAAAGGTATCTTCATCGTCCAGGCTGACTGGAAATGCCAAGGCTGATTATAAATGCCTAAAAAAAGACTGGAAGAATTTTTGCAGCCTCCATTGTAATGAAACCACCAATAGAGGACTACGCTTGTTTTGCTTGGCAGTGGTGAATTACTCGGTCCGCGGTCCCTGCCTACAGTCACGGAGAGTATAAAGCATCTCGATGATGGGACAAGGCGATTCCTGAATAGTGGGTATCAGAGCCAGGTAGACTGTATTTTTGATGATAAACAGAGCAGATCTGGCATCAGTACGCCTTAATCAAAGATTTTCTGGAGATGACGCTGGTAGTGTTCACGATCTTGTCAAGGTGAACCAAAAAGTACATTGTGTAAAAACAATTAGGGTATGTGAAACGCAACTGTCTGAAATCCAGTCTTGACAACTGAAAAGATCTTGACATCTCTAAACAATTCCGCACACATCAGAAATCTTTTCTTAAAGAATGACATTTTCTTATTTTTAAATACCATTTTTTCTGCCAAGAGGCACGGTGAAATTTCACACAAGAGACAAGGGCAAACTATCCAGACACTTCTCTATAATCACTCCACTCACATTTCCTGATTCTTGGCTACAAACAGAGGGTGGGCTGGCGTTCTCTGCTCTGGGTGGAAGGATGCAGGCGTCGACACACCTGCATCCAGCAGGCACGACTTCTCACCCACAACTCCAGTTTCGCATGGTTGTCAGGCGCTTGCCTGGTCTCAAATGCACAAGAAAGGTCCTTTACAGGGGAGATAACAACCTTCTCTACAGTCAAGCAGAGAACGTCTCAAGCCACACACAGGCCAGGAATGCAGAATGGGAAAATGGGCGCTGCAAGCAAAGCAGTCATGATGTTGCTAATGCTGAAAGGCTGGGTTAAAAGGAGAAAGGCATCAGCAACGGAATTCATGATAAACAAATCGACGCCATTCTTTGAAACGATTCTTGGTTCAAATTATTAAAACAAGATAAACAGCATTCAGGACAGTAAAAACAAAGAACGAGCAGTCACCTTCTCAAATTCGGCACAAGATGGGTGTTGTGTGGAAAGGAATGTTAATGACTGGTCGAGCTCCCTCTCTCTCTCTCTCTCTCTCTCTCTACCGCTCTTTCAAAAAGTTTAATGAAGCAGCATACCTCTATGACTTAAACATTTCCCCATTTCACTTAACTTATAATTACTCAGACGTCGATGATGCACTGTCCTTCTGGTACCAAACATTCCTCACCATCATAAATAAACACGCGCCGTTACATCAAAAAAGAGTTAGGCATCCGCAGATGAACCCGTGTTAACTCCAGAATTGCTGCAAGAAAGGGTTTACTACGTGACCAACTCAAGGCAGCAAATTTGTTTGACGAATACAAAGAGCAGAGAAACTTTGTTTTAAACGAAGTTGAAAAAGCCAAACGAGACTACTTCAGTCAAATGATAACGGATGCAAAATCCACAGCGCCAATGTGGAGGGCAATAAACACTATTGTACGCAACAAGCGTACAAATTCACAAACTTCAAGCACCAACATCACCCCGGAAAAATTTAATACCCACTTTCTGTCATTATCAGATACCCTTACTCAAGCTTCACATACCATAAGAGCACCAAATGAATATACATGCCCGACTTCCCTAATATCATTTTGCAAACAAAAACTTGGATCCAGTCACTCAATTAAAATTCCCCTTCTTGCTGTACATGAAGTAGGTATGCACATAGCGCAATTAAAGAATAAAAAATCCATGGGTCCTGATAACATACCCACATTTCTTCTCAAACTCGCTCTACCTTACATTGTTGAGTCTCTTACATACATATATAATCTATCCATTGAAACTAATGTTTTCCCTCAGGCGTTCAAAAACGCCAAAGTAATCCCCTTTCCAAAATCAAATGATTTGTCGGATCCAAATAATTTCAGACCTATATCCTTACTATCGATTCTATCCAAACCCCTTGAAAGACACATACACACACACGTATCTCAGTTCATGGAGAAAAACAAACTATTTCACCCACTCCAATCTGGATTCCGATCTAATCATTCCTGCCACACAGCATTATCACGAATGGTGACTCATGGCTTTCAAATATGAACCAATCACAAATGACAGGGGTTGTCTTTCTTGACTTCAAAAAGGCGTTTGATCTTGTTGATCATTCCATTCTTCTAAAGAAACTATCTGTCTACTTGAACCATACCCCGACAATCTCATTATTCCAATCATACTTGAACGATAGGACTCAGTATGTGGCGCTTAATGGGAAAACCTCCACTTCAGACTTTGTCAGACATGGAGTCCCACAGGGCTCTGTACTAGGCCCCCTACTATTCTGCATCTTCATCAATGATTTACCATTGTCCGTATCAGATGAAAAGGTCACGACAGATTTATTTGCTGATGACTCGTCGCTCCAAACGAATGGTAGTGATCTACAGACAATAGAAACTTCTCTCCAGGAAAGTCTAAACGACGTGTCAGACTGGTGTCATTCAAACTCAATGGTCATACACCCAGCCAAAACCAAATCTATGATTATAGCTACCCGCCAAAAACACCAGTTAACTCCTCTTTGCCTAAAACTTCAGTTGAATGGCACTTTTATCGAGCAGGTAGATGAGCATCGTGTTTTAGGGTTAACGATAGATAAAGAATTGAAATGGCAATCTCATCTAAATAACTTATGCAAGGTAGTCTCAAAACACCTTTTCCTGTTATCTCAATTAAAGCGCTACGTCAACAGTAATGTGCTTAAACTTTTCTTCAATGCACACATAATGTCACGTATAAATTACGCCTCAACAGTGTGGGACGGCAGTAGTGACGTCCACAAAAAAAGGCTGAATTCTCTCCATAGACGTGCAGCAAAGCTACTCCATCCAGCTGTATCTCTAACACAGACGAAAAACTAAAAGCACTGAACATACTTCCTCTGAATAGGCAATTGGAATTCAACAAGGCATCATTTATGTTTACAATCTTGACAGATACTATGCCATGTTATATCAATGCCCTTTTTACAAGATCGAACAGCTTTTCTGGCTCGACGAAATTCCTTCTTCCCTACCCACGCATTGATCTATACAAAACAAGCCTAGCTTACTCTGGACCATATGTCTTGAACTCACTTCCACCGAATCTACAAAACATGAATACTTTAAAACCTTTCAAGGAACATTTGCATAAACATTTTATGTCTCAGTAGTTAAATTATTCGATTACAATGATTAGCGTCCATTCGCTAAGTCTTCTGTGAACCATACTTTGGATAAATCGTCTCAACATAAAACCTACTCCGTTAAAATCGCTCATCCCCACTCCCACTCTGTCTACCATCCCTTTTCTCCTCCCCCTACCTACCATTCTCTCTTCCCCACCCTCCTCTGACCTCTCTCTCTCTGTAGCTTTTGTTTGTTTGTTTGCTTGTAAGTTTCCTTTTGTTTTACCATCCCCCATCTCATTAGTGCTTTTATGAGCAGTTTGCTTATCATTGTAGAATTAGATTATCATGTTGCTATGTTGAATTGTCTGTATGAATGATATGTGCTGAAATAATGTATGCATGACAAGGACAGATTGTAAGACTAGGCTTTGGCCTAAAATCTTCATCCTTGGGTATTAAAGATCAATCAATCAATCAATCAATCAATCTCTCTCTCTCTCGCGCTCTCGCTCTCTCTCTCTCTCTCTCTCTCTCTCTCTCTCTCTTCCTCTCTCTCTCTCTCTCTCTCTCTCTCTCTCTCTCTCTCTCTCTCTCCTCTCTCTCTCTCTCTCTCAAATTGTTCATGAATAAACTATTCGAGTCTCTCTCTCTCCACCCCTGTCTCTCTCTCTCTCTCTCTCTCTCTCTCTCTCTCTCTCTCTCTCTCTCTCTCTCTCTCTCTCTCTCTCTCTCTCTCTCTCTCTCTCGCTCTCTGCACAAACAGTAGATGTGAGAAAAGGGAAGAAAAACGAACCCAACTTTCACTGCTTTATAACACCCGCGGAGACGAGTTTGTCTTAGGTGTGTTCAGTCACATAGGCCTAATCTGATTCTTCCATGTGCGCGCTCATACACACACACACACACAGACACACACACACACACACACACACACACACACACACACACACACACACACACACACACACACACACACACACACACACACACACACACACACACACACACACACATACACGCACGCACGCACGCACGCACGCACGCACGCACCACACACACTCACACACACTGAAAGTACATTTGACTTTGAATACAAAGACCAGACCTTCAGTGCATTTGCATATATGTCCCCCTCCCTGGCCCCCTACCAAATACACACACACACACACACACACACACACACACACACACACACACACACACACACACACACACACACACACACACACACACACACACACACACACACACACACACACACACACACACACACACCACACACACTCATACACACACACACACACACACACATACTCACTCTCTCTCTCTCTCTCCTCTCTCCTCTCCTCTCTCTCTCTCCTCTCTCTCTCTCTCTCTCTCTCTCTGTTATAGACTCACACGCACGCACGCACGCACGCACGCACGCACACACGCACGCAGCACGCACGCATGCATACACACATATACACACACAGTCTGCCTGAAAACTGTCCCCGTCTGCAAAGCATGCTTAATTTAGAACAAACCACAACACCGAAAAAAGAAAAAGCAAGAAAAAACAAGATGCAAAGCATATAAACGTACTCCCAGTTTATCCTGAATACGCGTGATGTATTCCATAAAGAGGAAAAAACCGTCTTGGGCTGGTGTAGCCGTTAGTAATGCCTGTTCTGGTAAACATCGGCCATCATCTGTGACCTATAATGAACATACTTTACAAATTTTCAGAAAAATCGGCCAAGAACTTTCTGAAATTTTCCATCAAGAAGAAAACCAGTATGGCCGTTAGTAACGGCTATAACGGTAAACGTAAACATGGGGCATCATCCGTGACCCATAATGAACATACCTACAAATTTTCAGAAAGATCGGCCAAGTACTCTCTGAGATATTCCATAAAAAAGAAAAAACCGTTATGGGTCGTTACAGCCATTAGTAACAGCCATAACGGTAAACTAAAACGTCGGGCATGATCCGTGACCCATAATGAACATACCTGCTTGACTTGACTTGACTTGGTCCCTTAGACGTCGGTCCGTAGGGGCACCCCTGAAGCAGTGACAACCATCCTTCTCCATTCCTCTCTGTTCTCCGCCCTCCGCAATGTACACATTGCACATACCTGCTAATTGTCACAAAGATCGGCGAAGTACTTTCTGAGACATTCCATAAAAAAGAAAAACCATTATGGGCCGCTACAGCCGTTAGTAACGGCTACAATGGTAAACTAAAACATCGGGCATCATCCGTCGCCCATAATAAACATACCTACAAAATTTCAGAAAGATCGGCCAAGTACGTTCTGAGATATTCAATAAAGAAGAAAAATCCATATGGGCCGTTATAGTCGTTAGTAACGGCTATATCGGGTAAACTAAAACATCGGGCATCATCCTTGACCATTATCAACATACCTGCTAATCTTCACAAAGATCGGCCAAGTCCTTTCTGAGATATTCGATAAAGAAAAAAAAACGCTACAGACCGTTACAGCCTTTGTAACGGCTATAACGGTAAACTAAAACATCGGGCATCATCCGTGACCCATAATGAACACACCTGCTAATTTTCACAAAGATCAGCCAAGTACTTTCTGAGATATTCCACGAAGAAGAAAAACCGTTACAGGCCGTTACAGCCGTTAGTAACGGTTCTAATGGTAAACTAAAACATCGGGCATTATTCCTGACCCATAATGAACATACCTGCTAATTGTCACAAAGATCGGTCAAGTACTTTCTGAGATATTCCATGAAAAAGAAAAACCGTTACAGGCCGTTACAGCTGTTAGTAACGGCTATAACGGGGTAAACTAAAACATCGTGCATCATCCGAGACCGATAATGAACATAGCTGCTAATGTTCACAAATATCGGCCAAGTACTTTCTGAGATATTCCATAAAGAAGAAAAACTGTTACAGGCCGTTACAGCCGTTAGTAACAGCTGTAACGGTAAACTAAAACATCGGGCATTATTCGTAAACCATAATGAACATACCTTCAATTTTTCAGAAAGATTGGCCAAGTGCTTTCTGAGATAATCCATAAAGAAGAAAAAACATTACAGGCCGTTATAGCCGTTAGTAACGGCTATGACTGGGTAAACAAAAACATTGTGCATCATCCATGACGCATAATGAACATTGCTGCTAATTTTCACAAAGATCGGCAAAGTACTTTCCGAGATATTCCATAAAGAAGAAAAACCGATACAGGCCGTCACAGCTATTAGTAACGTCTATAGCGGTAAACTAAAACATCGGGCATCATCCGTGACCCATAACGAACATACCTACAAATTTTCAGAAAGATTGGCCCAGTAGTTTTGTCTGGAGCGTGTGGAACACATTTTGACCATGGACGGACGGACACACACACACACACACACACACACACACACACACACACACACACACACACACACACACACACACACACACACACACACACACACACACACACACACACACACACACACACACACCCCACACACACACACACCATTTCTTCGTTCCCATTCTAAAGTACTCCCTGTTCTATAAGAACTGGGAGTACAAAAAGGCTGATGTACAGCTGATTGGCTGGATTGTGTACCATGATGTAAAGCACACATGCTAAAGAAAGAAGAAAGAAAGAACACACACACGATCGTAAATGTGAGTGTGTGTGTGTGTGTGTGTGTGTGTGTGTGTGTGTGTGTGTGTGTGTGTGTGTGTGTGGTGTGTGTGTGTGTGTGTGTGTGTGCGTGTGTGTGTGTGTGCGTGTGTGTGTGTGTGTGTGTGTGTGTGTGTGTGTGTGTGTGTGTGTGTGTGGTGTGTGTGTGTGTGTGTGTGTGTGTGTGTGTGTGTGTGTTGACACACTGTCTCTTTGAACGATATCTGCGCGACAATATTGAAAACATTGAAAACGAAGAACGAACAATCAACTCTCTCCTAATGAAAGACAGCCAACAACGATCACAAGTACACACCTAAAATGGATAACGTGAAACGAAATACAATACAATGATGGGTAGCAGTCAGTATGAATCAAAGTTCATTTCAAAGTGAGTGACTGCCGGTGTCGTATATAATACTGTCGCTCATAAAATCGTGTCGCAGCGACAGTATTTCCCGGGAAATACTGCAGCTGGTTCATGAAAAATTATCGCTGCGACCATATTTCACAGGAAATGTTAACTCTAGCAGTAAGATTTTACGTGAAAATGTGTCGCAAGCGACAGTATTCACTGACTACAATATTTCACAGTGTCCTGTCGCAAAAAGCTGTCGCAAAATTACGCTGCGACCATATTTCACAGGAAATGTTAACTCTAGCAGTAAGATTTTACGTGAAAATGTGTCGCAAGCGACAGTATTCACTGACTACAATATTTCACAGTGTCCTGTCGCAAAAAACTGTCGCAAAATTTCGAGCGACAGTATTTTATGGACAGCTACAATATTCTATGGGACATTTTTCGTGAAAAGTTGTCGCGCGACAATTTTTTCCAGCAAATATTGTCGCTGCAACAATATTTCACGTGAAATGCTATCGCTGCGATACAATTCCACGGCGACAGTATTATATACGACACCGGCAGAGATAAGTCAATGTTTGTTCTTCGTTTTCATAACCTTGAATGTTGTTTGTCTCGTCGGTTGAGTTTGAACCCTAGCTTGAGCTCACCAATTCATAATTAGGTCACTGGCTCTCATGGTTATTTGTTCGTTTTGTAGAGGTAACAAGTCATATCAGGTTTTGAAATAAACAGATCACCCAAGATATTACCCTCCACCAACCGATCATGTATGTAATGAATACTTATATAGCGCCTATTCTCGGCTAGAGGCCAAGCTCCAAGCGCTTTACAATCAACACTCGTTTACACAACGGGCTGCCTACCTGGGTAGTGCCGACTGAAGTGCTGCCAGCTGGCGCTTCATTCAGTCGTTTCCCGTGCCATCCAGTCAGTATCGTTCAATATCGATCACTCATTTTCCTTACTTCCTTCATTCTTTCCATTTCTCACGCAGGGTGCATGCTATGTGTAACATGTCATCCATACCAACGGCCAAACTGGCCTACTCTTCCGAAAGTTGGTGATGGGATTTTACGTGTGTGCAAGATGTTATGCGTGCGTTCACACACGGAACCTCGGTTTATAGTCTCATTCGAAGGACTGTATGGGAAATGGAGTCAGAACCAATGTTAACTCCGAGGGAAAATCCCCCTGTACCGAAACGCCCCGGCGGAGGTTCGAACCCGCAACCCCAGGATCACCAAGATTACGAGTCAGGCGCTCTACCAACGAGCTATTCCGGCTCCCAAATGAGCTAAGTGCGGTGTAAAAAAAAATTAGATAGTTATTCACTCTGTGTGTGTGTGTGTGTGTGTGTGTGTGTGTGTGTGTGTGTGTGTGTGTGTGTGTGTGTGTGTGTGTGGGTGCGCATGCGCGCACGCCCGCGAGGGCATGCATGCCTGAATAGGTGTGTCGGTTTGTGTGTGTGTGTGTGTTTGTGTATGTATGTATGTATTGTGTGTGTGTGTGTGTGGTGCGTGTGTGTGTGTGTGTGTGTGTGGTGTGTGTGTGTGTGTGTGTGTGTGTGTGTGTGTGTGTGTGTGTGTGTGTGTTGTGTTGTGTGTGTGTGTGTGTGTGTGTGTGTGTGTGTGTGTGTGTGTGTGTGTGTGTGTGTGTGTGTTCATGTGCGCGTGCCAGTACACATGGTGTATGAGTGCATGTACATGTGTGTGCATGCATGTGCACGTGGATGTGTGTAAACTGTGGGCTTATGTGAACATGCTCCTGCATGCTCCTGCATAGTTTGCCTGTGTGTAACTAAATGTGTGTATGTATCTATGCCTGTGCCTGTGTACGCCTGTGTGCATAACTAAATGTGTGTATGTATCTATGCCTGTGCCTATGTACGCCTGTGCCGACAGGCCAGCCACAGACTGTTATCTAATGACGGGTTAGGTCAAGTGTTCCCAGCCGGGCTCTTCCTCAGAAAGCCGTCTGTCGCAGTGACAAGGTCACAGCACACTGACAACAGCGCTGAGATCTGCTGACGTCACTGCTGTCGCCAAGTCATGTGCGGCCGGCGACCGCTGGTTTATCTTCACTGTTCACTGTGTCCTGTTCAGGAAATGGAACACTCACCGTGTGAACTGATAACTCATGAGACAATGCAGGACAAAGTCCAAGGGCCCAGTCCTCTGTCTACCCCTTCTCATCCATTACCGCCACCCTTTCTCCCACTTGCATCAGCGTCACC
>CM031627.1:36633115-36659096 GCA_018398815.1 Conus ventricosus | reverse complement strand
GTTTTTTTTTTATCTTTACTTGGGGGATGTAAAATGACAACTTGTGCGGTGCGCACAGGATTTGTCTTCCATCATTCTTTGGGGGGCTTGTAAAAACTATTGGTTTTCCCAGGATGTTGTACAAGAGTTTGTTTTATATGTTAACAATGTGGGCTTTTAACAACATTTGCCATAGAGCTGCGGGGCTGTGTTTGCTTTCATCGCGACCTAGGGGCTTTTGAAGCTAACGCCTGCCATAAACGCTGACCACCAGCCTTCGTCACTGAGAAAAAACGATCCAAACGTTTGTTCAAAGGGTTTTTCTTTTAATGGAATCTAGACCTCATTAGCGACGAAAATGGTCAGCAGGGGGGTTACACGGGGCTCCCTTTTTTTGCCCACGCACTTCGCAACCCCCGGTTTTTTCTAAAAAGAAAGACCCAGCCCGGGATGGTACTGGGGCCATACTCGGCGGGGACTGTTGCAGACACTGGGGGTTTTTTGTGGCTGCTGTGTTCGGCTGAAAAATCCCGCGGATATCAGGCTTAGGGGCGTTTTCTGCGCGGGGGCCCACTTCTTGCTGGCAGCGGGGGTATTTTGCCCCCAGAGTCACGTGACTTTTTCTGGCGGAGACCTGTCAACCGTACACATGGCGGCGTGGTGAAAGGTCATTGGGTATTTCTACGGGGTGCCGTATATGTAATGAAAAATGTCCTGATGTTCTGTATGCCCTTGTCTTCCCCCGTTACAAAAAAGGCCCCCACCTTTCCCTCTGCCCCCGTTCCAACAGAATCTGTCAACGGAACTGATGGATTATGTCGAAAAATTGGACATTGTCTTCTTGTTTCGGGAGGCAGTCGTACCCTTACCGAGAAATGTGCCGCAACCCTGGAGGAACTGCGTGTTGATTTTGTACAACAACCCGCTGACGATGGAAAAACCTCAAAGGTTTCTCCTTTCCCCACGACTGCTGTCATTTTCAATATTGCAACTTCACCCTCTTCCGCGGCGTTTTCCGGGTATCAATGATGTCAAAAATCGCATGGTCAATATCTCGTGGTGTGTAACTTGGGGGTTTTTGCCTTCTCCCTTTCTGAGCCATCTCAGTCTTCGCCACAGTCACATCACAAATTGGATTTTCATGCCATTAAACGTTGTCTTTGCATTGGAGATAACGCATTTCGGAGATTTTCCCCACTTGTCGTCATGACAGTCTGCCCACGGACCCTTTTCCCCGCATTTAACTCTCATTGTGGGACAAACTTATCAGTGTTCTCCCCCTGAGATTGCCCCCCTTCCCTAACCTACCTTGATCTGTTGGGAAAATTTTTTTCTGTGTACCCTGTTTTGCCTTTTTATGGCTTCAAGTTCCCGCCTTTAAAACCCCTTTTCCCTTTAAGGGGGGCCCGTCAGGACCCCCGGGGAAACGTGCCATTGTGATCATGCTTTTTTTAATAACAAACTGGTGCGCTCGATTGGAAACAAGGCCAACTTTGCTGATCTAGGTCGTCGGGAAAAAATGTTCGCCAACTGCAAAAGCTTCAATCTTGCGCCTAGATTTCAAAAACTTCACGTCCGTCGGTGATCAAAGTTTCTTGAAATTTTGGCCTCTACCTGCTCTTGTTGGCCTGTCTTTGTCGAACAGTCAGTTTTGGGAAACAATATCGTCCAGAATTTTTGCCCCTTCCGTCAACTTAAACCGTTGTTTCTGGACCAACAACAGGATTTTCTGACTTGCCTGATGGAGCTTTTGATTCACTGGCCAAAAATGCAAGGGTTGTTTCTTCACAATAACAAAATAGATGCTGTAACTCAGCGCACGTTTGGCAGTCGTTTGCGGGAAAGTCTCAATGCTTTAACTTTAAGATTCAAATCCATTCCTTGCTCCTGTGACCTACGTGGTTTGCACGCTGGTACCAGACTGACCAATCTGAACTCTTCATAGATGCGACTTCTCCCAGCGATTTTCACATGGAGAATATTGCCGGAAGCCCTTAGCCAATTCTCCATGACGGAACAAACCTGCTGCTCAGCCATGACACCAGCCTTCTCCTCATCCAGTTTCTGCAGCATCTTCACCCGCGCATGACGCTGGTCTCTCTGGCGTTCCGCTATCGCTGGCACACCCGTTTGCTGATGTATGACGTGTTCCGGGGCCGTGACGTGCTGAGAAGACAACCGTCTCTGGCCAACGACTTTGACCCTCTTCGTGTGGCTACGCCCCCCCGAGGACCTCCTGTGGGTGCGCCCCTCACTGATGGCCCAGCTGGAGGACGACCTGGGACTGAGGCTGTGTGTTCACGAGAGGGACTTCATCCCCGGGGCTGCCACATCGTGGACAAAATCGTGCGGAGCGTGGGGGGGGGCAAGAAAAATCTGATGGTTTCTCCACACTTTGTCCACTCCCTGGTGCCAGTTTGAGCGTCCCGTGTCGACTCACGTGAGGGGTACGATGACGCTCTGATCGGGTGTGCGTGGAGAGTCCCCTCGCGTCAGATGACGTCAGCGGAGGGCGGTGGGGAAGCACGCCGTACAAAAGTGGGGGGAGAGGGGGGAAGATGCCCTGGGTCCTTTTGGGGGGCGGCTCCGTTGGGGGCACGAATTCTGCTCGTATGCCGGAAATATGTTTTACACCACTCTCGGGTCTGTCGTCTGTTTTCTCTGGTGTGTGTGTGGTGTGTGTGTGGTTTTTGTGTGTGTGTGTGGTGTGGTTGTGTGTGTGTGTGTGAGAGAGAGTCGGCCGTCTCGTGGTGTGTGTGTTTTGTGTGTGTGTGTGTGGTGTGTGTGGTGGGTCTCTCTCCTCTCTCTCTTCTCTCTTCTCTCTCTCTCCCTTCTCTCTCTCTCTCTCTCTCTTCTCTCTCTTCACCACGCATATCCCCTTTGAGGGGCAAGGGCCCGTAAGAATAAAATCTGATTTAAGCTGTTGTGCTATATCCCCCAGACTTCTTCTTCAGGGTACTTGTGGAAAACCCCCCCCTGCAAGAAAGGGAAAGGAAATTTTCTCATTACCCAATAAAGGGAGTGGAGTTTTTTTGTGTATGACCGTTTTTTACCCGCTTGAAGGCGTAATACTCCCGTTTGGGGAAGGTGCTGCTGTGTGTAAGTGTCACCATAACAACAGCCAAAAAATGGTCTTTTTTCCGAAAGTTGGATGGGATTTTACATGTGTGCAAGATTTTTATGCGCGCGTTCACACACGGAACCTCGGTTTATAGTTCATTCGAAGGACTGTATGGAATGGAGCCAGAACCAATGTTAACTCTGAGGAGAAATATCCCCTGTACCGAAACGGCCGGCAAAAGCATGTGTACAGCAACCAGACCAAACATAAAAAATGTCTCTCTCTGGTATTTCTGGAGTAGAAATGGGGTTGTCAGAAAGCTTTAAAAATAATGATTTATGTTTGGGTAGATCATATTGCTTGCCTTTGCAATGAAACGTTACAACTAAGGCTCGTTTTATGAAAATAAATACAGAAACATTCGAAGGTTCTATTTTCTGATTAACTGCGTCTGTTTTAAAGTACTGAATGTTCCTGCATTTGTTTTTCATAAAACGGGACATTAGTTGTAACTTTTCATTTTTTATCGGGTTTTTTTTTTTATCACAAAGGTATTCTGTTTCTTGTCTCATAAAAACACAAAAAAAGCAGAGAAAAAAAACAAACACACACACAAAAGCAAGAACTTTACTCCAAACTATACCGTTTCCTCGTTGTTGTTATTTGATGTTGTTGTTTTTTGCTATTGTTGTATTTGTTCACATTGCTTGCATGAATTCATTGCTCGCTCTCTCTTCTCTCTCTCTCTCTCTCTCTCTCTCTCTCTCTCTCTCTCTCTCCTCTCTTGTGGTGGTGATGGTGTGTGTTTGTGTGTGTGCGTGCGTGGTTACGTGCGTGGGTGTGTGGAGTGTGTGCGTGTGTGTTTTGAAGCAAAAATATCCATTTGCTTCCCCCTTTTCTCTTTAAAAACAGCTTTTTCATATTTGTAAGCTATACTCACGAACTTTTTGGTTGTTGTCGTTTATCATTCTGCTTGTTTACCGCTGAATCGTTTAATACTTTACACACATTTGTTTCTACTGTGGTCAATAGCCTGTGGTTTTTGCCAGCTTTGCTTTTGAAAAAAAAAGTCTGTGTTTACTTCCTTTTTTTTCAGAAGTTTAAAACTGTTTACTACTTTACTTACAATTGCTTGTCTCTGCTTTTGGTCAATAGCTGTGCTCTTGTCAGCATGGGTGTTGAAGCAAAAAATCCGTGTTTACCCCCTTCTTCTTTTCAAATGTTTATACGCCATATTTCATATTTTTTTAGCTCAGTTATCTGCAGGGATTCTATTTGGATATGGTTTTTCTTTTCTCATCGAGTTCTTGCTTAATAGTCAATCTGGAGTCATTTAATGTGTTCTTGGCACATGAAAACAGCTTCATTTCGCGGCGAAAAACTCGCCAATTACATTATCAATATGAACATGGGCGGGAGAAAAAGAGAGAAAAGGAAAAGACGGAGAGAGAGAGAGAGAGACAGAGAGAGAGAGAGAGGAGAGAGAGAGAGAAGGAAGAGAGGAGAGGGAGAGAGAGAGAGAGAGAGAGTTTATTGTGCAAACAGATCATAGGCCTTTAACCTTCTAGCAAAGCATCAAGACTATATACAGTCGCCTGCTCAGACGGGCCTTTTCCATCGAAAGGTTCGATTTTCTGTGGGAAACAATTTCAGGGGCATCCAACATTTTTGCAATTTCCTGTCCCGTGCCCTAATTGTGTGTGTGTGTGTGTGTGGGGTGTGTGTTGTGCGTGTGGTGTGTGTTTTGTGTGTGTGTGGGGTGTGTGTGGTGTGTGTTCAAATTTTTTCACTTTTTGGTACTCTATACTGTTTACGTTTCTTTGCCGTCTTTACTGCTGATCAGGACAGTCGACAAACATGTTAGGATACTTCCAATGATACGTCATAGTGTTACATTACTATATCTTGTTGTTTTCCCGGTGCTTTGTGCATATATTATTTTACTTCTAGCTGAAGGCTATCATGTTGTACTGGCTTGAGTTTTGTCATAGTATGCTTCCGATGGGCTTTCTGTTACGTCATGATTGATGTTTATTGTTGTTTTCCTGTGTATTGCTATGGCTATGTCATGATTGATGTATTGATTTTTCTGCCTGTGTATTGTTATGGCCATGTCATGATTGATGCTTTTGGGAGGTCTGCCGGGTGTATTGCTAGGGCCCCATGTCATGATTGATGCTATTGATGTCTGCCTGTGTATTGCTTTGGCTATGTCATGATTGATGCTATTGTGTCGGCCTGTGCATTGCTATGTCATGATTGATGCCATTGATGTCTGCCGTGTGTTGTATGGCTATGTCTGTTTTGATGCTTTTTGATGTCTGCCTGTGTATTGCTATGTCATGTTTGTTGCTATTGATGTCTCCCTGTGTATTGCTATGTCATGTTTTGTTTGCTACTGATGTCTGCCTTTGTATTGCTATGTCATGATTGATGTTGCCTGTGTATTGCTATGTCATGATTGATGCTTTTTGATGTCTCCCTGTGGGGTCGCTATGGCTATGTCATGATTGATGCTATTGATGTGGGCCCCGTTGTATTGCTATGTCATGATTGATGCTATTAAAGTCTCCCTGTGTGTCGCTATGGCTATGTCATGATTGATGCTATTGATGTCTGCCTGTGTATTGCTATGGCTTGTCATGATTAAATGCTATTGAGATCTGCTGTGTGTTGTATGGTATGTCATGATTGATGTCTCCCTGTGTGTTGTTATGGCTATGTCATGATTGATGCTATTGAGATCTGCTGTGTGTTGCTATGGCTATGTCTGATTGATGCTATTGATGTCTGCCTGTGTATTGCTATGGCTATGTCATGTTTGATGCTATTGATGTCTGCGTGTGTGTTGCTATGGCTATGTCATGATTGAGGTTTATTGATGTCTGCCTGTGTATTGCTATGGCCATGTCATGATTGAGTTTGTGATGTCTGCCTGTGTATTGTTTATGTCATGATTGATGTTAGTGATGTCTGCTGTGTGTTGCTATGGCTATGTCATGATGATGTCTGCCTGTGTGTTGTTGTGGCTATGTGGTTTGATATGGATGACATTCATGCCTTTTGCTATACTTTTTTCTATGATGAATTGTGCAGTGATGTGTTGTGAGTTATGCTTTTGTTATTATTAATGAGTGTGTTTCTCCGGGGTTAGCGCCTGTTCCCGTATTTCAGTGCTTTGAAGGGAAATTTCCCCCTTGGGGTGTTTTTCCCCCCGGGAGGGAGGGGGGATGCGGAGTGTTTCGCGCCTGTGAAAACAAGAGATGAGAGAGAGAGAGAAGGGGAGAGAGAGAGGACGAGAGAGGAGGGGAAAAGAGATGAGAAGAAGAGAGAGAGAGAGAGAGAGAGAGAGTTCATTGATTCTAGAGGCAAGCACCCTTTATTTGGCGCCTGTGTGTGGTACCCCGACATTCCCCTTCTCTGCCCCTTTGGGGCCCTGTGTGTGGAACCCCGACATCCCCTTCTCTGCCCTTGGCGCCCTGTGTGTGGGCCCTGTGTGTGGCACCCTGACAACCCCTTCTCTGCCCTTGGCCCTGTGTGTGGAACCCGACATCCCCTTCTCTGCCCCTTTGGGGCCCTGCGTGTGGTGCCATGTGGTGGTACCCTGTGTGTGGTGCCCCGTGTGTGGTGCCCTATGTGTGGGATTTCCCGTGTGTGGTACCCCGACATCCCCTTCTTTCCCTTGGCGCCCTGTGTGTGGTACCCTGTGTGTGTGTGGTACCCTGTGTTTGGTACCCTGTGTGTGGTGCCCTGTGTGTGGTACCCTGTTGTGGTGCTTGTGTGTGGTACCCTGTGTGTGATACCCTGACATCCCCTTCTCTGTCCTTGGCGCCACTGTGTGTGGTACCCTGTGTGTGGTACCCCCTGTGTAGTACCCTGTGTGTGGTACCCTGTGTGTGGTACCCTGAATGTGGCACCCCGACAGCCCCTTCTCTGCTCTTGGCGCCCCCTGTGTGGTGCCCGAGTGTGGTAACCCGAGTGTGGTTTCCCTGTGTGTGGTACCCGACAGCCCCTTCTTGCCTTTGGTACCCTGTGTGTGGAGCCCTGTGTTTTGGTACCCTGTGTGTGGTACCCTGTGTGTGGTACCCTGACAGCCCTTCTCTGCCTTTGGTACCCCGTGTGTGGTACCCTGTGCGTGATACCCTGTGTGTGGTACCCTGTGTGTGGTACTGTGCGTGATACCCTGTGTGTGGTACCCCGACAGCCCCTTCTCTGCCCTTGGCGCCCTGTGTGTGGTACCCTGTGTGTGGTACCCTGTGTGTGGCACCCTGTGTGTGTGCGTGTACCGGTGTTACCCTGTGTGTGGTACCCTGTGTGTGATACCCTGTGTGTGTGTGGTACCCTGTGTGTGGTACCCTGTGTGTGATACCCTGTGTGTGGTAACCTGTGTGTGGTCCCTGTTTTGGGGTACCCTGTGTGTGGTACCCTGCGTGTGGCTCCTGACAGCCCCTTTTCTTTTGGTGCCCTGTGTGTGGTACCTGTGTGTGGCGCCCTGTGTGTGGTCCCCTGTGTGTGGTACCCCGTGTGTGGTGCCCTGTGTGTGGCGCCCTGTGTGTGCTACCCTGACATCCCTTCTCTGCCCTTGGTGCCCTGTGTGTGGTACCCTGTGGGTGGCGCCCTGTGTGTGTGTGGCGCCCTGTGTGTGGTACCCTGTGTGTGGCGCAATGTGTGTGTGTGGCGCCTGTGTGGGGTTTACCCTGTGTGTGGCGCCGTGTGTGTGGTCCCCTGTGTGTGGTACCCTGTGTGTGGCGCCCTGTGTGTGGGCACCCCTGTGTGTGGTACCCTGTGTGTGGTACCCTGTGTGTGGCGCCCTGTGTGTGGTACCCTGTGTGTGGTACCCTGTGTGTGGCGCCCTGTGTGTGGTACCCTGTGTGTGGTACCCTGTGTGTGGCGCCCTGTGAGTGGCGTCCTGTGTGTGTGGCACCCTGTGTGTGGCGCCCTGTGTGTGGCGCCTTGTGTGTGTACCCTGTGTGTGGTACCCTGACATCCCCTTCTCTGTCCTTGGTGCCCTGTGTGTGGGTACCCTGTGTGTGGCGCCCTGTGTGTGTGTGGGCGCCTGTGTGGGGTACCCTGTGTGTGGCGCAATGTGTGTGGGTGGCGCCCTGTGTGTGGTACCTGTGTGTGGCCCCGTGGTGTGTGGTACCCTGTGTGTGGTCCCCTGTGTGTGGTGCCCTGTGTGTGGCGCCCTGTGTGTGGCGCCCTGTGTGTGGTACCCTGTGTGTGGTACCCTGTGTGTGGCGCCCTGTGCGTGGTACCCGGTGGGGGGTTTACCCTGTGTGTGGTACCCTGTGTGTGGCGCCCTGTGTGTGGCGCCCTGTGTGTGGCGCCCTGTGTGTGGCGTCCTGTGTGTGTGGGCACCCTGGTGTGGCGCCTGTGTGTGGGCCTTGTGTGTGGCGCCTTGTGTGTGGTACCCTGTGTTGTGGTTCTGTGTGTGGCCCCTGTGTGTGGCGCCCTGTGTGTGCACCCTGTGTGTGGCACCCTGTGTGTGGCGCCTTGTGTGTGGTACCCTGTGTGGGGTTTACCCTGTGTATGGCGCCCGGGTGTGTGGCGTCCTGTGTGTCTGGCGCCCTGTGTGTGGAGCCTGTGTGTGGTCCCCTGTGTGTGGTACCCTGTGTGTGGTACCCTGTGTGTGGTGCCCTGTGTGTGGGCGCCCTGTGTGTCTGGCGCCCTGTGTGTGGAGCCAGGGTGTGTGGAAACCCTGTGTGTGGTACCCTGTGTATGGCGCCCTGTGTTTTGGTCCCTGTGTGTGGCGCCCCTGTGTGTGGTACCCTGTGTGTGGCGCCCTGTGTGTGGTCCCTGACATCCCCTTCTCTGCCCTTGGCGCCCTATGTGTGGCCCCCTGTGTGTGGCGCTCTGTGTGTGGTACCCTGTGTGGGGCGCCCTGTGTGTGGTTACCTGTGTGTGGTACCCTGTGTGTGGTACCTGTGCGCGGTACCCTGACAGCCCGTTTTTTTGGGCTATTGGTTTGGTGTCCGCTTGCCCCAAAATATTTTGATTTTCTTTTTGAAAACTTGGTTATAATGATGTTACGATTTGTGAATCTAAAGTGTTTTCTGTGCGTGCGGGGTGTGCGCGCGGCGCGCGCGCCGCGCGCGTGCGTGCGTGCGTGCGTGCGTGCGTGTGCGTGGTGTGTGTGTGTGTGTGTGTGTGTGTGTGTGTGTGTGTGGTGTGTGTGTGTGTGTGTGTGTGTCTGTGTGTGTTGTTGTGGTGTGTGTGTGTGTGTGTGTGTGTGTCTGTCGTCTGTGTGTGTGTGTGGTGTGTGTGTGTTGGGGTCTGTGTGTGTGTGTATGTCTGTGTGTGTGTTTTTGTGTGTGTTTTGGTGTGTGTGATGTGGTGTGTGTGTGTGTGTGTGTGTCTGTTGGGGTGTTGTCTGTGTGTGTGTGTGTGTCTGTGTGTGTGTGTGTGTCTGTGGTGCGTGTGTGTGTCTGTGTCTGTGTGTTTGTGTGTGTGTGTGTGGAGAGCGGGAGCGGAGCGGGATCAAAATCTGTGTGTCCCAGAAACAAACCAAAAAAATGATGTTTGATGTAATTTGTGGAGATTATTGTGGAATAAATCACTTATGTATACATATATTGGCCAAAGAAAAACTAACGAGAGACAGAAAATACCCGCCAAAAGAGTTAATCGCAGAAAGAAAGGGAAAAAGTCTTTTTTTCGGGAAAGAACTTTTTTTAAAATGGTTTCCGATGTGTTCAATTGGGCGAGTCAGATGTGTGCTTGCGTGCGGGCGTTTTTTTCAGATGGAGTCTTCAATTCTCTCATCTTAGTCATTAATTCTATGATCCATTGTCAAATCATGCGCAGTGTGGTCTCTAAAGTTAACGGGTGTGTTTTAGCGTATATGAGCTAGCCGCACGCCCTGACACTTCCCTGAGGAAAATGAAACTGAAACAATGTTTAGTTCCTGGGACAAATTCATTTGGATCAAAACGACCCGTTGGAGATTCGAACACTAAATCTCAGAGCCAGGACCAAAGGTCCAGTGCTCTATCTACTGAAAACCCCTCCGACAGCCAGAAGACGTTACTAATCACCGCAACAGGGGGAAAATAATGGCGGCACGTGTTTCGATGAAAGGGAAATGTTCCTTTCTGACTTGTTGTCCTTTAAGTCAACAGTTCTCTTGTTGGTGTTGATGACTCGAGTGAATCGACGATGCTCCCCAACACTTTGGGAAGAAGGACGAACAAAACTGCTTTGAAACGCTGCACGAACTATCCAGGTAAACACTGCTCAACTTTGTAGCATGTCTGTTATGTCCTGTAAAGCTGCCCAACCTTGACACGAGAATGTCAAAAAGCAGACTACTGCGCCATCTTTGGCGGTTCTATGACGCACTCTCACTTTTTTTTTGTAACCGATCAACAAGAGGGGTTCTTTCTGTTTAGCCAATGGGTCTGATAAGGCCCTACAGAGTCAGCTTGCCACAGTGTTGCGGCACTAACTGAACCACCCGGCATTAACTGGAATCAGGCGATCAATCGATGGGGAACTGGTTCCAAAGTTGTTTGTTTTTGTTGTTGTTGGTTCTTTTTATGTGGTTTTTGTTGTTGTTGTTTGGTTTTTTGTTTTGTTTTTGTTTGTTTGTTAATGTAAAACGCCCGATTTTGTGCATGATACATATTTACTTCTTTTTCTTCTTTTTTATAGCTTGAATGAACAAAGAAAATGAGACATGTATTCACATTAAAAAATATGAAATCTAACGAACCCTTCCCTCAAAAAAAACAAAACAAAGCATATCTCTGTTATTTTCTTCCCGCTTATCAGTTTCTTCCTGTGAGCACTTAAATGACGGCAAAGCTTTAATTTGCGTTTGCAATTCCAGTACAGTATTTGTTACTGAGTGTACAATGGCAAATGACTTAAAAGCTCGTGAGGTCAAAATTGGGGGGGGGGGGGGTAACTCTTTTTTTTGATGCGATCAGCAGCAGAAGCCGAGAGTGCAACAACACACCCCGCAGGCGTTTGACGCTCTACATGTGACCCCCAAAGTTTTCTTGCAGCAAAGATCAGAAACAGCGGTTGCGTTTGTTCCTGTGTAGCCTCTTTGCTCTGTGACTCACTGCGTGACGTACACTTCCTTGCAATTCTTTGATGGGTGTTGCAATCGCTCAGAATCACTGAGCAGGACTGTTCGTGTGGGGTCATGTAGTAACGAACATGTGGTTCCCCCCCCCCCCCCCCAACCCCCCCCCCCCCCCCCCCCCCCCCCCCCCCCCCCCCCCCCCCCCCCCCCCCCCCGGTCTGAGTTTTTTGCCGAACTCACACATGCTATGTTGTAGCCTGAAAATTGATGGAATGTTCTAAAAATGGAGTGACTGTAACGTCTTATATTAATTATAATCTTTATTACAGTGTGCAGGGGGTTTGTATTGACATTATGGGTAGTGGGTTATGTGCAATTTGTTTTCTATTGTGAAATAAATTTGAAAAAAAAAAAATTATTTTGTCGGGTGTCTGTCTCTCTCTCTTTCTTTCTGGTCTGCCGAGATTCCTTTGCTCTCTTCTGCTTTGTCCTCGTCTTCTTCTTGTGTGGTGTGTGTGTGTGTGTGTGTGTGTGTGTGTGTGTGTGTGTGTGTGTGTGTTGTGCGTGGTGCGTGGTGCGTGCGTGCGTGGGCGGTGCGTGCGTCCGGCGTGCGTGCGTGCGTGCGTGCGTGCGTGCCTGTGTGTGTGTGGCGTCGTGCGGGCGTGCGTGTGCGGTTTTCATGTGAGCATGTGTGTGGGGTGTGTCGCGCGGCGTGGTGTGTGGTGTGTAAGTAATTTTCATTGCTACTCCATCATTTTCATTTTTCACACTGTTATTGCTAGTACAAAGAACCCAATCATGTGATGTCACCCATGACCTTATCAAAATTAAAAACCCAAATGATATGTTGTCACTTATGACCTTTCAAAACTTAAAGAACCCCAAAAGATGTGTTTTTTTTCACTTATGACCTTATCAAAAATTAAAGACCCAAATGATGTGATGTCACCCCTGACCTTATCAGAACTTAGAGAACCCAAATGATGTGTCGTCACCATGACCTTATCAGAACTTTAGAGAACCAAATGATGTGTCGTCACCATGACCTTAGAATTAAAGAACCCAAATGATGTGATGTCACCATGACCTTATCAGAATTTAAAAGAACCCAAATGAGGTGATGTCACCCAGGGACCTTATCAGAACTTAAAGAACCCAAATGATGTGATGTCACCCATGACCTTATCAAACTTAAAGAACCCAAAATGTTTGTGTCGTCACTCATGACCTTATCAGAACTTAAAGAACCCAAATGATGTGATGTCACCCATGACCTTATCAAAACTTTAAAGAACCCAAATGATGTGATGTCACCCATGACCTTATCAAAACTTAAAGAACCCAAATGAGGTGTCGTCACCCATGACCTTATCAGAACTTAAGAACCCAAATGATGTGTTGTTACCCATGACCTTATCAGAACTTAAAAAACCCCAAATGATGTGATGTCACCCATGACCTTATCAAAACTTAAAGAACCCAAATGATGTGTCGTCACCCATGACCTTATCAGAACTTAAAGAACCCAAATGATGTGTGTCACCCATGACCTTATCAAAACTTAAAGACCCTAAATGATGTATTGTCACTTATGACCTTATCAAAATTAAAAACCGGGATTTGATCTGGGGGAACCAATTTGAATATTTTTAATCAGAATGACGTCATCCAAAAAGGACCAAACCACAGGCATGTAAAGAGACATCATTAATCCGGCATGTCACTCGATCTTCCTATCGAAGAGTATTTGTCTGAAAATTAAGTCATGTTTTTACTAAATACTCTGCTACGAAGAGAAAACCCAACTCGTTCTAAAAAAATTGAAAAAACACATTAATGAATATGCAAGATCGAGAAAGGGGGGGAGGGATGGGGGTAGAGAAACAATGAGATACACATGTAGAGACATACTAGCAAAAAAGGATTCTACCATTTAAATTCAATCTATAAAAAAAAAAAAAAGGAACGCGTTAAAAAATTCAAGTTTTTTTTCGTTTGTGTTATTTTTGGAAAAAAAACTTTTTTTTTTGGGAGAAAAAAATTCTTTAGAAGCTGAAATGCGATGTTTTTTGGGGATACTTAATCAAAATGTACAAAAACCCACGACTTGCCCTTTTTTTGGGGGCTTCGTACTCATGTATGCGGTGATTGGTTCCTGTTCATTGTCCTCTTGACGTCCCCCTGTCCAGCAGTCACTTTGGAGGTTTCGTGCCTGCAGTGTTATGGGGTGATTGGTTTCCCTGTTCATTGTCCTCGTTGACGTCCCCCTGTCCAGCAGTCACTTTGGAGGCTTGGGCCCTGCACTGCATGCGGTGTTTGGGTTTTCCTGATCATTGTCCTCGTTGACGTCCCCTGCCAGCATTACGTTTCGGGGCGGGGTGACCCCAGGGGGAAAAATTGACAAACTTTTCAAAAGTAAATCCGCCTTTAACACGGACGAACGAATTACAAGCCAAAAACGACGCGTTTCGACTTCAGGTTTTCTTCGGCAAGAGAAAAAACTTGGGGACAATAAAGCCCAAGAACGAGCGATCCCTTTTCTTCTCAAATTCGGCGCAGAGGTGTTGCCACAATGCCGGATCAACCCGCTTGCGCCAAATTGAAAAATAGGTGATTTTTGTTCTTCGTTTTCATTGCCCTGAATGTTTAGATGTTTCGTGAAAAAAGGGCCCGGGGGGGGTCAATTGCTTGTTATTGGGGGGGGGCCTTTTTAAATTATATCCAGCACTTTCGTTTGCTCCCATTGTTTTGAAGTTCAGACCTCGCGCTCTTTTCTCGCTTTGTCTTTCTTTCGCGTTCCCGGCCATGCAGATCTAATCGGT
Organism: Conus ventricosus; assembly: GCA_018398815.1. NCBI lineage: Eukaryota > Metazoa > Mollusca > Gastropoda > Neogastropoda > Conidae > Conus > Conus ventricosus. The sequence continues at coordinate 36,645,205 of CM031627.1, read as the reverse complement.
TTGTACTAGGTGACTCAGCGTCCGCCGAAAGCGACCCCGCCGGCCCCTTTCAGCTTTCCTGGACCCCCGCCGGACTGGGCCACGTCTGCATCTCCAGATTGCTTCTCCAGTCGCTGTGGCTGGCCTTTGAGGGGGAGGCCCGGCGCTGTCGCCGCCTGGGAACCACGGGACCGAGCCCCAATGCCGACTTTCGGCAGCTGATGATTGTCTGGTTACCCTGGTAAACGGGCTAACTTTACCCCGGCCGTGCGGGTTTGGACTGCAGGAGTCTTCTCTTTGGCTATACTGGTTCGCCAGCACGTTTTCGATTTTCCGGTCGCCCTGCCAAGGGGCAAGGCTTGAGGATCCCCGATCACCAGCAAGGGACGGACTCCAGGAGTCCCTTCTCTTTGGCTATACTGGTTCGCAGGCACCGTTTTCCCATTACCCGGGTGCGCCCTCCAAGAGCAAGGCTTGAGGGATCCCCGATCCACCAAGAAAGGGGACGCGACTCATGCTGTACAGCCCCGGCGCGAGGACACTCATTGAAACGGACATTGAACTACCCCACACTTTTAAACGCCGCCATATTTCAACAACAAAAAGATCCCAGCATGCTTAAAAACTCGGTCTAAAATAGCTCCATAGAGCGCACGTCAATAGCAGGGGGGACTACCCTTCCACGCTTATGTTTCTCAGCCCACTTGTGACCAAATGCTAAAACGTCACACTACTGAAATTTAAGCAACAAATAAACAAAATACATTGATGTTTGGCTGCCCGTTAGGCGGTTATCGAAAAGTCATACAAATGCTATAATAAGCAATTAGAATGACATCTAAAGAAATAGCACTCCCCACAAAGTGTTGCTGTGTTGGTTATTTTTCAGCATTAATTATCCGCGAAGGGGTTTTTCTCTGGGACATGAAAAAATCAAGGAATAATAAAACCCTTCCAATCAGAATAAAAAAAAATAAACAAGGGAAGATAACGCCTGTTTTTCCATTGCAATGGAGTTCCCTTTGGGTTTAGGGTCAATCGAGAGGAACTAGCGGTCCACTATCTGATCAAAACAACGCCGGAAGAAGAGAGGAATTGACAGGGTTCCAAAGCGCACCTTTTCTCCCCTTTTTCGGCTTTTTCCTTCGACAGAGTTAAGGGCACAATGTTTTTCAAGGTGCCCCCCCGGGGGATCTGTCCACAAAAAGGGCAAGGTCACCTCAGCGATAGAGTTTAGCATGATTCCTCCCGGGTAGGTTTTTCGAAATCATTTTTTTTCCATAGCCGGAAGAAAATCCTGTGCCTGTTCTTTTGTCTTTTAATTGTGTCAGATCCACGCGGAAAGAGAGGAGAGAGAGAAGAAGGAGGGGGAAGAAGAGAGAGGGAGAGAGAGAGAGAGAGAGAGAGAGAAAGAGAGAGAGAGAGAGAGAGAGAGAGAGGAGAGAGAGAAAAGGAGGAAAAGAGAGAGAGGGGAATCCCTTTCTGATGATCCGACAAAGAGGTAGAAAAGTCAAACCCCCCCCCCCCCTACTCCCCTTCCCCCACCCCTTTCCCCCCTTCGCTCCCCCCCCTCCGGGATTGAACGGTCCCCAGCTCATAGATATCGTGGAAAAGTGTCGGCCCCTAGAAAAGGGCAAAGCGCGAGACGCAGGGGTTGCACACCAAAATTGAATGCCCCAAAGGCCTTGTTTAAGGACTCAGTATTAATAGATCGCGTATCAGATCGTTTTGAGAATCTGTATTGTCTCTGATTCTCCTTCCTTTCTTTCCTATGCCCACCCAGGCACACGCCAAGCAGACGATTAAACTGAAAGAAATGGGACTACTTTTTTGAAACCCCCCTGGCAAAAAGATACCCGGTCAAGAGAGGTGTGAAGGCCTGACATGTGACGTCAGGTGAGGGGTAGCTCGTTTATTTTTAGACTGTGAATGATTTCATTGGAAGAAATCCTAAAAACCAAGTGAAATGATTGGGGTTTGGGAAGGGGGGGGGGGGGGGGGGGTTCATTGGATCTGTATCAGTTTAATGTTTAGTTTCTGCCTCAAAGTTATGCTACACCTCAAACGGAGTTTCAGTGACTTAGTGGAAAAAATTCCCAATTGTGGCGTGTGACCACTGACTGCACACACAGAAGGAAACACGAGAACAGCTCTGCGGCCGTTATCGGGGACGCTGCATTTCGACCTCTGACCTCCTTTTCAGTGCCGAGTCCAGTCTGCGCCAACTGGGTCAGTAGTGCTACAACGCTCGCACCGCCTCCAACTGTTCACCACCAACCAACCAACCACCCAAACCAACCAACCAACCAGCCGGTCTTCTCACCCCATGCCCCATGCCTTCAAACAGACAATTACTGGGAAATTCTCATGTAGGCCTGACTCCACGGCTATAGTTCCGGCTCTGAACGTTATTATGCGGGAACAATTAAGTAGTGGGGGAAAACAAGTGCATGTTAACAATTCAAAGCTGCACCTGCTTTTCTTCAGATCACCCGGGTACAAAAAACATATTCATCGCACAGTCCAGCCCTTGACCCACACCATACCCGACTCTTACTATTTGACCTTTGCTGTAACCCCGAACTCTGACCTGCACGAACACCAGCCAATCTACCAAAGGGCATATCACTCACCTAAAGATCACCAGCATTGTTCCGTGTGTTTCATCATCATCATTCAGTCAGAATGGGAAAAGTAAACAACTGAAATTCGTCAACATAGTAGTTAAACGGATCTTAAACACCAAACCAAAGCAAAACAAAAAAATAATAAAACAAACAAACAAAAAACATAATAAAACAAACAAAAACTAATAAAACAAACAAACAAAAATTCAAATCGCCGAAGTGATCGCGTCACAACCAATTTGTCATGACAAGGCCAGTAACTCCGAAACCACATATCCCACTGCTCAAATCCTCGGAGGCAGTCTCTCAAATTGTGTAATTGCACAGTTATGAACAATGGAGATAGGAGCTCGGAGACTCACACACACACCACACACGCACGCACACACACACCGCACCACACACCACACACACACACACACACACACACACACACACACACACGCACGCACGCACGCACACACACACACGCACACGCACACGCACACACGCACACGCACACGCCACACGCACGCACCCGACCAATTCACCAATGAAAAAATGAACGCCCGATTGACCGACTTAACGAATCAATGACTGAACGATCGACGGATACATGAATGAATGATTCGATCGACTGACCGACTGACCGAATGAATGATGAAGGGGTCGACTGACTGACTGAACGAATGAATGACCGAACTCCCGACTTATCGATGAATAACTGATCGACCGACTGACCGAATCTATGAATGACCGCCCGATTGACAGCCTAACGAATGAATGATTGAAGGGATCAATTGACCGATTGTACGACCGACTGAATGAATGAAGGGAATCGCCAACTGACAGACTGAACGATTGAATTGACTGAACGACAACTTAACGAGTAAATGAATGATCAAACGACTGACCGATTGTACGAATGAATGAACGAATGACCGGCTGACCGGACTGAATGAATGAGCGATCTGAACACCCGACTGACTGACTGAACGAATGAATGACAAAACGACCGATTGAACGAAGGGAACTGTCCGACTGAACGAATAAATAGACAACCGACTGAAGGAATGGATGACTGAACAACTGATGAACGAAAGACTGAACGGGTGATTAAATTGACACCGACTAATGATTGAATGAACGAACGGGGCCGCTTGAAATGACTGAAGAATGGATGACGAAAACTGACTGAACGAATGACTGATGACCGAAATGGAATGATTGAGCGAATGAACGCCGGGCAAACCGACTAACAGCTGAAACGGACGACCCATTGTTCTGAACGAATGAAAGAGTTTAAGTTCACTGACCGACTGAAGGGAAAGGCTGACTGACCCACAAAGGAAGGCGACTAAACGACCGACTGAACGGATGATTAATTGGACAACGGGCTAACTGATTGAATGAACGAACGGGGCACCGCTTGACTGACTGAAGGAAAGGGATTACTTAACGGGCTGAATGAACGAAAGAATGAATGACCTCTGAAATGAATGACTGATTGAACGGCCCATGAACCACTGAACGACTGATCACTTAACGACCGATTAACGACTGAGCAAATTAAATGACTAGAGTCATCGACTGACTGTAGGGGGGGGGGGGGGACTGATGACCGACTGAAAGACTGATGAAGAATAAATGAAGAGCGGCGACTGGACAAAATGAATGCGATGATCGACTGAACGAATGGATGATAAACTGCCGACTGAACAAATGCTCCCCGAAAACCAAATGAAAATAAATTAATGCGCGATCGACTGAGGACCGACTGAACAATGACTGAAAGCCCGCTGAATGAAAACCCGACGCACGAATGAATGACGGAACCCCGACTGAAGAATGAACGGTGGGTGACCGACTGAAAAAAATTATCCGAAACCGACTGAAAAAATAAATGTCTGAAGGGCCCCGACTGACTAAGATTCACAATCGTTGAACGAATGAAGACTGAAGACGACTGACAGAATGAATAAATGAGCAATCGATGTCCGACGAAAAAATTATCGATCGCCCATTTAAAGAATGAATGCTGAACGACCAACGACCCATTAAAAAAAAGTGGCCTGAGCGACAAAAATTCGAACGACTGAGCGAATGAATGACCGAAAGAGCGACGACTGACGAAGACGACGAATGCTGAAACCCCGCTGAACGAAAGAATGCCCGAACGATCAATTTCCCCCTGAACAAATGAAAAACGGAATGAGCGCCAAACAATCCACCGAACCCAAAAAATCGCACGAAGAAACAACCCAAAGAACGAAACGAAGAACGAACGAGTGTACGAAAGAAAAAAAGGAAAGAGAAATTAAAAAAAAAAAAGAAAACGAAAAAAAAAAATTTTACAAAATGTGTACCAAAGAATGAAAAGAATATAAAAGAATGTAAAACAAATATTAAAAACATAGCGGGAAGGGGGGGGGGGGGGGAAAAGTGGGGGAGAAAAAAGAAAAAATTTTTTGTTTGTTTGCTGTTTTTTTGCAAACTGTATGTTCATTATAATTTAATGTAAACATAAATTGTAGATGTAAAAGGAAAAAATAAAAAATTTCCTCGGTAAACTGGGATACCCCTCATAGGGCATGCACGCCGCACGACATTGTTTAGGGGGGAAAGAAATTATAAATAATTTTAGAATAATCGGGAAGAAAAAATGGTCGTCACTCACCGGGGGGGAGATACCAAATTGTACTAAAAAAACAGACGAATGAGCGAGTTCTCTCTCTCTCTCTCTCTCCCCTCTCTCTCTTCTCTCTTCTCTCTCTCCTTTTCTCTTCTCTCTCTTCCTCTCTCTCTCTCTTTGTTTTATTGAAAGCGAGATTCGGTAAGCGTTTTTATTGACCTTATGATAGATCGATGGTGTTGTGTGGGTGTGTGTGTGTGTGTGTGTGTGTGTGTGGTGTGTGGTGTGTGTGGGGGTGTGTGTGTGTGTGTGTGGCTGCTTCGGCCTGTGGGAGCACGCGCGCGCGCGCGCGCGCGCGGTTTTGGCGCGTGTGTGCGTGTGGTGTGTTGGGGTGTTGTGTGTGTGTTGGTGTGTGGTGTGTTTCCGTGCCTTTGTATGTTGGTGATGTATGTTTTTGGTTAGTTGACGTGAGCATGTGTGCGTATTGCGTGTGTGTGTTCGTGTGTGTGTGTGTGCGCGTGAATGTTGGGGTTTGGGTATGTTTTGTGTGTGTTTTTGTGGTGTGTGTGTGTGTGGGGTGGGTTGTGGGGGTTGTGTTTGTGTGTGTGTGTGGCGCGTGCGTGCGTGCGTGCGTGCGTATTTGTGTGTGTGGTGTGTGTGTGTGTGTGTGGGGTTGTGGGGGTGTTGCGCGCGCGCACTCAAACGCACGCCCCAAATACAGGCGAATACTTAAAATGTATTTATTTAAATTTTGAATGTAAAAGCTTATCAGACATTTTGTTAATAAATCTCCAGAACAGCTTAGCACAAGCACACGCACACTAGTAGAAAGGGGGAGAGGAGAGAGAGAGAGGGGGGAGAGAGAGAGGTAGGGGAGGGAGAGAGAGGAGAGAGAGAAGAAAAAAGCGCGCACACACCACGCACGCAACAACACCCCCACAAACACACAACCACACACACACAACAACACACACACAACACACCCCCAAAGCATGCACGGCGCACCGGGGACACAACTGAACGCACTCAAAAACCACACCACAACCACCACACACAACCCCACCACACAGATATTCTTGGGAAAAAAAATGTGTTCACCTCGGCCGGTTCCAAACGTGGGCCGATTTCCCCAACAATTGTGTGTGCGTGTTGTGTGTGCGTGTCTGTGGGTGCGCGTCTGTTCTGTGGAGTGTGTGCGGTGGTGAGTGTGTGTGTGAGTGTGTAGGTGTTGGTGGCGTGCGTGCGTCGTGCGTGCGCGCGCGCGCGCGTTGTTTTGGTGTGCGCGGTCTGTGTGTGCGTGCGCGGGGTGTATTTGATGCTTTAATTTAGATTCTTCAAAAACAAGGTGATATTAACTAAAAAAAAAAAAAAAAATAAAAAATAAAAAGGTGTATGTGTGTAAGGTTTTTAATGAAGTGGTGAGTGGGTGGGGTTTTTGGGTGGGGTTTTTGTGTGTGTGTGTGGTGGTGTGTGTGTTGTGTGGTGTGTTGCATCGGGGGTGCATGCGCGCCCCCGTGTGGGGTTGAGCGTTGTGTGTGTGGTGTGTGTGTGTGTGTGTTTTGTGTTGGTGTGTGTGTGTTGTGTGTGTGTGTGTGTGTGTGTGTGTGGTGTGTGCGTGCGTGCGCGCGCACGCGCGCACGGACACAATGCATGAAAGTTTGCTATAACGACCAAACAATAATTTAAACTGATAAATCAATTACAATAATGAATGAAAACTCGATTAGCCTTTGCTATATCAAGCATTTTGGGCCTGTAAAGAATTTTTTGTAAAGCCCCAAAGGGAACCGATGTTACCTTTGGTATTTTTAAAGATGTTTAAACGGGGCATTCAAAAAGAATATGTTGAATGGATAAGGGAGACCAAAGCGCAATCTACACCCTTTAAAAAATTTGGGTTTTTCCACGAGTTTAAACGCATCTTATAAATTTATATGGAAAATGATCTTTGACATAAACGCTTTCTTTTTTGCGAATTTTTTTCATTGTTCATACAATTTTCAAATAAAAAAATGATTTCATGTTTATCCAGTTTTAATCTACTTTCGGATTTTTTCTAAGAGCACCCTCTTTTGCTAATTTTCAGCTTTTCATTTCCATAGATACCACAATGGAGGGATCCAGCAAAACTCTAAAAAAGTTTTTTTGCCATAAGGGAATGATCATAAATTTTATATAAAAAATTAAGTCTTCCTTACTTTTGCACCCCAATTTCGAAAAGCTAAAAAGAACAGATTTTGAGTCAACACAGATTAGAATGCTGTAAATTGCCACATCAAGATCAGTTTCCCAAAGATAAGGCCATAAGGATTGCGTATATTTCAGCAGTAAAAAAACAAAAAATTTTTTCCTAAACAAAAGATTTCTTTGTTTTTTAAATCGGGAATTACAAACCAGCTCCTGATAAGTTTCTAAAATGACCATCCGTGTTTAGATTTTAAGATGATGTGGATATGTTTTTTAAGAGGTTCTTTTGCTTCTATGATATAAATTTAAAATTGTCTTCTTTTTTTTTAGAGTATAAAATCTATATAAAAATTTTGGAGAGATATGCTCCCATTGAGGAACGGGGGCATGTTGGGGTTTTAAAAGGATGCAATTCATTCACATTTTTTAAAAAATCTCATTAATTCGAAGGGGCTGCAGGTAAAAAAATTTTCTGTGCCCTTTTTGGAAAAACCCGATTTGGAATAAGAAAGATTTCATTTGTTACTGATTTGATAAAAAAGACTTCTGGTTACTATTTGGCTTTTGCTAGTTTGCGTTGATATCAAGTGCCCAAGAGATTAGCTTCTTTTTTTTTTTAAAAGTATAAATGTCGGGAACCCAAAGGGGGCTATTTTAATAGTTTCTGTCAAACTTTGTAACCGCTTAAGTAATGTTTGAAAAGGAAAAAAATAACTTCTTGCCCGTAAGAAATTTTGAACAAACCCAGACAAATTAAAGATGTAAAGAGTTTGGGGAATTTCTTGCCCCCACGTTGTGCATGATTTTTTTTTAGTAAAGATAGCCTTTGTGTGGGCTTTTGTTTAAAAGATTTCAATATGGAATCTCCTTTTTAAATTTTAGGAGTGAAATGAACCCCTAAAAATTTTAAATTTATTGGAATTTGAAGAGTTTTATTTTTAGCACAATTTGAGGAAAAATTTTTGGATTTTTACCATTTTTGAATAACAAAATTTGTGTCTTTTCTCCTGATGTTCTAGTCCTTTTTCGTTCAATATTTTTTATTTTGTCAATTTCAATTTGATATATTTTTGTATATATAATTGGTTCTCTTTTTTGTCTGTTTTTTTGTTTGTATTTCCACTTGCAATATCATCGGTTTTGCCTACATGCATATTTTAACGATTTAGGAAAACGGAAAGGGAATTGTAAATAGAATGGTGCAATAATGGAGCCCTTTAGGGATCAAAGTCAAAAACTTTAAACGAAGAGTAAAATTTACCAAACCCAGTACAATGATCTTCGATAAGAAAGAGTTATGAACTGATACATTGCGCCATTAATCCCAATATTTTAACTTATAAAGTAAACGAGAATGCCGACATATCGAGCTTTTCTAATGTCAAGAAAAATAGCAAGAGAAATTTTTTACGAGCAAATTGTTTTTTAAAAATGACTTGCAAATTTTACAAGGGGATCGATTGTATTTTACCTTTTCTGAAACCTGCTTATTGTGGGGAAATTTTTCATTCTTTTCACAAAATGTAAGTGCGTTTTTTCAATATTTTTTTAGTTTTTCCAACTTGGCCCGTAATGTATTGGTCGAAACTTCAAAGCGATAGGGTTTACCTTGTTTTGGAACTGGGATTCCCATTCCCTTTCCGAAAGAGGGAAAAAGGGTTCCCCTTTAACCAAATTTTTGGTTTAAAAGAGTGAAGAATGCTTCCAGCACAAAAGGGAAGGGCATAACAATTTATACGAAATTCCATCTAATCCCAAAAGCTGTCTTTTCGAGGGAAGAAAATTAGTGCTTCTTTTAAAATTTTTCAAAAGTATAGATGTTTAAGTAATGGTTTGGGCCGGTGTGGGGTCACTAAGGATCCTTTTTTTCCTCTAGTTCTCTGTAATTTTTGGTATCTGTAAGTAGCAGTTTATGAGTTATTTTTTTAAAAAGCTTTTCAAATGCTTCAGCTTTCCCGTGTGTTGGAATATTATTTTTTTTTTAATTTTAAAAGGGTATAAGGGGAAAACTTGTTTTTTAATTCCTTTACCCTTTTCCATATCGTGATTCCTTTGATGAAATATTCTGAATGACAAAATGATTTAAATAGAGACGTTTGCTTTTGCGCAATCCCGTTTGTGGGTTTTGGGACGTTTATTTCAATAAAGTTTTCACAGTTCTATCTTGAGCCATGTTTGTAGTTTTCTTTTATTAGATACGGTTTTGCGCATCTTCTTCCCCCAATTTCCTTGAATTTTTTTATCTGTAGAAGATTTTACTTTGGCTTGATTTCCAGCTGCGATATAATAGCTTTCTAAAGTTGTTATAAAAACCCTTTAATATCTTTGTGTTCAAAAATTTTCGCGATCTATAATTTAAGGGTTTTACTATAAAACTCCCGTCTGCATTATTATATAAAATTTTGGGATTTTACTTCAGCTTCTGCTTCTTTACAACACTTGCCCCATTTTTTTTCACAAAATAGGGAAATGATCACTCCCCAAAGAAAATCTTTGTTGTCCAAGTGATTGATGGCCAAATCAGGAGAAAATTAAAGTCAAATGTGGAGGTTTTGGCTAGCGGATATATCGGCCTTTGTTATGCTACCCTCATTCATTTAAAACTAAAATTTAAACAAAAATATTTTACAAACGATTTCAAGATATAACAAACAAACAGGTTCCAGAATGAGAATGCACATTGAAATCACCCAAAATTTTCATTTTTTTATTTCTTAGGGAAAATTTTTATCCCAAACGGGGTTGTCAGCATTTGGTCCCTTTTGGGTAGAAACAGAAAGTATGTTTCACTGAAATCTTTTTTCACCCTTTTAAAGATATGGAAAACAAAAAAGTTTTCAATGAATTAGTTGAAGATTGAATAACTTTAGAGGCTGTAATTAAGTCTGATTGAATAAAATTTCGGGTTTTAAACGTTTTGTTACACACTGCATCTATAAAAGGGGGATAAAAAAAACCCCCGAAAAATTTTGGTAAATTATAAAGGTTCAGTATTTTAAAGGGTTGTAAGGCCAGAATGCAATAGTTATTAGAAAGATGTGTTTTCTTAAATTTAATTAATTTTTCCTATTGATTGCAGTTCCCTTGTAAAAAAGTTCAAAGAATTGTTAGCTAAGTTCATTAAAAAGCTATTTAAAAATATATGCTTTTCAAAACAATTTGTTATGCTTTGAAAGAAAAAAAATTGAACAGGTAAACCGTGACGGATACAAAAAAAAAGGTCCCTTGATGTTGAGGAGCCCAGTAGTTGGCTCTCAGATGCCCGCAGGAAGAAGGACATCGCGAGGTCGTTGCGTCTAGAACAGCCATGGGGTATAAGTGTGGAAGTAAAACCCGCATGGGATGAAAGGGGGGGACCTTCTTCTCTTTGGTTTTTTTTAAAAAAATGCATTTAGATTTACGACCCAGAGTCCTTGCAATGACGTGGCCCCTTTTGCAGTGGGGGGGATACCGTCTGGGGGCCCAAAAATTTATTTGTTCGAGGGGCCCGGGATCCTCGCCAATATGGCGAAGACAACAAATCCCAGTTTATTCTTGATGTTTTTTAGCTTCTCTGGTCAACTGAAATATACAAGTAACGAAAAACTAGCTCCCGGTAAGCCGTTCCAGAAATTCGGCAGATAAGAAAAGTCTGGTGCCGAATCTCCCCAAAAAAGACGCAACTTTTTTTGTGATGGAGAGGGGCCTGCCCTGACAACCCCACAAGGGCAGAAATTTTGAAGAAGTTGCTCTGCACTGGGCTTTACCCTGGTGGGTCGGGGTTCCGTCCCCTTAGTATGCAAATGTTTCAGGGCATCGCAAAAATAGCCCCCTCATAAAAAAAGCGTGCGGGCCCAAAAAACGGCATTATTGAAGTTAGTCGGGGAAAGTTTTTCCACAGCAACCAAAAAATTCAAACTGATTCTGTTTTCCCCTTGCAAACGGTCTCCATATTGCTGATTAATGTATTACTTAGTCTGCAATCAAGGGGAAATAATGTTTTGTTACATTTTATTATTATGGGAGGAAACCCCCCCCTTAAAGGTTTTAGGAGATGGATCTCAACGGCCCCAAATAAAAAACATCAAACTGTTCAGCGCAGTGTTTATCACATTTTCAGTGTGATTTACGGATGAACAACATGCAAAAAAACAAAAAGGTCACTCATCATATTGTGACGACGGCGAAGAAACGAACCAAAAAAACGATCGTTTTGATTTTTGGTTGGTAAGTACGATCGATCGAGCGACTTCCAAATGGCTGCTGCGCTTTCCCCCGTATCCTCCATTCGACTGTTCTTTAAAGCAAGGGAAATCGATGGCAAAATGGTACAAGGCTGAAGAACCTTCCTTGCCTACAATATTGAAGAAAACCCGTCAGAAAGCACTTCATCACCCTTTCTGGTGATGAACCAAGACATTGTGGACCCTTCAGAACGAACAAAATCGTCCTGCTGGTGGCGAAACCCCTTTTCAAACGCTTTTTCTGCCATCACCGAAATTTCAATCCCCAAAAAAATTAGAGTTTTAGAATTTCTATTTCGGCATAGCTCCAGAAAAAGGGTGATATTGACGATTTTTTTGGGGAAATTTAACAATAGCAACCATGTAACCAATGTGCAGTGCGAGATAAAATTCAATTATCACGGCTGCCAATGCCAAAGGGACGTGAAAAAGGTAGCAAGCCCCAACATGACTCTGAAAAAAA
>CM031627.1:36606971-36632115 GCA_018398815.1 Conus ventricosus | reverse complement strand
AGGGGAGCTTCTAAACGTACTGGAAAAACTTTTAAAGAGGAAAGATTTCCTGGACTCTGTTTTCATTTGCATCACTAAACGGCTTTTTGTTGGAAAAAAAAGGGATTGTTAGACAATTAGTCATTGTTAACAATTAGTCTTTTGAAAGAAAATAAGTTATTTGTTAGACTTTTAGTTTTTCAGACGTTTAAAAAAAATAAAAAGAGAGATGATTTTTGATAGATGTGTTGCTTCGTACGACGATACGACCCGGGAAGTTATCCCGGAAATGACAGAGTGGAGAAGAAACGGTGAGGGGGCAGGCTTGCAAGGGCGAGGGCTAGGACGGTTTAACGAGTCTACCGAGTGATGCGATAGATTGCATCGAGGAGATTTTTTAATATCAGAAGTGACTTTTCAGATTTGCCCACAGCGGGCAGTGGATGGCATTTTTTAAATGTTGCGGCTCTGACTGGAAGTGCGTTTGACTGTGAAGGAGTTTTTGGGGCCCTGTAAAGGGTGCTGGTTTGGTGAGGGGGAATTTTGCTTTGGGTTTAAGCGGGGTGATCCCTGGTGTGCTGTGGTTCTGTTAAAGTGGACGCACGAGGGGGTCTTTGAGGTTTTTCTCACTTTTTGAATGTGATCAGGGGTTTGGGTAGGGAAGGCGGGTTTTGGTTAGTACAATGTGAAATTTGGTTTTGGGATCAAAGAGGGGGAGGTGTGGGGTGGAGAGGAGTGGTGGGGCTGTTGTCTTGGTTGGATCTGGGTTTTCCAGAGAGGTTTGGGATACAGCTAGGTGCGGGGGAGTGCTGCTTGTGTGGAACGGAGTACCCGGGGTTTTGGTAAAAAATTGTGACTTTTGGCTGTTGTATAGTGAAGTCTTCCCGCTGGGCAATCTGCGAAGAGGGAGAAAATTGTGAGTAGGGGAGGGGGTTTTTAGTTAGGGGTTGTGGGGTGATATTAGGTATGAAAGTGCGCGGGGGTTTGTGAAAATGGAGAGGGAAATTTAGGAACCACATAGTTGAAGTAGTTGCCGATTCATTTTTTCTCCCATTGTCGTCGTTCGGGAAAAAAAAAACAGACTGGCTTTAATTTATGCCCTGCCAGTGCCACATAAGCATAAGTGGCGAATTCTCACTCCCTTTGGGGCCCTAATTTTTTTGTGAGGAAAGGATTTCTCTTTCCCCGGGGAACGTTAAACGGGGGTTTTTAAAGAAAATGCCCCTAAACGTCATGATTGGCGAGAGGCATTGCCGAGACTAAAAGGGACATTGAAGCCTTCGTGTACTGTGCTTCAAAAAAAGGGGGGGGGGGGGTTGAACTGCCCAGTTGTCTGTTTTTTTTCCCTCTCTGTGTTGTTTCTCTGACCCCCTTTTTTTCTCTCTCTGTCCGTGGATGATGGGTGTCTTCCCTCTCTCTTTCTTTCCTCTCTGTCCCAGTGACATGAGGGGTGTCTACCCCTCTTTTTCTTTCTCTCTCTGTCCATAGCATGATGGGTGTTACCCTCTCTCTTTTTTCTCCTGTCCAGTGACAGATGGGTGTCTATCCCTCTCTTTTCTTTCTCTCTCTGCCAGTGGCTGTGGGTGTTACCCTCTCTTTTTCTTTCTCTCTCTGTCATGAGCATGATGGGTTCTATCCCTCTTTTTTCTTTCTCCCCTGCCCAGTGAGATGAGGGGTGTCTATCCCTTTTTTTTTCTTTCTCTTCTGTCATGAGCATGTGGGTGTCTATCCCTCTCTCTTTCTTTCTCTCTCTGCCAGTGAGCATGAGGGTTCTATCCCTCTCTCTTTCTTTCTCTCTTGTCCAGTGGCATGATGGGTGTCTACCCCTCTTCTTTTTTCTCTTTTGTCCATGGCTGTGGGTGTTACCCCTCTCTCTTTTTTTCTCTCTTTTTTTTCCAGTGAGCTGATGGGTGTTACCCTCTCTTTCTTTCTCTTTTGTCCAGTAAATGTGGGTTCATCCCCCTCTTTCTTCTCTCCTGCCCGGAGCAGAGGGTGTCTATCCCTCTTCTTTCTTTCTCTCTCTGTCCAGGGCATGATGGGTGTTACCCCTCTCTCTTTTTTTCTCTCTTGTCCAGTGAGCATGATGGGTGTCGTTGAAAAATATGTACCTTTTTTCCTTTTATTCAGCCCCCAAAACGTAACCATGGAACAGGGGGGACCCCCTTTCCGCTCAACCTGGACCCCCTGGACGTCACCCCCGATTCCTCTGTGTGGGCCCCTTTTTTGGGGCCCCGCATTCGGGGGTTAGAGACGTCATCTGCCGGAAAAGTTCCAATCTGTACAAGGCGGGGCTGAACTTGTTGTCAGCGTGTGGCAACACATAGACCTCCAAGGCCCGGAAAGTGCCCGTCAGGACCTGTCGAGCAGTGGGGACGACCCTACCCTGGATAGGGGGTGACAAGAGCAAAATAAAGCCACGAGTTCAGGTTGAATCCCCCAAACAACAGGCTTCAATGTTTGTCTGGATTGTAGGAAATTACTGTGATGTCGTTAGCTAATCATTGAAAAAGTCGATTTTTAAGAAAAACATTTTTCTTCACAGCGTCCCAGGCTCTGCAGAATTCACCGCAGTGAGGCCGCTCCCAATCCAGCTCTGGATTTTTCTTTTGGCCTGTCCCCCATCATCCCTGGACGTTTTCGTAACCCCCTGACCCCCAGTCATAAAAAGGTTAGGTGTAAAAGGTGGAATGATGGGTGAGGAAGCATGGATTTTTTTGGAAGCTTCCAGGGGAAAGCTAAAGGGTAAAAACCCCTCCTGCTGGAAACCTGTCTTTGGGCAAGAAATTGTGAACGGCTCCGGGAGATAACAACCCTGGCCTATCGTTTTCTTGCCTCTTTTTAAAACTCACCAGCGTACAGACACCGCTTTTACTCATCCAAAAGGGTTTCCCGATGTCACACAGAATGAAGACAGAGGTTGGAGAGGCGCCTGTGTGGCGCGGAAGGTCGTCATCCCCCGCCCCGGGACCATGGGACATCGGGACCCAACTGGATGCTTTACCCCTTGCTGGTTATTTTGGGGGGACTGAGAACGTGGGGGTGGATAAAGAGAGAGAGGAGAGAGAGAGGGGGAAAGAGAGAGAGAGAGAGAGAGGGGAGAGAGAGGAGAGAGGAGAGAGAGAGAGAGAGGGGGTGTGTGTGCGTTAAATTAAAAAGACTATATGTAAAACATTTTTTGTTTTCCCCTCCCCCTCAAAAATTTCATTGGGTGGTTTTGAAAATGTTATGAAAATTTAAAAATAAATAAGTTGGAAATAAGAAAAGAAAAAAGGGCATGAGAGATTGTGGAAGAAGAAAAAAAATGATATAGGAAATGTGACAGAAAAGATGGAACGATGGACACTGTTCTTATGTCCCGGATGTAAGTTATAGTTCAGGATGAAACCTTGTAGGTGCACTGTTCAAATGATACACTGTGTAGGTGACAACTGTTCAAATGCACATGTGTGGGTGACATTGTTCGAAGAAAACCCTGTGTAGTGCCCCGTTCGGATGATACACTGTGAGGGACACGTTCAGAGTGATACATGGTGGGACATTGTTCGGATGATACACTGGAGGTGACATTTTCAGAGTGATACACTGTGTGGGTGATTTGTTCGGATGAAATGTGTGGGGACATTTTTCAGAATAATACCGTGAGGTGCATGTTCAAAATGAACACTGTGTGGGACACTTTTCAGAATGAAAACCGTGTGGGTGACACGTTCGGAAAAATACCCCCATGTAGGTGACACGTTGGGAATAATACCCCTGTAGGTGACACTGTTCGGGATAATACACCTGTAGGTGACACTTTCCGGATAATACCCCATGTGGGTGACACTTTTGGGATAATCCGTGAGGTGACACTGTTTAGGATAATACACCTGTAGGTGACACTTTTCGATAATACACCATGTAGGTGCATTTTCGGGATAATACACCGTGTAGGTGCACTGTTGGGAAATAATCCCCAGTGGGTTACTTTTTCGGAAATACACCATGTGGGTGACACTGTTCGGAAAATAAAAATTTTTGGATTAAATTCTCGGGGGTTAAAAAACCCTCAAGTGTTAAATTTGTGTTTTGGTGTAAATTGATATCGAAAAGTTGTATGGTCTATAGAGTTTAAAATTGCTTTTTGGGTGTAAATTGATGTGCTGATAATTGTTAGGTCTATAGAAGTATTAAATTGTGTTTCGGGAAAAATTTGATGTCTGATAGTTGTATGGTCTATAAATTTTAAAAATGTGTTTCTGGTGATAAAGATTGCTGTGATTGATAGGTCTATAGAAGTGTTAAATTGTGTCTGGGAAAAATTGATAGCTGTAGTTTTAATGGTTCAAACCCCGTTGGGGGCGAAAACTGTTTAGCTCTAACTTTTTTTTGGGGTTGGGTGGAGGGGGAGGGGAGAGGGAGGGTAAACTGTGTCAAGTGCTAAAGGGTTTTAGGTTTAAAAACTTTTAAAAATGATCGACTGTGAAAGGGTTTCCAGTGTGAGTGAAAATATGTAAGATTAGCACTAAAAAAATGATGAGGGTCTTACTAGGTGATAAATGAGTAGGGTATAGGTTGTATGTGGTCAATAACTGTATAGGAGATCTGTTGTGTAGGGTGTAGTTTTAGTGGTCAATAATGTATAGGGATCTGTTGTGTAGGGTAAAACAGGTTGTTTTGGGGTCAATAACCCTATAGGGGATATAATGTGTATGGCGTTTCGGGTGCAAAAAAAAGTTGTCGTTTTTGATAGCGCAAAAAAGGGCGGGGGGGGGGGGGGGGGGGGGGGATTAAAAGTAAAAAAAATTCACTAGAGTAAAATGTCCCTGGATGAAAAATGCCCAGTAAAAAACAGACTGAGGTGTCGGAATGTGTAGGGCTGTAACATGTCAAGGGACAAAATGTTTAGGGCCACAAAATGGTGACGCCTAAAAACTTCTAAAAATTGAAAAAAAGTCTAACATTGACAACAGTGGAGAAATTGGATCAAAAGTTAAAGGGCCGGGGTTTACAAAATGTCTATTTGCCAAACCCCCAGGATGATAAAAAGTCCTTTGACAAAATCCATTTTTTTTCTTTTTTTTTTTTTTATCTTTTTTTTTTATTTTTATTTACAATTTTCTTTTTGAAAAAATGTAGGTGAAAAAATATCCACGACTGACACAGTCCCCGGTTTAAAACGTTAGAGAACAAGGTGCCGGGGGTTTAAAAAAAATAAATGAAAAGATAATAAATGAAAAACCCCTTCCCCCCCCCACCCCCACCCCCCCCCCCCCCCCCCCCCCCCCCAAAAAAAAAAAAAAAGAAGTGGCAAGCCCAAAAATGTTAAGGAAAGTTTGACGATGATGATAATTGAGGGGAAATGTAAGATAATGATGTGATGCAAAGTGTGTTTGATGCAATGACGATGACGACAATGCGATGTATGAGAAATGGTAAAGACATATGATGTGTTTTTTATGTGATGAGATGAGATAAATGATGTGATGATGAATGAGATATGGATGCCGGTGGTAATGATGTGTGATATTGATGAGATGATTGAGATGATGGATGTGATGAGAGTGTTGATGATGATGGTGGTGATGATGACGATGATGTTATAGATGATGAAAAGATATTTAATTTTTAGATTATGAAGATATATTAAAATGATGTGATGATAAAGTTATGATTTTCCACATATCAAAACAGCCCCAGATTAACTGGATGATGTGTGATGTTGAGGAGATGATGATGATGATGATATGTTGAAAAAGAGAGATGCTAGTTTGATGATGATGATGATGGAGATGATGATGATGATGATGAGATATGTGATTGTCCACAGATAAAGGGCCCAAATCAAACCTGGATGTGAGGGTGATGATGAAAATGCGACGACACGACCGATGATGAGAGATAGATGATGAGATGATGTGATGGTGAGATGATGATAATAAAAATGTGACAGTGAAATGGTGTGATGATGATGGACATGTGATGATGATGATGTGATATGATGTGATAATGAAACGAGCAGTGAAAATGTGAGATGATGATGATGATGATGATGGTGAGTGTTGTTGTCCACAGACCCAACAGTCCAGTCTAACCTCCACTACCCAGTTGATCACCCACCCCCCTCCTCCCCCCACCCCCCCACTTACCCAACCCCCCCCCCCCCACACCACCCAACCTTCCCCCCCATGTTGAGCATGAGGCGATCCCCAATGTCTGTTCACGACGTCCCCAAAAACCCCGACACGGGAAAGAAACGCTGGATCAGCGTCTTTGGTGTCTCCCCAACGACCCTATCTGGCGGCTACCACAAGCAAGGTAAAGGGTGATGGCCGGCTCCCCCCAACAGTGTCCCCCTCTTGCCCTTATTTAAAACCCCACGCTGCGGCTCGTTGTTGAGGGCCGGGTTCCCGTGAAAAACTTTTTCCCCCCCTGTTTATCTGATCAAAGGACAGACCCCTGCGTGACGCACGGATAAAAACGGTTAGGAGTATTCAGGTGAGCAGGACGGGAGGGACGTTTGTTGGTCAGTTTTTTAAAAAGGCCCCGGCCCTTGCCGGCAGTTTTAAGACAGGGGACGTGGTGAGGTCGTTGACGCACCGGGCTGGGGACAAAGGGCACCGGGGTACATCTGTGAGAGGGGGACAACCCCGTCCTGTGGCTGAGGGGGGGACACACCTGGTGAAAGGGGTGGAGGTCTTTTGGCCCACGTCACCCAACCAATGACCAAAATGCCCTCGGGTTCCTAACAGGTGTGTGAGAAGGGCAGGTGTGATCTACATAGCGAGTGGGGGGGGGTGGTGTGTGTTGGTGGGAACGGGGGAGGCGGGGGAGACGCCCTTGCCTCTGCCCTCAGGCCCCCGTTTCCAGTCCTTATGGGCTGTGTCGACCGGATGGACGTTGGTGGTGACAGGGTTTTTAACAATCTTACTGACAGTGTTGTTTTGTGTATGATTGGTGTAAACTTCTACCTACCTCACTCACTGTTGTGTGTGTGTTTGGTGTGTTGTGTGTGTGGGTGTGTCATCTGTCTTTTGTCTTCTTCTGTTGTCTGTCGTTTGTTTTTTTTCGTTATTTAATGTTTTTTATCTGCTGTTTTGCTTGTTTCGTAACATACCTTGTGTTTGTCTGTTGCCTTCATTTATCCATCTGTCTGTTTTCCCTCCGTCGTTTCTGTTCATCCCCCCTTTTTCCTCCTGCAGTGGGATAGACGTTTCAGACTGGTCCCCTCATGAGTAGATCTGATGAAGCGGGGAGAACAAAACCCCTTGTTCCCCTTTTCTTGCACTGGGGCATTTGCCCGGACGTCAATTACTGACGTCAATGTCGGTTTTATTACAGGTCGTCTGCTGGGGCCCCAAGGGTCGTTCCCAAAACCAAAAAAGTTTTTCAGCAAATTTATTGAAGAACGCTAACGAAAAGATGAAAGGGGAACGACCCGTTGCTGTTCAAGCGCAAGTGGGGACAGTGAAAGTTTTAGTTAAATCCCAGTAATTTCACCCCTTGCATTGAAGAACGATTGAAAAGAAAAAAAGGGAAGAAAAATGGAATTTATTAGGGATTTAAAAAACGCTTGATTTAGAGTAATTTGGGGTTCACAGCCGCCATTTGGATAAGTTTGTTACCCAAAACTTTGACAAAAGACTTCATGGTGTTTCAGCTCCAATCTGTTGGTATATACGTTTTAAACATGGTGGTACCAATAACCTTTTTTGGGGTAAATAGATTTAAGAGGAGAAAACAAAATGTGACACATCTTAGATTACAACATTGTTTAAAAAGCATTGGCTTTTTTTAAAAAAAAAAATTTTTTTTCTTCAGATTTATAATGTGCTTTTGGGCAGAGAACAATATCTGTTCTTGGGTTTAAAAAGATCCTAAAGAACAGAAAAAATGCGACGATCACATCGTTCATTTTTAACGAATAAAAAAAAAAAGACAAATTTGGGGTTTTTTTTAAAAATCGTCGAACATTTTATTTGCTGTTGTTGGGTTTCCCCTTTTTAAAACGAAAAGAGTACTTGTTACGAGAGAGAAGGAGTACAGTTTTCGAGAGAAACTAGATCCTTACCAAACAGGCTACTGTCTTTAAAAATGAAAAAATTTTAAACCCTTTCTTTTCCTTATTAAACGAAATGAGCTCTTGTTTTCAGAGAGAGAAGGGTACAGTTTGCAAGAGAAATTAGCCTTACCAAACAGGGGTAAAGCCTTTAAAAAAAGAATAAATTTCAAACCCCCAATACAAGGAGATCTTCCCAACACGAAACCAAAAAGTGGTGTGTGGGTGTGTGGTGTGGTGGTTTTGTTGTGTGTGTGTGTTGTGTGGTGTGCTTATATTCGTTGTACCATGACAGTAGACTGGAGGGGCGTGGCCAACACTTGGACAGTCAGGGGGCCTGGCCCCGTCTGAGCAACAGGGCAGGGGTGGTAACCAGTCCTTCATGTTTTCCATCCAGTCCTTCGTGTTGTCCTCCATCCTTATGTTGCCCTGCAGTCTTCATGCGTCCATCATCCTTTATGTTGTCCTCCTCCTTCATTTTCCACGTCCTTCTGTTGTCCATCCAGTCCTTTTGTTGTCCATTTAGTCCTTTGTTGTCCGTCCCCCATGTTTTCCATTCCCGTCCCCTTATGTTGTCCATCCCGCCCCCATGTTGTCACCCAGTCCCTTTATGTTGTCCATCCCGTCCTTCATGTTTTTCCATCCATCTTCATGTTGTCCCTCCAGTCCTTTTTGTTTTCCATCCAGTCCTTTATGTTGTCCCCCCGTCCCTTATGTCGTCCATCCATCCTTTTTGTTGTCCATCCCGTCCAGTCCATGTCGTACTTCAGTCCAGTTCTTCAGTTGTCCATCCAGTCCGTTCTGTCGAATTCAGTCCAGTCTTGTTGTCCATCCCGTCCCTTTTGTTGTCCATCAGTCCCGCCATGTTGTCCCTCCAGTCAGTCTTATGTTGTCCATCCAGTCCTTTAGTTGTCCCTCCAGTCCAGTCCAGTTGTCCATCCGTCCCTCCTTTATGTTGTCCTCCAGTCCAGGCCTGATCCATTTTTTTGGACCTAAATTCACGATGATGAACTCTTCACCCCTTTTCATTTGCTTTATTGCTTAAAAAATACAATGTTGACCAAGGAGGGAGATTTTTGGCTTTGAATATTTAAAAAAATATACTTTATTTTTTCTGTAATGCAACCCACACACACACACACACACACACACACACACACACAACAACACACACACACACCGCGCGCACACCCAAAACAACCCCACACCACCACAAAACAACACAACCCCACATACACACCAAAACACACACACACCACGCATATGTTCTAAAAGTAAAGGATATTCCCTTTAAACATGGGGCACAAATTTTGTTTATGCTGCTTGAAATTTTCACTGCATTGGGGTTTAAAATTTTTCCGGTTTCACAAGGAGCGTAATTTATTTAAAAAAGCAAAATTGTTTTCGTGCATTGAATTAGTACGGCATTAGTTCGTAAAAAATATACATTAGGGTTTTCCCCCTACTGTATTATGCAAAACGTTTTGGAACGGATTTTTTGACCGGACACATTGCATATGTTGTTTTTGTGTGTGCGGTGTGATTTTTTACGTACACATTCGTTTTAAATTTCTTTCGTTTATTTTTTTTCCTACTTTCCAAAAAATCCTTATTCCCCCTTGGCGTTTTTTTTGGGTTTTTTTCAAAATTTTGATTTTTTACGTTTTTGATTCCTATAAACCCTTTTTTAAATCGCCGTTTCGCGGAGGTAAAAGTTCTTTTTGTTTTGGCTTCCAGGAGGGAAATGTTGACAATAATTTCCGAAAATTACATTCTTCTTCGTTTAAATATCGCTCTTTTTATCATTTTCCTGGCTTTTTTCAGCTTGGTCCTAACCGTCGGTACCTCAACGGCCTCTCGGTCTGTTCTTCTTGCCCCACGGTGCCTTCTGTCGACATGCACCAACCCGAGTTTTCCTGTTGGATGTTCCCCTTTTATCTCCCTGCAATTGTGCAAGGATGCAGGGCGAGACGGGGAATGGTCACCAGTTTGGTTTTCCCCCGTTACCTTCGTTTAAAATCCACTAGTTTTGGGGTGGCAGTCACCTGTTTACCCCCCTCACCCTTTTTCCCCAGTGATCCCCTGGTCATGTAAAAGGGAGCGTTCCCCCCAGCCGCACCCCTTCCCCCCCAGCTTTTACCCCTCAGTTCCTCCTAGGGAACGGGGGGGCTGGGGGAAAATTTAACCTTGGCGGGGGGCGTTGCGTCATGAGCACCCCGTTGTTCACGGCAACTTTCCCGAGAGGGGCAGGTTCCACAGGGGTCCTTTCAGCAAAAGGCGACCTGGGTTTATCCTGGTTGGGGGCGGGCGTCCTCTGAGGCCAGAACACAGGTATGTTTAGTGAAGCGTAGGAACTGACTTGGGTGATGGGATGAGGGTTTTGTTCTGAAGATGATCATGATGTTTTTGTTTCAAAACTTTTTTTTTTCTCTCAATGGGACTTCCAATAATACTGGGCGGTTTCGGACACCTTCCGCTTGTATTTTGGGCCTTCCTCTTTTCCCCACATTTTTTTTGACCTTTCCCCCTCCCTACATTGATTTTAAACCCTTTCCCCCTCCCTACATTGATTTTGCCTTCTTCCCCTACATTGTTTTTTACCCTTTTTTCCCCCCCCCACAGAGGGTTTTATGAGTCGTCTGTTTTTGAGGATTCCGTTTCCCACCAGCTTGCGTCCTTTCTGAGGGGGGACCGAAAGTTTGTCTTGGGTTGTTCCAGGTCGGGCCATTTCCGACATCTTTTTAAACATCGCCACTTTTGGGGCATTTTTTGGAAAGTTTCCATCGGGGGACCACACTTGGGTTTTCCTTGGTGGTCTGAGCCCCCTTTGGGTTTTTCTGCGTTTTAATGGAACCAAGTGGCTATTCGTGTTTTACTGTTGGGGGTTTTTTTTTGCGTTTAATGGGACCAAGTGGTCTGCTTTCGGTTTGACGTTGGGCTTTCCCGCCTTCTGTCAAAGACCTTTTTTAATTTTTTTTTTTTTTGTTTTCTCTCATTGCCTCTTTACAGGGGACTCGTTTGATGATGTCCTTCACAGATTTGTCCTGCCCGACTTTTGCCGTTCAGAAACAAAAAAGAGAAAAAAAAGACAGAACACCAAACTGATCTAAATGTGTGTGTGGTGTGTGTGTGTGTGTGTGTGTGTGTGTGTGTGTGTTGTGTGTTGTGTTTCACTGATAATCATTTTATGCTCAGTGGGTTCCCCTTGGTTTTTTTATTATTGATTTTTTTGCTTGTTTTGTTGTTGTTGATTGGGGTTTTTGTTGTGCTGCTTTTTTTATTTATGTTTTTTTCTTTAATATTTTATAAATTTGTATTGTAACTTTTTAATCAAGCTCTGTGATAATCGCTGAATTTTTGGTGCTGTCTACTATTTTTTAAAAGTCGTGTGGTTTGGCTGTTACTTGTTGCCGAATCGGGTTGGGTTTTGATTGTTTTATACAAGTTTGACTTTGGGGTTGAAGCGGAATGCTTTGTTTCTGAAAAAATTTCAGCCCCCAATGATTTCTATTTTCCCCCCCAAAGAAAAAAAGTTCCCCCCAAAAGGTGATGGAATAGTCGGGGGGTAATATGAAAAACCAAAAAAAACATAAATAACTTGAGTGCTAACTAAAAAAAGAAATATCGGGCAAAAACGAAATGAAAATGAGCGCGTGAGCGTATTTGTAAATATCAGAAAAATAACATTAAAGAACTTTAGCTGCAGTAAGCTGAAAAATATGTAAATTGAAAATAAAATTAAAAGAAAATTTAGCTGCAGTAAAACTTAATATGTAAAAACAAAGGGAAAAAAAAAATGAAAATGAGGGTGGTAAAAAATTTTGTTATGCAAATGTTGTAAAAAAAAACATGAAATAAATGAACGAGGTTTAAAACCCGAAATGTGTAACAAAGACATGAATAAAAATGAATGAGGGTAAACCCTAAAAAAGTGAATATACAGGAAGAAAAGAAAAAAACCTGAACGAGGTAAACCATAAATATTGAATACTACAGGAAAAAATGAAAAAATGAACGAGGGGAAACCATAATTTGTGAAAAACTAAGAATGACATAAATAAACCTGAATGAGGTAAACCCTAAATTGTGAAAAATACAGGAATGAAGAATAAACCTGAAAGAGGTAAAACCCCTAAATTGTGAATATAAGAAAATAAAAAAATGAACTGAGTAAACCCTAAAAATGTGAATTCAGGAAAGAAAAAGAAAAAAAACCTGAATGAGGGAAACCCTAAAAAGTAATACACAGGAAGAATAATAAACCTGAATGAGGTAAACCATAATTGGAATACTACAGGAATGACATGAAGTAAACCTAATGAGGTAAAACCTTTTAAAAAAATTTAAATCCAGGGAAAGAATGAGTAAAAGGGGAAAGGGGAAACATAAATATGGAAAAAACGGAATGAATGAAGGGAAACGTGAACGAGGAAAACCAAAATTGGAATACTCAGGAAAGCATGAAAAAAAATGAACGAGGTAAACCAAAATATGTGATATACAGGAATGACTGAAATAAACCCGAACTGAGGTAAACCTAAATTGTGAACACAGGAATGACATGAAGTAAACGGGAATGAGGAAACCATAAAAAATTTTGAAACTACAGAATGACATGAATAAACCGAATGAGGTAAACCCTAAAAATGTGAAACTACAGGAATACAGAAAAAAAAACCCAACTGAAGGGGGAAACCATAAATATGTGAAAATAAGGAAGACATGAAGTAACTGAAATGAGGTAAACCATAAATATTGGGGAAAACTCAGGAATGACTGAAGTAAAATGAACTAGGTAAACCCTAAAAAGTGAAACTCAGGAATGACATGAAGTAAACTGAAATAGGTAAAAACCAAAAAATGGAATATACAGGAAAGAAAGAAAAAAACTTGAACTAGGGGAAACCATAATTGTGAATAAAAGGATGAAATGATAAATGAATAGGTAAACCCAAAAAGTGAATATCAGGGAATTTAATGAATAAACCTGAACTGAGGGGAAACCCATAATATTGTGAATAAAAAATATGGGAGAAAAAAAGTGGGTAAAAATTTTCGTTTTATAGAAACTTGGCAAAGATTTGAATTTTATTTTTAAAAAAAAAAAAAAAATTAAAAATGAAAAAAATGGGGGGAAAAATTATAAATTGAGAAACCCTTCACATGAAATATGTGAGTACTAAGGAACAATTTAAAAAAATTGAATTGTGAGAGTTTACCTTGGGGTCGGTTTTATGTTTGCCCACATAAAGGCACAGAAAAAGCGAAATAAATCTGGAAACTTACAGAATAGTTGTGTTTGAGTTCGTCTTTTTTAAATAAGGAGATGTGTTTCCATGTGTCTTTATCACTTTTGAAACCACAACAAGGATGGACCCAAACACTTGTGCTGCTACCATTTCTAATGAAGAAAAAATCAAGAAGGAACAAAAGCCCTTGTCTCTTCGCCCCTTTTTTGAAGCCCTGCAATAAAGGGAAAACCAAAAACCCGTGCTTACATCCTTTTTATGAACACTCTACAATGAAGGACACAAACACTTTGTTCTATCCCCCTTTTTTTATGAAACACACCCCAAAAGAAGGACACAAACACCTGTGTCTCATCCCCCTTTTTTACGAAGCATCGACAAGAAGGGCACAAACACCCTTGTTCTATCACCCCCTTTTTTACTGAAACACTCCACAGACAGAGAAAGAGAGAGAGGAGAGAGAGAGAGAGAGAGAGAGAGAGAGAGAGAGAGAGAGAGGGGAGAGAGAGAGATTGCTTGTGGCCAGTTGTTTACATGGGTGGGTGTCATCGGCACTGGGATAGCTCCTAGTAGTGTCCTGTGCATGGACGCGACAAGGCTGTGAGGACAAAAACATAAATGGCGATGCACGAGAATGGTGATGGAAAGGGTTATTTAAAAAAATCTCAGGGGAACTGGTAAGAAGAGAAACTGTAGGACAGAGATGGGACAGGGCAAGAAGAGAAACTGTAGGACAGAGATGGGACAGGGCAAGAAGAGAAATTGTAGGACAGAGATGGGACAGGGTAAGAAGAGAAACTGTAGGACAGAGATGGGACAGGTAAGAAGAGACAGCAGGGCTGGGATGCTTCCCTGTGTCCACTTGCATCATAACCCCCGCCTGCCGAGCAAAGCCATGCATTATCATTGTAGCGTGGAGACACGCTCCCATATCAGACCATGTTGATGACCACATTGAAAGACGTCTTCTTTCAACTACAAGCAGTCATCAACAAGTTTTTCTCTCTTTCTTTTTTTTTCCTTTTTTTTCCTTCTTTTTTTTTCCTAACCTCTGCGCCACCTCAGAGGTAGTGCACCCACGCCGCTCATTCCGACACCCGTCCACAGCCATAGCCGGTCAGTCCCGTCGCAGCCCCGGCACGGCAATCCACAGGGAGCAGTCAATGTCAAGTTGTCAAGAGGCAACCCACCGGAGGAGATACTGCACTGCTGCCGAGTCGCTTCGGTGGTGTTCAGTGTCGCCTGTTTGTCATGCTTCCCGGAGTCGTGCCACACACGCACGCACCACCGCCAAAACAAACGCGCGCAATCACTCCTTTCACCAAGGCGCATCAAATAAATACACAATACCGAAAAGTTGGTTTTTTCCTCCCCTCCTTCTACGGGAGAACAAATATAATTAGTGCATACAATTCTCAGATAAACTTATCCACACCTCCTCTCCAATGGGGGAGGCAACACAAAATAAACACAGACACACCTCCTCTCCACCAAGGAGGTAACACCTGTTACTGTTTCCCTTCAATTGAAACATTCATAAAACATTGGGGTTATGTCGCTATCCACCATCACCGTATTTATACTATATACCATTATCTTGTAACCTCAGCACAGAATATCAATCAAATCACGATTCACAACAGATGAGGTTATATAATAGAGTCATAACATCACGGGGGAATGCGCCAGAGTCATTCTTCAGCCACATGGGGGAATGCGCCAAAGACATTCTTCATCCAGTTTCTTCAGTCCCCAATAATACCACCAAAAACAGCCCTCTCCAGCCCAAAGGGGCACTGCCTGGTTGGAATCCTCCTCCGTGAGGAAGGATACTGCGGGCAAGGTCCGCCACCCGTCCCAAGCTGGGGTCAGGTCCGGCACCTCCGCCACCTTCAATCCTCCCACCCGTGGCCCGGCGTGAGACAGGCAACCTGTCACCACACTCGGAACCACGTGCAGTTCTACAATAACTATGGAGACGCCTTAAACATGAAGATGTAAACAGTAACCTTTTCTTATAAGTTTTTACTTTAAATATTACTTTTCCTTTCTTTTCCCCATTCTTTTATAAAGAAATGTTACAGGTGTAACCACACAGGTTCTTATCCTCTTCTATACTTTTGAATACAAATGTTTTCTTTAATTTTCCCCCTAAGATTTCACTTCTCTCTAGTTAAACATTAATGACAAAAATACCTCAACGATGCATCAGCTTTGCATCGGTCTTCAATCGCCGTAAACAAACAGACCATGCGACTCTCCCGGCTGGCGTAGAGCAAGTGATTATAAAACTTTCTAGCTAAGTTAAATAGCGCGTGCAGTGCTCCCAAGCAGTACTCACCCGGGCCACTACCAACAGAATGACGCCGTACAATCACATGATCTTTTTTTCTCTCAATACCCAATACCACTGACGTTCAATCTCAAAACACAAAACATGTGCACACGACACCTTCACACAACCTGTGCACATGACACTGTTCTAATCCAACATACGCAGGACACCACCTACTAAGCCCCCTACTGACGACAATAATTGCTTAGCTGTGGAGCCGGCGTGAGCGAGCTCTCCCTCTGGAGGTCGCCACCACGTCCGTCCAGCGACAGCCCCCATGGACTCGCTGATACGGTGACCCGACGACGAAATCAAAGCAAGGCCACAGACGTGGAGAGGACATGGTGACGTCACGATGAGAGCAGGGCATGAAGGGCCACAGAATTTGAGACTTTTTTTAAGCTGATCGATGACAATGAGGATAATGAAGATGATGCTACGGATTTCCGTTTGGTCTGAGACTGCATGACAGGACTGTTTCTATGCTTCCTTTCATAATACATCCCGGCGTCAACCAGGCCCAAGAGATCCAGCACCTGCAGTGATGGTCAGGAAACTTGAGCAACACTCTCAGAGACGCATCCGTTAAGTAGATGAAACTCGACTGTGTGTGGTCCCAGTCTTCCCATCTGAGCCTGTAGCAAACTAAACTCTGGGTAGGAGCCGGTCGGGGCAGAAAAACCCCACATCACTCTGATGGGCATCGAACCCGCGACCTCCCAGCCGGGAATCCGCGATGCTAACCACTTCGCCACGGTGACTGGTGTTATCAACAAGGTTGATGCGAAAGGTATCTTCATCGTCCAGGCTGACTGGAAATGCCAAGGCTGATTATAAATGCCTAAAAAAAGACTGGAAGAATTTTTGCAGCCTCCATTGTAATGAAACCACCAATAGAGGACTACGCTTGTTTTGCTTGGCAGTGCTGAATTACTCGGTCCGCGGTCCCTGCCTACAGTCACGGAGAGTATAAAGCATCTCGATGATGGGACAAGGCGATTCCTGAATAGTGGGTATCAGAGCCAGGTAGACTGTATTTTTGATGATAAACAGAGCAGATCTGGCATCAGTACGCCTTAATCAAAGATTTTCTGGAGATGACGCTGGTAGTGTTCACGATCTTGTCAAGGTGGAACCAAAAAGTACATTTGTAAAAAAACAATTAGGGTATGTGAAACGCAACTGTCTGAAATCCAGTCTTGACAACTGAAAAGATCTTGACATCTCTAAACAATTCCGCACACATCAGAAATCTTTTCTTAAAGAATGACATTTTCTTATTTTTAAATACCATTTTTTCTGCCAAGAGGCACGGTGAAATTTCACACAAGAGACAAGGGCAAACTATCCAGACACTTCTCTATAATCACTCCACTCACATTTCCTGATTCTTGGCTACAAACAGAGGGTGGGCTGGCGTTCTCTGCCCTGGGTGGAAGGATGCAGGCGGTCGACACCCTGCATCCAGCAGGCACGACTTCTCACCCACAACTCCAGTTTCGCATGGTTGTCAGGCGCTTGCCTGGTCTCAAATGCACAAGAAAGGTCCTTTACAGGGGAGATAACAACCTTCTCTACAGTCAAGCAGAGAACGTCTCAAGCCACACACAGGCCAGGAATGCAGAATGGGAAATGGGCGCTGCAAGCAAAGCAGTCATGATGTTGCTGATGCTGAAAGGCTGGGTTAAAAGGAGAAAGGCATCAGCAACGGAATTCATGATAAACAAATCGACGCCATTCTTTTGAAACGATTCTTGGTTCAAATTATTAAAACAAGATAAACAGCATTCAGGGCAGTGAAAACGATTCTTGGTTCAAATTATTAAAACAAGATAAACAGCATTCAGGGCAGTGAAAACGATTCTTGGTTCAAATTATTAAGACAAATAAACAGCATTCAGGACAGTGAAAACGATTCTTGGTTCAAATTATTAAGACAAGATAAACAGCATTCAGGACAGTGATAAACAGCAATTCAGGACAGTGATAAACAGCATTCAGGACAGTGATAAACAGCATTCAGGACAGTGATAAACAGCATTCAGGACAGTGATAAACAGCATTCAGGACAGTGATAAACAGCATTCAGGACAGTAAAAACAAAGAACGAGCAGTCACCTTCTCAAATTCAGCACAAGATGGGCGTTGTGTGGAAAGGGATGTTAATGACTGGTCGAGCTCCCTCTCTCTCTCTCTCTTCTCTCTCTCTCTCTCTCCATCTCTCTCTACTCTCTCTCTCTCGCTCTCATCTCTCATCTCTCTCTCTCTCTCTCTCTCTCTCCACTCTCTCTCTTCCTCTCCTCTCTCTCAAATTGTTTTATGAATAAACTATTCGAGTCTCTCTCTCTCACCCCCAGTCCTCTCTCTTCTCTCTCTCTCTCTCTCTCTCTCTCTCTCTCTCTCTCTCTCATCTCTCTCTCTCTCTCCTCTTCTCCTGCACAAACAGTTAGATGTGAGAAAAGGGAAGAAAAACGAACCCAAGTTTCACTGCTTTATAACACCCGCGGAGACGAGTTTGTCTTAGGTGTGTTCAGTCACATAGGCCTAATCTGATCTTCGATGTGCGCGCTCATACACACACACACACACACCACACACACACACACACACACACACACACACACACACCACACACACACACACACATGCACGCACGCACGCACGCACACACACACACACACTGAAAGTACATTTGACTTTGATACAAAGACCAAACCTTCAGTGCATTGCATATATGTCCCCTCCCTGGCCCCCTCCCAAATACCACACACACACACACACACACACACACACACACACACACACACACACACACGTACACACACACCACAACACACACACACCACACACACACACACACATACACACACACACACACATACACACACACTCATACACACACACACACATACTCTCTCTCTCTCTCTCTCTTCTCTCTCTCATCTCTCTCTCTCTCTCTCTTCTCTCTCTCTCTCTGTTATAACTCACACGTACGCACGCACGCACGCACGCACGCACACACGCACGCAGCACGCACGCATGCATACACACATATACACACACAGTCTGCCTGAAAACTGTCCCCGTCTGCAAAGCATGCTTAATTTAGAACAAACCACAACACCGAAAAAAGAAAAAGCAAGAAAAAACAAGATGCAAAGCATATAAACGTACTCCCAGTTTATCCTGAATACGCGTGATTTATTCCATAAAGAGGAAAAACCGTCTTGGGCTGGTGTAACCGTTAGTAATGCCTGTTCTGGTAAACATCGGCCATCATCTGTGACCTATAATGAACATACTTTACAAATTTTCAGAAAAATCGGCCAAGAACTTCCTGAAATTTTCCATCAAGAAGAAAACCATTATGGCCGTTAGTAACGGCTGTAACGGTAAACGTAAACATGGGGCATCATCCGTGATCCATAATGAACATACCTACAAATTTTCAGAAAGATCGGCCAAGTACTTTCTGATATATTCCATAAAAAAAGAAAAACCGTTATGGGTCGTTACAGCCATTAGTAACAGCCATAACGGTAAACTAAAACGTCGGGCATGATCCGTGACCCATAATGAACATACCTGCTAATTGTCACAAAGATCGGCGAAGTAACGTTCTGAGACATTCCATAAAAAAAGAAAAACCATTATGGGCCGTTGCAGCCGTTAGTAACGGCTACAACGGTAAACTAAAACATCGGGCATCATCGTTGGACACTGTCACACCTTTTGCTTTCAGTCTTTCTCTGAAACCACGGTCCGTGATCACTGCCATCTTCTTCTTCCACTGACTAAACTTGACCACCATTGGTTTGCGTCGGCCGTCTCTGTTCTCCCCTACCCTGTGAGCTCGGGCGATGTCATCGGTTGTCCATTTCATCGGCCCCTCCACACTGTTGAGGGTATCGGCGATCAGTCTGGCACAAGTGTCATAGTTTTCAGACTTGGCCGTCTCAGGCACACCGTAGAAGCGAAGGTTAACTCGACGTGAGAAACCTTCCAGTCTGTCATGATTTTCTTTCAAACAGTCCATTTCACTTTTCATTTTTTCGACACTGGAGGTGAGTTTCCGAAATCCTTTTTCATTTTCGGCACACTGCCGAAACAAATCCCCAACGTCTTCTCTGGTTTCATCTAAGGACGAAGCAATCTCTTGTATATTCTTTTCAAGGCTGTCACATCGTCTCCCAATCTCCTCACACTTGCTTCTCACCAGTCCAATGTCAGATCTGATGGCGCCTATATTACTTTCCATGCTGGACAAACGACTGACAATAGATTCGAACCTCTCACTTTGAAGTTTGAGGGTGTCCAGTATCTGTGATGCTATGCCAGAAGACAAACCTGAGTCTGCGGCGAGCTGGGAAGGGGAAGTCATGGTAATCCTGTCACTGCTGGATTCAGTCACTGTATCACTGTTTGCAGTAGCCTCCTCTGTGCGGCACTCGTTGTCTGTAGGCCCAGGGTTCATTTCCACATCGCCACAGCATAAGAGGTATGCAGCGACAAACACGAACAACAAACCCTGCAGTTTGTTCCGTACGGCCACCACTCTAGTTCGCATTTTCAACACGAACTTGACACGCTTCGCCAGAGAGAGAGAGAGAGAGAGAGAGAGAGAGAGAGAGAGAGAGAGAGAGAGAGAGAGAGAGAGAGAGAGAGAGAGAGAGAGAGAGAGACAGACAGACAGACAGATAGACAGACAGACAAAAGAGACGGAGAGACAGACGTATACACACGCACACTCACAGACATACGGACACACACAGACACACACACGCGCGCGCATACGCACATTCACAGACTGACAGACAGACACACACGCACACACACACACACACACACACACACACACACACACACACACACACACACACACACACACACTCACACACACACACACACACACACACACACACACACACACACACACACACAGAGGCAAACAGACAGTCAGACCCTGAAGAGTGGTGTCAAACATAGTTCACGTGTTCATCACGAGGCAGAATCTCGTGCAGACCCAGACGGAGCCGTCCCCAGAAGGAGGCCACGGCATCTTTCTCCTCCTCCCTCCACTGTATGTACGTCGTCATCTTCACCACCGCCCTCATCGCTGACGTCATCTGACGCGAGGTGACGTCATCCACGCACACCACGATCAGAGCTTCATCGTAGTCCCTCACGTGAGTCAGACACAGGGACAGCTCAAACTGGCACCACGGACTGTGGACAAAGTGAGTGGAGAAGACCATCAGGATCTTCTTGCTCCCTCCACGCTCCGCACGATGTTGTCCACGATGTGGCAGCCCGGGATGAAGTCCCTCTCGTGGACACACAGCCTCAGTCCCAGGTCGTCCTCCAGCTGGACCATCAGCTGATGGCGCACCCACAGGAGGTTCTCGGAGGCGTAGCACACGAAGACGTCGAAGTCAAAGTCGTTGGCCAGGAGACGTTGTCTTCTCAGCACGTCACGGCCCCGGAACACGTCATACATCAGCAAACGGATGTGCCAGCGATAGCGGAACGCCAGAGAGACCAGCGTCAGAGTGCAGATGAAGATGCTGCAGAACTGGATGAGGAGAAGGCTGGTGTCATGGCTGAGCAGGCAGGCTTGTTCCGTCATGGAGAAATTGGCTAACGGCCTTCTGGCAATATTCTGACATGTGTAATCGTTGGGAGAAGTCGCATCTATGAAGAGTTCAGATTGGTCAGTCTGGTACCAGCGTGCAAACCACAGCAGGTCACAGGAGCAGAGGAATGGATTGAATCTTAAAGTTAAAGCATTGAGACTTTCCCGCAAACGACTGCCAAACGTGCGCTGAGTTACAGCATCTATTTTGTTATTGTGAAGAAACAACCCTTGCAGTTTCGTCAGTGAATCAAAAGCTCCATCAGGCAAGTTAGTAATCCTGTTATGGTCCAGTTTTAACGTGGTTAAGTTACGGAAGGGAGCAAAAGTTCTGGTCGATATTGATTCCAACTGACTGTTCGACAAAGACAGGCCAACAAGAGCAGGTAGATGACCAAATATTTCAAGAAATCTTGATCATCGACGGACGTGAAGTTGTTGAAATCTAGGTTCAAGTATTGCAAGCTATTGCAGTTGGCGAAAGCATCCTTTCCGATCGACCTACGATCAGCAAAGTTGAGTCCATTGTTTCTCAGACCGAGCAGCACCAGATTGTTATTAGAAAAAGCATGATCATCAATGACACGGTTTCTCTGGGGTCCTAACTGGCCATGTAAGTAAAGTTTTTTCAAGAGTGGGAACTTGAAGCCAGCAAAGGCCAAAGCAGGGTACACAGACAGAAAGTTGCCAGACAGATCAAGGTAGGTTAGGGAAGGAGGCAAGTCTCAGCGGGAGTAAACCTGATCCAATTTTGTCTCAAATGAGAGCATGTAATGCAGGGTAAAGGGACTTCATAGGGGGCCGTTAGGATTACAAGTAGAAGGAAATCTCCGAATTGCGTTAAATGTCAAGTCCAAAATGGCAAGTTGTTTTAACGGACATGACAATCCAATTTGTCGTATGTAATTGTGGCGAAGACTGAGATGGCTCAGAACAGGGAGAAGGCAAAAAGCATCCATAGTGTACGTACCATCGTAGATATTGCGTTCCAGATAAATCTTCTGGACATTCGATGGGATATCCTGGAAAATATTGCTAGGAAGAGGGTGAACGTTGCAAAATTGTAAACTGACAGCAGTCAGTGTGGGCAAGGAGAAGAGCTCTTTGAGGTATTCCATCGTCAGCTGTTGATTGTTGAACAGAATCAGGAAATGCAGTTCCTGCAAGGTTGTGGTCACATTTCTCGGTAAGATACGACTGCCTCCCAGAGCCAAGAAGCCAATGTTGGTCAGATTTGCAACATAATCCATCAGTTCCGCTTGACAGATTTCCGTTGGAACGGGGGCAGAGGCAGAAGGTGCAGCCTTTTCCGTAACGTGGATAAGATAACGGGCGTACGGAGCAGCAGGACACTTTTCAGGTGTATGTACTTTACACCACCGTACGAAATACCCACATGACCTCTTCACCACACCGCCATGTGCACGGTTGACAGGTCTCGCGCCAGAACAAGTCACGTGACTGCTGGTGGCAAGTACCAGCGCTGCCAGCAGAGTAAGTGGACACCTGCTGCGTAGAAAACGCCCATAAGCCATGATCATTCCTGCGGGATTTTCAGCGAACACAGCAGCCATAAAAAAACCCCCAGTGTCTGCAACAGTTCAACGCCGAGTATGGCCGAGCACTCAGTCCCAGTCTGGGTCTTTCTTTTCAGACAGATCCGGGGGGTTGACTGAAGTGCGTGGGCAAACAAAGGGAGCTGTTACCGCACAAAATGTCACCATTGCACAAAATGTCACAGTGACACAAACTTGCACAAAATGTCACAATTGTGACAATTTGTACATCCGTATGCCTTTTTTGAAATCACTACTGTACAAATTGTCACATCTCTCTCTCTTATCTGTGTGGGTGTGGGTGTGTGTGGGTGGATGGATGGATGGGTGGATATACTCTATGGTGTCCACGTGGGGTTTTTTTTTTTGCGTTTTTCAATTTGGCTTGCAATTTATAATTTCAGTTTTATATAATAATGTATACTTTTAGTCTGTATTCACTGCACATGTTTACGAGGTGACAGCCCAGACAAGATAGGCCATGTTGGTCGATGAGTCCAATAGAAAGAACACTTCTTAATTCGCATGCTCATCTGTTTTGCACTTTGTTAGTCTTCAGCAATTGTTCTCATATACATCCGTACTATGCACAGTATGTATGTAATTTTCACATGTGTTTACAATTGTCCATTTTTTCTTATACAAGTTTTACATACATTTTGCGGTTTTCTCCATTTAAAGCGCATGGGATTTTCTTTATTCTTCTGGCAGGGGAGCAGGTCCTTCTTCTTCTTCTTCTTCTCTTCCTCCATTTGTTTTGTCTTCTTCGTCTCTCTCTCTCTCTCTCTCTCTCTCTCTCTCTCTCTCTCTCTCTCTCTCTCTCTCGCTCTCTCTCTCTCTCTCTCTCTCTCTCTCTCTCTCTCTGGATTTATATGTCATTATTTGTCTATGTTATGTCTTGGTGTCTTTCCCTCTGTCTCTTTTTTTGTTTGTTTTTACCTTCGGTTTATCAGGTGTGTATACATTTTTTCGGCATGTCTGTCTGTCTGTGTCTTTATACACAGCATCTCTCTGTTCCTTGTGGACAAAATTGCAGATAATTCATGGATAGGTTCCATATGACCATGGGGTGGTCGTAACGTGAAACATGCAATCCTTCGGTACACTTCAGTGACACACACCTACATGCACTCAATTTGCACGCATACAAACACTCATGCGCACGCAAACAGACAGAGAATAATAATAATAGTAATATACTACACCATGTCCAAACATAGTATGGACGAAAGTATTCTAACTGTAGTGCTTCTGGAAGAGAAATGTTTTACACACACACACACACACACACACACACACACACACACACACACACACACACATGCACACACACACACACACACACACACACACCACACCAAACAACAACAAATACAACAACAACAACAACAAAACGGACACGAACGAACGAACCTAATAGTCTGCTCGCTTTCTTGAAAGCGATGGACTAACAAGACTGAGAGGTTGTGACATTTTGTGCAAGAGTGAATTCGAAAATGGGGTATAGTTGCACATATTGTCACAACTGTGAGTTGTGTGACATTTTGTGCAGTCCTTCACTGCAGAAAATGTCACAAATGGTACAAAATTTCACAAAATATTGTGACATTTTGTGCAATAGTGACATTTTGTGGTGTAACAGGAGCCAAAGTAATCCACACTACTGACACACTGTGGTCGCTAATGAGGTCTGAGATTCAGTTTCCACAGAAGAAAACCCTTCGGTGCAAACGTCTTGGATCGTTTGTTCTCAGTGACGATGGCCGGCGGTGCAGCGTTTATGTCAGTTCGTTAGCTTCAAAAGCCCGTAGGTCGCGATGGAAAGCAAACTCAGCCCTGCAGCATCTATGGCAAAGTGTTAGCTTCAAAAACCCACATGTTAAGATGGAAAACAAACACAGCCCTGCAGCATCTATGGCAAATTGTTAGCTTCAAAAGCCCACATGTTAAGATGGAAAACAAACACAGCCCTGCAGCATCTATGGCAAATTGTTAGCTTCAAAAGCCCACATGTTAAGATGGAAAACAAACACAGCCCTGCAGCATCTATGGCAAATTGTTAGCTTCAAAAGCCCACATGTTAAGATGGAAAACAAACTCTTGTACAGCATCCACGGCAAAACCATTAGTTTCACAAGCCCACACGTAATGACGGAAGACAAATTTCTGTGCAGCACTGACAGCAAGTTGTCAGTTTTACATGCCCACACACTGCTGTGCGGCATTTATGGCGAGTCGTTAGCTTCAAAAGTTCATACGTTATGAGGGGGACAAACAAAGTCGTCTTCTTTTTTCTTTTTATTTCTCAACAGTCTGAGATGACAGACAAACGCTGGTTCTAATTACTCACTGAAA
>CM031627.1:36596971-36601971 GCA_018398815.1 Conus ventricosus | reverse complement strand
AAAGCTAGTTTCACTTTCACATCAAAACAAAACAACGCGTGTCCAAAGTTCATGACCCCTGGTCATGACGTCAAACTATCCTATGACGCATAGCATCCCGCATCGAAAATAGTTTCCCCTCAGTTGCTTCCCTTCAACTGAAACATACATTTAGTCAGCGCTTATACTAGGTAAATGTGCCTTGGAGTCTCACAGCATCGCCCGCTCCGTCAACGTTTTTGGATACAATTATAGAATAAGTCGTACACAAATGACATTGAACAACCTTAAGCGTTCTGTAGCTTAGCCCTCCTACTCTACTATGATAGGTAGCCACAACGAAGCCTCTTGCTTCCACCACGGACTACTTTCACTAATAGTCTCCCTAAGCCTCCTGCTTAGTCACACACGCTACAATGATAGGTAGCCACTACGAAGCCTCTTGCTTCCACCACGGACTACTTTCACTAATAGTCTCCCTAAGCCTCCTGCTTAGTCACACACGCTACTATGATAGGTAGCCACTACGAAGCCTCTTGCTTCCACCACGGACTACTTTCACTAATAGTCTCCCTAAGCCTCCTGCTTAGTCACACACGCTACTATGATTGGTAGCAAAACTATATGAAGCCTTTCGCTTCCAGATTTCACTGCTCCCAAAGCAGTCGAGATTATATATCTCATCACTAGCGTCCACTAACGCTAGACTGGTGCGTACATGGCACCTCCTCGTGGATTGCAACCAATCCACCACCTGAGTGTCTTCCAACACTCCACACACGTGCTATGATGGGCACATACAGAGATCGTCCTCATACTCTTATGAGACGTCCCTCGTCTGATTACAACCGTCGGTAACCAAACCTCACCTCTCTGCAACTCTCACCTCACCTCTACAACTCTCTGGACAAACGCACAACACGACTATCTTATAATGCACCTTTGCACAAATGCTTTACGTTATGCTTCTGACAACAACAACAAAATATATTCGCTACATCCCCATGTCGCTCTGAGGACTCTTTCCTCAATTAAAGCTCATGTTGTTTTATATCTCTTCATATGCAGTTTTATATAGACCGCCACACTATTCTTTTTAACGATTTCCGCAGTATTATATTGACTGCAATTGCACAATAGCAATGAATCCTTTCAGCACACACTGATAGGCTGCACTTCCTTTTACACAATGACATAACAATACTTGACTAGTAGATACAATACACGTAACTGTTGCATTTCTTTCCACTCCCTAGTGGATGCGCGACATGTAGTCAGCGCCTATATTATCTTCTCCTGGAATCACTCTCAGAGTGAATTCATGTTGCTGCAGTTGCAGCGTCCAACGCATCAATCGTCCGGAGTCTGTCTTTGAGCGTTTCAGATACTCGAGTGGACGGTGATCTGTTTCAAGGGTGAAGTGAACTCCGTACAATTACGGTTCATACTTCTTGACTGCCCATGTTCTTTACCAGTAATACCGCTGTCATGTTTGGGTCTTTGGGAGCTGGCGATTGGGCTCTTTGTCTTGCTTCTTTGTTTTTTTCCTTTGCTTTGCTTTCATTTTCGCATCACATCTTCCCTGTGCATGCAGACGTAATGTTGATTTCTTTTTGTCTAAACCTTTTTGCTTCTTTTTCTTACACTTGTGTTTTTCTTTCCCTCAGATTTGGATGAAGTGACTAGTTGAGGGCAGATTGTTAGTTGAGGGCAGATTGCTTTGCCTACTAGATATACTGGGATCATCTTGAGTTATTCGAGTGTCTGCCCTTCTTGGGGAAAGCTCACTATTAGATGAACTTTCCAACAGCCTTACCTTTGTCTTTCTCTTAAAGCACACATTAGAGTCACTGTCATCAGTACCATCAGCACAATTGTCAGTAGCAACAGGTGTGTGCTTTTTCTTTCAATCTGAGAGCTTTTCCTTTCCCACGCAGACTCCTTTTAGTAAGCCGCTTTCTTTGCTCCTTGGAAGTGGTGTCACTGGAACTACTGTTGGCAGTTCGTCTATGCCATTACTATCAACATGATCAGCACTACCTTTGCTTCCATGTGCATCTTTGTGACTGGTTCTACCTTTGTCCAAATTTTTCGCTGCTTCAACTGAACCGTCCTCAGCAGCATGTTCTGCACTGGTCTTTGAATTCTGTTCTGTGCCAGAATCTGTCGGAAATAAATGCTTGGGAGTGGAATCATCTGTTAGTATATTGTAGTCTAACGATGTTGTGTCAGATGAGCTTTCCCATA
Organism: Conus ventricosus; assembly: GCA_018398815.1. Classification (NCBI taxonomy): domain Eukaryota; kingdom Metazoa; phylum Mollusca; class Gastropoda; order Neogastropoda; family Conidae; genus Conus; species Conus ventricosus. The sequence goes on along the minus strand of CM031627.1, from coordinate 36,599,745 downwards.
CACTACGCGATGTTTTGGGCACAGAGTCTTTACGTCTACCTCCCTAAATTGGACTGATCACTGGATAATCCTTGGTGGTCATTGTCTGATTTCTTTTCTGAATTCTAAGCCACTATTTTCCTCTTCAGGTACGGGCAACCAGCAGTGGGACATTCTACTGTTTCTTGCCTCCCAGCATTAGTATGATATCCCCATGTTTTTCCTCCGTATTCTGCTGCAGGTAGTGTTTCCTACTTGTGCTCTGGTTTTGTTGCTCTGTGGAACACTATCTTCAACACTGGAGTCCTGTTCTACAACAGATTCCGGCTGAGGGGAATGATTTGGTACATGCTCCTCTAGATTAGCCTGATCTGATGGATCACCTGACAATCTATTTTGCTCTTGAACTGCAGAATCAGGCACATTTGATCTAAGTCTTGTTTTTCTGAGATCCTTTTGAGTTGTCCTTACTCTTAGAGTAACATGGAGACTCATTATCAGCACCAACCTGCTCTGATGATGAATCTCATTACACTTTGTTCAGGCTGAGCCCTCTCGGTAGACTCTTTTGCCAATACGATTGTTTCACTCTCAAGGGTGGTTGCTCTGTTCCCTGTGATGTGCTCGGCTGATCAATCGCCGTCACCGTCTCTGTTTCTCTTTCCGGAACAGGCATGGAGTCCTCGGGCTCCTCTTGCTCGATCACGGTACCCTGTTTTTCTAATAGTCCTTCCTCATTGCCTATAAGGACGGAACAGGCGCATCTTCTGCGACAAGCACCTCGACTCTTCCACTGTAGTACGGCGTTTCCATCGTCACAATGGCAGTCGGCAAACGATCCTTTGTGTTGTTGGCGTATCGCACGACCTTACTCCTTCCAGTGTAACACCTCTCAGGAACGAGATCTTTGTGCACCTGGGTTTGTGTAGCCCCAGTATCTCGCATCCCTCGCGCTTCGGTTCCTCGATCTTCACCGTGCAGTGATATTTGCTCTTACTGGATCTGTCTATCTGAGCGTATGCTTGTGTGTTTTCACACTCGTCCGGCACTGTGTCGCCAATGATCATGACACTTGGGCTTTGTGGTGGTGGACAGTCCTTGATCATGTGCTGACCTCCACATTTAAAGCATTTTCCGTCGTTGCTCGAGAGAAGCTCGGTGGTCCTCTCCTATTGTTAAACCGGTATTTGATACGGATGACTTCTGAAATCCGGTTTCGGCCTTTCCCTCACAGCTCTTGGGGTTTCTCGGAAGCTTCTTGGCGTATTGCCCCCATTCAACGTCGCCATGTTCCTGATAGGGTCTTGAGCTTACCAGCTTCCCGTTGATTAGTCTCTTCTCAGCCAAACGGGACTCCTCGAAAAGGTTGGCTGCTTTGATGACATCTTGTTTGTTCATGTTCTCTTTCCTGATGAATCTCGCCTTGTCCGTGTTCTGCGTTTCCAAGGAACTTTTCCGTCAAGAGCATCTCTTTCAGGTCTTTCTCTGATTTGTCTGACATCTCGATCCACCGCTTCATCATGTGATCGAGCCTTTCCCAATACACATGATTCTCTTCCCCCTCTCTAGGCTTCGCGCTGCGGAACTTCTTCCTGTACATGACCGCAGTCAACTGATGCCTTCTCAAGAGGGTCCGCTTGATGGCGTGGTAATCAGCGCTTTCTTCTAGCGGCAACTGCACATATGCGTCTCTGCCTCTCCTTTTAGCAACGGTGCTAATCTCGTGCCCCATTCTTCTTCTCCCCAACGATTGAGGGTTGCGACACGTTCAATTGTGCAGATATGCCTCGATGTCATCTTTGTCGTCCAAGTATGGCATCTTGACTTTATTGCCTGCCTGACTTGGCCCATTCTGCTTCATAGAAATTTGCATGTTCGAGTCGAGCCGCTTGAGCTCAAGCTCGTACTCACGAGTCTGCACGCGCTCTGTGCGATCCGTTTCGATGCCCTCGCGTTGCATCTCTCTCTGGAACTCGCGTTCTTCCGCTTCCAGTCTGTCTTCGCATTTAGCTTTTCGTTCTTCGAACGCCAGGCGTTCGTGTTCGCGTTCGGCTCCGCTTTTGCTGGGCTCGTTCACCATCTAATCTCTGCTGTTCCTTGACATAATCTATAAGGTCCTTTCCTTAAGTCCTAGGGCCTCACCCTGTGTCTTGAACATCACAAAACGTCGGATGCATTCCGGACGTGCTCTGTGACGTGCCCGACGCCTGTCTCTTTGGCATCTTCAAAAACTTTACACTAATGCAACCAAACGATTACGTATACACACTAGTCACATACAACAATACTCTCGATCCCCCTGGATCTAAATACCTTGTCGTTATAAGACAATAAATATTTCACTCTAATTCCCGGTATAGGGTAATTTCAAAGTCACTTGATCTTTCACACAATACAATAATATAATGAACGCCTATCGAGTTTTCTTTGCCTAACTATCTTACCAAAATGTACTACAATTATTCTCTCAAGTGAACTTTATGAATTTGGATTCAACTTTAGATTTAGATTTAAGGAGAAGGAAAAATCAGACTTGTTTACATGTAGCTACGCAGCGCTCCAAGGAGAGCGAAGTCGCCTCCCAACCTCCCACGATGTGAGAGCAGGACGAGAAGCCACGTGCGTAGCGGGATTAGAGGAATTGGATTTGGGCTGAACCCACCGCTGCCACCATATGTCACACGGTAGGGTGTGACAGTTCCAATTCCATTCAATCCACACAACACACACGACCGATCGTCCAACTCTGCACACCGTAACAACGTGATACAACGATTTAATCTCTGTATGATCGC
>CM031627.1:36579471-36591971 GCA_018398815.1 Conus ventricosus | reverse complement strand
GCCAATTTTAGGGGACACCATAGAGTAAGATTTCAAAGGGAAAGAGGACAGTAGCCAATTTTAGGGGACACCATAGAGTGAGATTTCAAACGGAAAGAGGACAACAGCCAATTTTAGGGGACACCATAGAGTAAGATTTCAAAGGGAAAGAGGACAGCAGCCAATTTTAGGGGACACCATAGAGTGATATTTCAAAAGGAAAGAGGACAGCAGCCAATTTTAGGGGACACCATAGAGTAAGATTTCAAAGGGAAAGAGGACAACAGCCAATTTTAGGGGACACCATAGAGTAAGATTTCAAAGGGAAAGAGGACAGCCGCCAATTTTAGGGGACACATAGAGTAAGATTTCAAAGGGAAAGAGGACAACAGCCAATTTTAGGGGACACCATAGAGTAAGATTTCAAAGGGAAAGAGAACAACAGTCGATTTTAGGGGACACCATAGAGTGAGATTTCAAAGGGAAAGAGGACAACAGCCAATTTTTAGGGGACACCATAGAGTAAGATTTCAAAGGGAAAGAGGACAACAGCCAATTTTAGGGGACACCATAGAGTAAGATTTCAAAGGGAAAGAGGACAACAGCCAATTTTAGGGGACACCATAGAGTGAGAATTTTGACTGCTTCATCTACCAGCCAGCCACGTTTCCGTTTCTGGTGGATAAAAGAACAGCTAAATGTGATTTGAAAGCATTCACCTTTCTTTTTTTTTCTTTTGTTGTTGTTGTTGTTGTTGTTGTTGTTAACCTCTGGTCGTTAAAGCCCACATGAACACTATCAAGACGACCCACTATACCCCTCTCAGTGCACCGAGAAAACCATAGCCACTGTACGCTCTCATAGAACACCCAGTTTTCACAGGGAAAAAAAATCCTTTTGGGATAGCTGCGAAACAGTTTTCACAATGTACACAGAGTAATTCGTAAACTTCAACTTCTTTTTCAGCTGGAATTTGGAAAAACAAATCTAACTCGCGACGTGTTCGCGCCGAATTGTGGTGTGCCGCGGATGACGCTCGCTTCGTTTGACGAAGCAGTGAGCACAGTAGCGACGTGTGTCGAAATACTTAATCTTGTAGGCTTTGAAAATTACGTCATTGTGAATTTTCACACCCTTTAAGTGACGTATAAAAACAGGAGTTTGGTTCTTCGTCGTGACAATGTGAGGAAAAGGAATTTTCATGACAAAAATAAAACGTTTTAAGAAGCATTTTTGCTAACCAGAGAAATCTTCCGGCCCCTCGCTTTATAGGGATGGCGAGGGAAAACCAACCGGGTTAACTTCTCTCGAGGAAGTAAGAGACGTTTCTTGCACTCAAGGGAGGCAAGCCAGATTTTAGAAAAGAGCCCAGAAAGAGGATGGTTGAGCTCCCTTTAATTGTCTGTCTTTCTTTCTTCGCTTCTTTCTTTCTTTCTTTCTTTTTGTTTTGTTTTGTTTTTGTTTTTGTTCGTTTGTTTTTAGTTGCATATAAATCATCGATGGGTGTGTGTAGAACAATGGTTATCGTGTGGTTAGGTAGAGTTAAAAGAAAATTTTACCCCCCCCCCCCAAGAAAAACAAAACAAAACCGTAGTATGTAAGATTGGTTAGAATGGTGATGTACTGGTGTCTGTGTGTGTGTGTGTGTGGGCGGGAAGGGGGGGGGGGGGGTTCAGCGCACTGACTGTATGTGCAGGCTGAGGTCGGTGGCCAGAATGGAGTGTTTCAGCAGGTTGATGACTTCAGCATAGTCCTCCAACCCCAGGTTGGCCAGGATGTTGTGGCCCTTGAAGAACACAGAATGCAACAATAAATGAATAGAATGAAAGCATAAAATGAATAAATAGATGAATAAGTAAATGAATGAATAAGGAATAAATATATGAATAAGTAAATACATAAGCTATACTATACTATACTATACTATACTATACTATACTATACTATACTATACTATACTATACTATACTATACTATACTATACTATACTATGCTGTGCTGTGCTGCACTGTCCTATGTAATACCATACCATACCATACCATACCACCATACCATACCATACCATACCATACCATACCATACCATACCATACCATACATACCATACCATACCATACCATACCATACCACACCATACTATACTATACTATACTATTACTATACTATACTATACTATACCATACTATACTATACTATACTATGTGACTGTGCTATGTCATGCTGTATTGTCATGTACTGTACTGTGTTGCGCTGTGTTGTCACGTACTGTGCTCTACCATGCTGTACCATGCTACACTATACTACACTGCACTATGCTACACCATTCTACACTGTGCGAGGCAAGGAAAGAAGGAGAATAACGGAAATAATAAAAAAGAAGTAAGGAAAGGAAAGAACAGAGAAAAGAAGGAGAGAGAGGAAAAAAGGAGTAGAGAAGCAAGAGAAGAAAGCAAGGAAGGACAGAAGGGAGGGAGGAATAAACAAACGATAGAACGAAGAAACGAATCAAAGAACGACAGAACGAACGAGACAGTAAATGAACACAGGAATATTCGAGCAATGAACGATCAAAAGAGGGAAGAAATGAAGTTAACGAATGAACCAAAGAAAGAAGACAGTAAATGAACACAGGAATATTCGAGCAATGAACGATCAAAAGAGGGAAGAAATGAAGTTAACGAATGAACTAAAGGAAGAAGACAGTAAATGAACACAGGAATATTCGAGCAATGAACGATCAAAAGAGGGAAGAAATGAAGTTAACGAATGAACTAAAGAAAGAAGACAAGAAAGGAACGCACCAAGAAACGAAAAGCCAGAACAAACGAAGAGAGAAAGAAACGATGAAACGCACGCCGGAAAGAGGGAGTGAACGAATAACGGAGAGGAGTGAATGAGGGAAGGCACAAGAGCACTGACTTGAGCTGGAAGGCATTGTTGGTGCCCCGGTGGTCCAGGTCGTGGCACAGACAGCCCACAATGAGAGCCAGCTGCTCGTTGTCCGACAGGTGGCGCTGCGTGCCGCATCTCTGGGTTCACACAGCACACACACACAGCATTATGACATACAGCAAATACATACGGCACATATGTACAGCACGTACACACAGCACACCACAAGACACAGTGTCTTCAACATCACAGCATAACGTGCTGTGCCCTCTGCGACCGAATCAAAAAAGTAATCAATAGCATCGTGTGATTCGGGCAGATAGCATAGTGTACAGAACAATGTGGTCAGCTGATAGCATAGCATACAGAACAATGTGGTCAGCTGATAGCATAGCATACAGAACAATGTGGTCAGTTGATAGCATAAAGAACAATGTGGTCAGCTAATAGCATAGCATACAGAACAATGTGGTCAGCTGATAGCATACAGAACAATGTGGTCAGCTAATAGCATAGCATACAGAACAATGTGGTCAGTTGATAGCATTCAGAACAATGTGCTCATCTGATAGCACAGCATACAGAACAATGTGGTCAGCTAATAGCATAGCATACAGAACAATGTGGTCAGTTGATAGCATACAGAACAATGTGGTCAACTGATAGCAGAGCATACAGAACAATGTGGTCAACTAATGGCAGAGCATACAGAACACTGTGGTCAGCTGATAGCATAGCATACAGAACACTGTGGTCAGCTGATGGCATAACATACAGAACAATGTGGTCAGCTGATGGCATAACATACAGAACAATGTGGTCAGCTGATAGCATACAGAACGATGTGGTCAGCTAATAGCATAGCATACAGAACAATGTGGTCAGCTGATAGCATACAGAACATGTGGTCAGCTGATAGCATAGCATACAGAACAATGTGGTCAGCTGATAGCATAGCATGCAGAACAATGTGGTCAGCTGATAGCATACAGAAGAATGTGGTCAGCTGATAGCATAGCATGCAGAAGAATGTTGTCAGCTGATAGCATAGCATACAGAACAATGCGGTCAGCTGATAGCATAGCATACAGAACAATGGGGTCAACTGATAGCATAGCATACAGAACAATGGGGTCAGCTGATAGCATAGCATACAGAACATTGGGGTCAGGTGATAGCATAGCATACAGAACAATGTTGTCACCTAATGGCATAGCATACAGAACAAGGGGGGCAGCTGATAGCATAGCATATAGAACACTGTGGTCAGCTGATAGCATTACAGAACAATGTGGTCAGCTGATAGCATAGCATACAGAACAATGGGGTCAGCTGATAGCATAGCATACAGAACATTGTGGTCAGCTGATAGCATAGCATACAGAACATTGTGGTCAGCTGATAGCATGCAGAACACTGTGGTCAGCTGATAGCATAGCATGCAGAGCACTGTGGTCAGCTGATAGCATAGCATACAGAAACACTGTGGTCAGTGATAGCACAAAATACAGAACACTGTGGTCAAATGGTGGCATAGCATACAGAACAATGTGGTCAGCTGATAGCGCAGCATACAGAACAATGTGCTCAGCTGATAGCGCAGCATACAGAACAATGTGGTCAGCTGATAGCGCACCATACAGAACAATGTGGTCAGCTGATAGCATACAAAACAATGTGGTCAGCTGATAGCATACAGAACAATGGGGTCAGCTGATAGCATACAGAACAATGTGGTCAGCTGATGGCGCAGCATACAGAACACTGTGGTCAGCTGATAGCATAGCATACAGACCAATGGGGTCAGCTGATAGCATACAGAACACTGTGGTCAGCTGATAGCATAGCATACAGAACAATGTGGTCAGCTGATACCATACAGAACACTGTGGACAGCTGATAGCATAGCATACAGAACACTGTGGTCAGCTGATGGCATAGCATACAGAACAATGTGGTCAGCTGATAGCATAGCATACAGAACAATGTGGTCAGCTGATGGCATACAGAACAATGTGGTCAGCTGATGGCATACAGAACAATGTGGTCAGCTGATAACATACGGAACAATGGGGTCAGCTGATAGCATAGCACATAGAAACAATGTGGTCAGCTGATAGCATAGCATACAGAACAATGTGGTCAGCTGATTAGCATAGCATACAGAACACTGTGGTCAGCTGATAGCATAGCATACAGAACACTGTGGTCAGCTGATAGCATACAGAACAATGTGGTCAGCTGATAGCATAGCATACGGAACAATGTGGTCAGCTGATAGCATAGCATACAGAACAATGTGGTCAGCTGATGGCATAGCATACAGAACAATGTGGTCAGCTGATAGCATAAAGAACAATGTGGTCAGCTGATAGCATAGCATACAGAACAATGTGGTCAGCTGGTAGCATAGCATACAGAACAATGTGGTCAGCTGGTAGCATAGCATACAGAACAATGTGGTCAGCTGATAGCATAGCATACAGAACAATGTGGTCAGCTGATAGCATAGCATGCAGAACAATGTGGTCAGCTGATAGCATAGCATGCAGAACAATGTGGTCAGCTGATAGCATACAGAACAATGTGGTCAGCTGATAGCATACAGAATAATGGGGTCAGCTGATAGCATAGCATACAGAACAATGTGCTCAGCTGATAGCATTGCATGCAGAACAATGTGGTCAGCTGATAGCATACAGAACAATGTGATCAGCGGATAGCATAGCATCCAGAAGAATGTGGTCAGCTGATAGCATAGCATACAGAACAATGTGGTCAGCTGATAGCGTTGCATACAGAACAATGTGGTCAGCTGATAGCATAGCATGTAGAACACTGTGGTCAGCTGATAGCAAAGAGAACAATCTGGTCAGCTGATAGCATACAGAATAATGGGGTCAGCTGATAGCATAGCATACAGAACAATGTGGTCAGCTGATAGCGTTGCATAAAGAACAATGTGGTCAGCTGGTAGCATAGCATGCAGAACAATGTGGTCAGCTGATAGCATACAGAACAATGTGGTTAGCTGATAGCATACAGAATAATGGGGTCAGCTGATAGCATAGCATAAAGAACAATGTGGTCAGCTGATAGCATTGCATACTGAACAATGAGGTCAGGTGATAGCATAGCATACAGAACAATGTGGTCAGCTGATAGCATACAGAACAATATGGTCAGCTAATAGCATAGCATACAGAACAATGTGGTCAGTTGATAGCATTCAGAACAATGTGCTCATCTGATAGCATAGCATACAGAACAATGTGGTCAGCTAATAGCATACAGACATGTGGTCAGCTGATAGCATAGCATACAGAACAATGCGGTCACCTGATAGCATAGCATACAGAACAATGTTGTCAGCTGATAACATAGCATACAGAACAATGTGGTCAGCTGATAGCATAGCATAGAGAACAATGTGGTCAGCTGATAGCATAGCATACAGAACAATGTTTTCAGCTGATAGCATAGCATGCAGAACAATGTGGTCAGCTGATAGCATAGCATACAGAACAATGTGGTCAGCTGATAGCATAGCTTACAGAACAATGTGGTCAGCTGATAGCATACAGAACACTGTGGTCAGCTGATAGCATAGCATACAGAACACTGTGGTCAGCTGATAGCATAGCATACAGAACACTGTGGTCAGCTGATAGCATAGCATACAGAACATTGTGGTCAGCTGATAGCATACAGAACAATGTGGTCAGCTGATAGCATAGCATATAGAACACTGTGGTCAGCTGATAGCATAGCATACAAAACTATGTGGTCAGCTGATAGCGCAGCATACAGAACAATGTGGTCAGTTGATAGCATAGCATACAGAACAATGTGGTCAGCTGATAGCGTGGCATACAGAACAATGTGGTCAGCTGATAGCATACAGAACAATGTGTCAGTTGATGGCATAAAGAACAATGTGGTCAGCTGATAGCGTGGCATGGCGCAGTGTGATACTGATACACTGGTTAAAGGTTACAGTCCCACATGGCCTCAAGTAAAACTCAGCACCTTCTAACTTACCCTGAACTGAATCAGGTTCCTTTTAAGTGCTGGGTGACCAACAGGGTTTTCAAGCGACCCCCCCCCCTCAATTTTTTTTAAAAATCCTTATCTAACAGGTGGCTTGAACTCACCACCGTCAGCTCTACAGCCGAATGCTGTAGGCATTTGACCATGGGCTCCTGTTCATACACATAAACACATATCTGTATTGTACATAACCAGTCTCTCTCTGTCTTTGTCTGTCTGTCTGTCTGTCTGTCTGTCTGTCTCTCTCTCTCTCTCTCTCATGTACACACACTCTCTCTCTCTCTCTCTCTCTCTCTCTCTCTCTCTCTCTCTCCTCCTCTCTCTCTCTATCTGTCAGTCTGTCTCTCTCTTAGTCTCTCTCCGTGGGTGTGTCTCTCCGTCTCTCTGACAATACTGCTATGACAACTGATGCTATGTGCTCTTTCCGCAGGGTGCGCGCCTGCGCGCGCGCGTGTGTGTGTGTGCGTGTGTGCGCGCGCGCGAGTGTTTGTGTGTGTGTGTGTGTGTGTGTGTGTGTGTGCGTGCGTGCGTGCGTGCGTGCGTGCGTGCGTGCGTGCGTGCGTGCGTGCGTGCGCGCGTGGTTTGGCTTCAATTTATCTATCTATTTATACGTACATACACTCACAGTTAGTTAGTTACTCATTTTGTTTGTTGGTTAGTTTGTTAGTTAGTCAGTCAGTTAGTTAGCTAGTTAGCCAGTGAGTGAGTCAGTCAGTTCGTCTGGTAGTGTGTACGTTAGTCAGTAAGTAACATCTTCTGATAGCATAAAATGTACCCTAGTGTAATCTGATTACGTCAAAGAAAGTAATGTACGTTGCCTTTAAGAGGATAAAGAAAGTAATGCACGTAGCTGTCAGTGGATAAAGAAAGAAATTCACATAGCCGTAAGTGGATAAAGAAAGTAATACACATAGCTGTAAGTGGATAAAGAAAGTAATGCACATAGCTGTCAGTGGATAAAGAAAGTAATGCACATAGCTGTAAGTAGATAAAGAAAGTAATGCACGTAGCTGTAAGTGGATAAAGAAAGTAATTCATATAGCCGTAAGTGGATAAAGAAAGAATACACGTAGCTGTAGGTGGATAAAGAAAGTAATGCACGTAGCTGTAAGTGGATAAAGAAAGTAATGCAGGTAGCCGTTCAGTGGATACAGAAAGTAATGCACATAGCTGTAAGTGGATAAAGAAAGTAATGCACATAGCTGTAAGTGGATAAAGAAAGTAATGCACATAGCTGTAAGTGGATACAGAAAGTAATGCACGTAGCTATAAGTGGATAAAGAAAGTAATGCACAAAGCTGTCAGTGGATAAAGAAAGTAATGCATATAGCTGTAAGTGGATAAAGAAACTAACGCACGTTGCCGTAAGTAGATGAAGAAACATACAAGGGCCCATTACTGTCAACCCGCGCTGTTACGTTTTCTGGAAGTGAGAGGCGATTCCCCGGGGTCCATTGTCAACCTTTCACTTAACAGCCCCGGCAGTCTTTCTTACCTGACCAGTGAAGGCTGATCTACATGAACGGACGGGACGATTCACTGAAACTCGACCCAGTATCTCGAAAAGCATCTTACCAAAGGGTGTAACAATTTTGCATGCCGATTGCTAAATCATTTAGCTATCAATGATCATATGCGACGCACTTTCCGGACCGCTGTTGCTTTGAAAAAAAAAGTCAAAACATTAATCCTTTCTGAGCACAACTACGGGTCTAAATTTTGGCATAAAAAACAAAAACCTCGAATGACACCGCGGTATTCAACCTGCCCACGATGAAGGAAGTTCTATGGAAGCTACACCTCTTTCCTAGCACTTTTATGCATCAAATTCTGATACACATGCTGCTTCGTCAGAATGTTCTTCGGGCACCGGCTGACACTGACTGAACGTGGTACCCGAGCAGTGCTCAGGCGTAGAGTGGACCTGGCTATGACTGTACGATGGCACGTGGCATTTGCAAGGAGATGGTACCCTGGGAATGCATAGCGCTGCCTGCTGCAAGGAAATAGCATCCTGTAGATGTTTAGCATTGTCTATGACAAGGAAATAGCATCCTATAAATGTGGGCGTATAGCATTGTCTATTACAAGGAAATAGCCTCCTGTGAGTGTATAGCATTACCTACTCCAAGGAAATAGCATCCTGTGATGTATAGCATTGTCTATTACAGGAAATATCATCCTGTAGATGTTTTGCGCTGCCTACTCCAAGGAAATAGCATCCTGTGACTGTACAGCATTGTCAAGGAATAGCATCCTGTAGATGTTTTGCGCTGCCTAATCAAGGAAATTAGCATCCTGTGACTGTACAGCATTGTCTATTACAGGAAATAGCATCCTGTAGATGTTTAGCGCAGCCTACTCCAAGGAAATACCATCACGTGAGTGTATAAATTGTCTACTCAAGGCAATTTAATCCTGCGAATTAACAACATTGCCTATTGCAAGAAATAGTAGTATGTGAGTGTATAGCACTGCCTGTACCTGTATGCCAGTGTGAGTGTATAGCAGCGCCTGTTCCTGTACACCAGTGTGAGTGTATAGCAGCGCCTGTTCTGTACACAGTATGAGTGTATAGCACTGCCTGTTCCTGTACACCAGTGTGAGTATATAGCACTGCCTGTTCCTGTACACCAGTGTGAGTGTATAGCACTGCTGTTCCTTTACACCAGTATGAGTATATAGCACTGCCTGTTCTGTACACCAGTGTGAGTGTATTGCACTGCCTGTTCCTGTACATTAGTGTGTGTATAGCACTGCCTGGTCCTGTACACCAGTATGAGTATATAGCACTGCCTGTTCCTGTACACTAGTGTGTGTATAGCACTGCTGTTCCTGTACACTAGTGTAAGTGTATAGCACTTTGCAAAATTATAGCACGCCTATTGCAATATGAAATTATAGCACGCCTATTGCACGTAGAATTGTAGTACCGCCTATTACAATGTGGAGTTATAGCACTGCCTATTGCAATGTGAAATTACAGCACCGCCATTTGCAATGTGGAATTATAGCACTGCCTATTGCAATGTGAAATTACAGCACCGCCCATTGCAATGTGGATTATAGCACTGCCTACTGCAAATGAAATTAGAGCACCGCCTATTACAATGTGGAGTTTTAGCACTGCCTATTGCAATGTGAAATTTCAGCACCGCCCATTGCAATGTGGAATTATAGAACCGCCCATTGCAATGTGAAATTACAGCACCGCCCATTGCAATGTGGAATTACAGCACCGCCGCCCTCTTTAACATTAAAGAGAGGGAGGGAGGAGAGTGGAGGGAATGGAGAGATGGGGACAGGGAGAGAGAAGTAGAGAGACAGAGACAGAGTGAGAGAGAGACAGAGTAGAGAGAGAGAGGGGGGGGGGGGGAGTCAGAGACTGTCACGGTCGCTAAGCCTGACGGCCCTATCACCCCTACCCGCGCCTATCCACACTAGATCAGACAACACAGCACACTAACACAGCTTACAATCATGCACACTTCTTTATTTCAACATAAACACCATGGCGCCACGACAGCAATCACCGCACCCGTAATTCACAACCGCACACAGGTACCCCACTTCCTCGCTGGCCCACCCTACCCTGCTACAATGACCTGGGAGACCCTAACCTATCCTAAAGTACCAGTTGCGGTATATCACTGCGACCTGGGTACGCCGCGATAGGCCGCACACGTGGTGGCTAACTACTAGGGACAAGGACCAACCCAAAGGACTCTAATCTCTAAACTACTACCACCCAAGGGTTCTAATCTCTAAACTACTACCACCAAAGGACTCTAATCTCTAAACTACTACCACCCAAAGGACTCTAATCTCTAAACTACTACCACCCAAAGGACTCTAATCTCTTAAATTACTACCACCCAAGGTTCTAATCTCTAAACTACTTACCACCCACCCCTCTCCCCGGGACACACCCTTCCGTTTTGACTCGGGACCACTACCACACTGGTCGCTGCGTCCCCTATGGGAGGCAACGACAGGTACCCATGCCGTGCTGGCCACTACGTCCCTAAGGAGGCAGCAGCTAACACCCCTAACCCTACTGCCTATTGCTACACCCCCTTCCTACCACAAAATCTGACACCCTTCCTCCCCGGAAAACCCTGCTCCTCGGCGCTGTCCGTGACCCCTCGCAGGCCGACTCCTCCACGGAAGACCCCGCTCCTCGGCGCTGTCGTGGCCTCACGCAAGACGACTCCTCCCTGCGATGAACACAACACTCGCACACTCACCAGCCCCCTCTCAACAGGCCCGACTCTGAAGGAACTCTCCTCGAGGAAGGCCTGGCGCAGCACCCCTCACGTAGCGCCTGAACAGGGCGGTCCTTCCCTCCTGGGAAAGAGCAACAGGTGGCTGGAGAACTGCCTCACAGACAGCGGATGGCCTGGGTGGTCTCTCCCTCCCGGGAGGGCACAGGTAACAGAAAGCCGCCACTCACCTGCAAGCACCCGGCCGCTGACTGCAGTGATCTGGCCCCAGCCTCGGCACGGAAGCAGGATACCTGCTGAAACACTGTAGGCCACTACTACTACTGTAGGCCACTACTATAGTGTCGCTACTACCTGAGTAACCAACGCACATAGCCTACGTGGTATGGCTTTAACTCTCCAGTTCCCTTGCTTACTTCCCACTTGGACATGAGAGCGACTCATATTCTGAATACACCCCCCAACCCGTCACTCGCTTAGGGGTTACTAGACCGATTACCGGCCAACCCTTACCACAGCAGTTAAAGCCATATTCTCCCTGAGCCAATCCACGTTATCACACATGAAATTAGGCATCACACGTAGATCTCGGGAAAAGAAAACAACCCAACCGACCCCACGACGACTCCATGGGCCCCCCTAGGAAATACTAAGTAGTCTAGGAAATGGGTCATTTCACGCAATAATAATCAGTAAAATAAACATCTCTCTACAAAAACTTATCGATTCCAGATGGGTCAATGTTCACACAAGGGAATGGTCTCCTGGCCACAATCCCTCACATTCTTGTCCCTCCTTGCACGGTCAATTATACCAAAAAAAACAGCATAATTCGCTCGCCAAAATTTCCATCCATCACCCCACTCTCATGCCATCGCTTGTCAGTTAACCTAGTTCTTGATCCTCGTTATGCCAGCATAACCACACTTCATACAATATTATATGCTGCACACCATCCATTCTTTATCTTACCGACTGCTAAGCCACCCGCCTTAACTTTACCTCTCCCTTCTTTCTGACTACTAAAATTCATAATGGGGCTGCCACCATGCAACCTAAGGTGTCTTTCTCCAACCCTGATTTGTCACAATTTTCTATTTCCCCATACATGTGATGACTGTCACTTGCTCTACAGAAAACTTCCAACCATAGGGACTCACTGTCCTGTACAAAATGCGTACGTCACAATGTGCACATAACGCCTATCATTGCGCCAGTCTCCTTGAAGAGTGTTATCTTCACGCGCATATCGCTTTCAACAAAATCTGGTGTGCATGTTCGCACACACACGTCAAAAATACAGTCTGACAAGCACGACACCCGCGTCGTGAACATGACTCTTAAAGGGGTTCTTTTA
>CM031627.1:36551873-36566873 GCA_018398815.1 Conus ventricosus | reverse complement strand
GTTTAGTCATTCATTCGCGCAGTCGGTTCAATCGGTCGTTAAGTTATTCAGTCGTTCAGTTGGTTCATGGGCCGTTCAATCACTCATTCATTTCAGTAGGTCATTCATTCATTCGTTCATTCAGCCGTTAAGTCATCCCATCCTTCAGTCAGTCAAGTAGTCCCCCGTTCGTTCATTCAATCAGTTAGTCGGTTGTCAATTTAATCATCCGTTCAGTCGGTCATTCCTTTGGTCGGTCAGTCAGCCATTCCTTCAGTCGGTCAGTTGAACGGTCACTCATTCATTCGTTCAGACGATCAATCGGTCGTCCTGTTTTCAGCTGTTCAGTCGGTTTGTCGGTCGTTCATTCGCTCAATCATTCCAGTCGGTCATCAGTCATTCGTTCAGTCAGTTGTTCAGTCATCCATTCCTTCAGTCGCGGTTGTCTATTTATTCGTTCAGTCGGACAGTCGGTTGTCAGTCATTCGTTCGTTCAATCGGTCGTTTTGTCATTCATTCGTTCAGTCAGTCAGTCAGTCGGCTGTTCAGTCGCTCATTCATTCAGTCGGTCAGCCGGTCATTCGTTCATTCATTCGTACAATCGGTCAGTCGGTTGATCATTCATTTACTCGTTAAGTTGGTCGTTCAGTCAATTCAATCGTTCAGTCTGTCAGTTGGCGATTCATTCATTCATTCAGTCGGTCGTACAATCGGTCAATTGATCATTCAATCATTCATTCGTTCAGGCTGTCAATCGTGGGTCATTCATAGATTCGGTCAGTCGGTCGATCAGTTATTCATTCGATAAGTCGGTAGTTCGGTCATTCATTCGTTCAGTCAGTCAGTCGACCATTCAGTCATTCATTGGGTCAGTCGGTCAGTCGATCGATTCATTCATTCATGTATCCAGTCGATCTTTTTCAGTCATTGATTCGTTAAGTCGGTCAATCGGGCGTTCATTTTTTCATTGGGTGAATTGGTCGGGTGCGTGCGTGTGCGTGTGCGTGTGGGTGTGCGTGTGCGTGTGCGTGTGTGTGTGTGCTTTGCGTGCGTGCGTGTGTGTGTGTGTGTGTGTGTGTGTGTGTGTGTGTGTGTGTGTGTGGTGGCGTGTGGTGTGTGCGTGCGTGTGTGTGTGTGTGTGTGAGTCTCCGAGCTCCTTCTCCATTGTTCATAACTGTGCAATTACACAATTTGAGAGACTGCCTCCGGATTTGAGCAGTGGGATATGTGGTTTCGGAGTTACTGGCCTTGTCATGACAAATTGGTTGTGACGCGATCACTTCGGCGATTTGAATTTTTGTTTGTTGTTTTATTATGTTTTTGTTTGTTTTATTATGTTTTTGTTTGTTTGTTTTATTATGTTTTTTGTTTTGCTTTGGTTTGGTGTTGTAAGATCCGTTTAACTACTATGTTGACGAATTTCAGTTGATTACTTTTCCAGTTCTGACTGAATGATGATAAAGAAACACACGGAACAATGCTGGTGATCTTTAGGTGAGTGATATGCCCTTTGGTGGGTTTGGGATGGTGTTCGTGCAGGTCAGAGTTCAGGGTTACAGCAAAGGTCAATAGTAAGAGTGGGTATGGTGTGGGCCCGGGGCTTGGACTGTGCGATGAATATGTTTTTGTCCCGGCTGATCTGAGAAAAGCCAGGTGCAGCTTTGAATTGTTAACATGCACTTGTTTTCCCCCACTACTTAATTGTTCAGCATAATAACGTTCAGAGCCGGAACTATAGCCGTGGAGTCAGGCCTACATGAGAATTTCCCAGTAATTGTCTGTTTGATAGGCATGGGGCATGGTGAAAAGACTGGGCTGGTTGGTTGGTTGGTTGGCTGGTTGGTTGGTTGGTGGTGATACAGTTGGAGGCGGTGCGAGCGTTGTAGACTACTGACCCAGTTGGCGCAGACTGGACTCGGCACTGAATGGAGGTCAGGAGGTCGAGTGCAGCGTCACGATAACGGCCGCAGAGCTGTTCTCGTTTTTCCCTTTCTGTGTGTGCAGTCAGTGGTCACACGCCACAATTGGGATTTTCCACTAAGTCACTGTAACTCCGTTTGAGGTGTAGCATAACTTTGAGGCAGAAACTAACATTAAACTGATAACGGGATCAAATAAACCCCCCCCCTCCCCCCCCCCTTCCCCAACCACCAATATTTCACTTGGTTTTTAGGGATTTCTTCCAATGAAATCATTCACAGTCTAAAAATAAACGAGCTACCCCTCACCTGACGTCACATGTCAGGCCTTCACACTCTCTCTTGACCGGCTATCTTTTTGCCAGGGGGGTTTCAAAAAAGTAGTCCCATTTCTTTCAGTTTAATCGTCTGCTTGGCGTGTGCCTCGAGGGGCATAGGAAAGAAAGGAAGGAGAATTCAGAGACAAAAACAATTCTCAAAACGATCTGATAGGGGCGAGTCTATTAATACTCGAGTCCTTAAGCAAGGCCTTGGGCATTCAATTATTGGTGTGCAACCGCATGCGTCTCGCGCTTTGCCTTTGCTAGGGTCCGACGACTTTCACACGATTCTATGAGTCTGGCACCGTATTCAATCCACGGAGGGGGTGGGAGCGAAGGGGGAAAGGGAGTGGGGGAAGGGGAGTAGGGGGGGGGGGTTAGACTTTTCTACCTCTTTTTTGGGATCATCACGGAAAGGATGACTTCTCTCCTCTCTCTCCTCTCTCTCTCTCTCTCTCTCTCCCCTTCTCTCTCTCTCTTTCTCTCTCTCTCTCCCCCTTCTCTCTCTCCCCTTTCTCTCTCTCTCCCCTCTCTCTCTCTCTCTCTCTTTCCCGCGGGGAAATGCTGATCACAAGTTAAAGACAAAAGACACAGGCCACAGAGATTTTCCCTTCCCGGCTATGTCTAAAAAAATGATGTTCGAAAACCTACGGGGAGGTAATCTATGCTAGAACTCGTACTCAGCTGAGAGTGACCTTGCCCTTTTCGTGGGACAGATGCCCCTGGCGGGCACGCTTGAAAGCAGTTGTGCCCTTAACAGTCTAGTGGGAAGGAGAAAAGCCAAAACATGGGTGAGAAAATGGTGCGCTTTGGAAGCACTGTCAATATCCGTCTCTTCATTCCCGGCGTGTGCTTTAGATCAGATAGGGGACTCGCTAGTTCCTCCGATTGACCCATAACTCAAAGGCAACTCCATTTTGCAATGGAAAGACAGGCGTTATCTTCCCTTGTTTATTTTTTTTTATTCTGTAGAAAGAGGTTTTATTATGTCCTTGATTTTTTCATGTCCCAGAGCAAACGCTCTCGCGGATAATTAATGCTGAAAAAAAAACCCCAAACCACAGCAACACTTTGTGGGGAGTGCTTTTTCTTTGATGTCATTCTAATTGCTTATATAGCAGTGTATGACTTTTTGTCGATAAACCGCCTAACGGCCAGCCAAACATCAATGTATTTTTTGTTTATTTGTTTGCTTAAATTTCAGTATTTGTGACGTTTAGCATTTGGCACAAGTGGACTGAGAAACATAAGCGTGGAAGGGTAGTACTGCTATTGACGTGCCTCTATGGAGCTATTTTTAACCGAGTTTCTAAGCATGCTGGGACTTTTTGTTGTGAAAATATGCGGCTTTTTTAACGTGGTGGTAGTTCAATGTCCGTTTCCAATTGGAGTGTCCTCGCGCCGGGGGGTACAGCATGAGTCGCGTCCCTTGCTTGTGGATCGGGGATCCTAAGCCTTTGTTTGGAGGGCGCACCGGAAAATGCGGAGACGGGCTTCCGAACCGTATAGCCAAAGAAAGGGCTCCTGGAGTCGCTTTCCCTTGCTTGGTGGATCGGGGATCCCTCAAGCCTTGCTCTTGGAGGGCGCACGGATAATGCGGAAGACGGTGGCTGCGAACCAGTATAGCCAAAGAGAAGGGACTCCTGCAGTCCAAACCCGCACTGCCGGGTGTACGTTAGCCCCGTATTACCAGGTAACCAGACAACCCTCAGCTGCCCAAAAGTTCGGCATGGTGCTCGTCCGTGGTTTCCCCAGGCGGCGACAGCGCCGGGCCTTCCAGCCTAAAAGGGGTCCAGCCACAGCGACTGGAGAAGCAATCTTGGAGATCCGGGACGTGGCCCAGTCCGGCGGAGGTCCAGGAGAAGCTGAGGGGACCGCGGGTCGCTTGCGGCGGACTGCTGACGTCCCCCTGTAAAAACCCGGATTGAGGATCTGGCAGGGCCCGGGAACGCGAAAGAAAGAGAAAAGGAAGAAATGAGGCGAGGTCTGAACTTCAGAAAACAATGCGAGCAGAACGAAGTGCTGGATAGTAAACTTCAAAAGGAAAAAAACAAATTACAAGACAATTGACCTCTCTGGCCTTTTTCACGAACTCAGCAACATTCAGGGCAATGAAAAACGAAGAACAAGCAATCACCTATCTTCTCAAATTCGGCGCAGACGGATGTTGATCCGGCATTGTGGCAACACTCATCTTGCGCCGAATTTGAGAAGATAAGGATCGCTCGTTTTTGGGTCTTCATTGTCCTAAATTTTGTTTCTCTTGCCGGAAGAAAACCTGAGAGGTCGAAACGCGTCCCTGTTTTGGCTTGTAATTCGTTTTGTCCGTGTTAAAATGGCGGATTTACTTTGAACGTTTGTCAGTTTCCGCCTGTGGTCACCTCGCCCCGAAACGTAACTGCTGGACAGGGTGACGTCAAAAGAGGACAATGATACAGGAACCAATCACCGCATAGCAGTGCAGGCACGAAGCCTCCAACGTGACTGCTGGACAGGTGACGTCAACGAGGACAATGATACAGGAACCAATCACCGCATGCACTGAGGCACGAAGCCTCCAAGTGACTGGGACAGGTGACGTCACGGGACATGTACAGGAAACCATCAACGCATAGCAGTGCAGCTACGAAGCTCCAACAAATAGGAAAAAGTCGTTTGGGTTTTTCGTACATTTAGATTAAGTATCCTCAAATTTCATCGCAGTTTTTTAGTTCTAAAGAATTTTTTTCCATTTAAAAAAAATGTTTTTTTTTCTCCAATTAAATAACAGCAACCCCCAAAAAACAGTTGTATTTTTAACGCGTTCCTTTTTTTTTTTTTATAGATTGAATGAAATGGTGAATCCTTTTTGTCTAGTAGTCTCTTAAGTGTATTCATTTTTCCTAACCCATCCCTCCCCCCTTTTTCCCATCTTGCATATTCATTAATGTGCTTTTCAATTTTTTAGAAGAGTTGGGGTTTTCCCCTTCGAGCAGAGGTAGTTTAGTTTAAAAAAGACTTAATTTTCAGACAATACTCTTCGATAGAAAAATCGTAGTGACATGCCGATTATGATGTTCTTTACATCGTGGTTTGGTCTTTTGGATGACCCTCATTCTGATTAAAAAAATTCAAATTTGGGTTTTCCCCCGATCAAATTCCGGTTTTTAAGTTTTGATAAGGTCATAAGTGACAATACATCATTTAGGGTCTTTAAGTTTGATAAGGTCATGGGTGACAACACATCATTTGGGTTCTTTAAGTTTTTGATAAGGTCATGGGTGACGACACATCTTTGGGTTCTTTAAGTTTTGATAAGGTCATGGGTGACATCACATCATTTTGGGGTTTTTTAAGTTCTGATAAGGGGCATGGGTAACATCACATCATTTGGGTTCTTTAAGTCTGATAAGGTCATGGGTGACGACACATCATTTGGGTCTTTAAGTTTTGATAAGGTCATGGGTGACATCACATCATTTGGGTTCTTTAAGTTTGATAAGGTCATGGGTGGGCATCACATCATTTGGGTTCTTTAAGTTCTGATAAGGTCATGAGTGACGACACATCATTTGGGTTCTTTTAAGTTTTGATAAAGGCATGGGTGACATCACTCATTTGGGTTCTTAAGTTCTGATAAGGTCATGGGTGACATCACATCATTTGGGTTCTTTAAGTTCTGATAAGGTCATGGGTGACATCACATCATTTGGGTTTTTTAAGTTCTAAGGTCTGGGTGAAGACACATCATTTGGGTTCTCTAAGTTCTGATAAGGTCATTGGGTGACGACACATCATTTTGGGGGTTTTCTAAGTTTGATAAGGTCATGGGTTTACACACATCATTTGGGGTCTTTAGTTTTGATAAGGGCATAAGTGACAACAATCATTGGTTCTTTTAAGTTTTGATAAGGTCATAAGTGACAACATATCATTGGGTCTTTAATTTTGATAGTCAGGGTGACATCACATGATTGGGTTCTTGTACTAGCAATAACATGTGAAAATGAAATGATGGGGAAGAGTAGCAATGAAATCTTACACAACACACACGCACGCGCGCGCCACACCCCACACACCCTGCCACTGCACACACTCGCACACGCACGCACGCACGCACGCACACAACACACAGCACGCACCGCACGCACGCACGCACGCACGCACGCACGCACGCACCACGCACGCACGCAGCACGCACGCACGCACACCACACACACACCACACACACACACACACACCCACACACACACACACACTCACACATGTAAAAGACGGAGACCCAAAAACAGAGAGAAAAGCAAAGGATATCTCTGCAGGACCCAAAAAAAAGAGAGAGAGACAGACAGACCGACAATAATAAATTTTTGTTTGTTTTCAAATTTTATTTCACAATGTAGAAAAACAATTGTTCACTAACCCACTACCCATAATGTCAATACACCACCTGCTACACTGGTTAAAAGATATAATAAAGAAGCGTTACAGTCACTCCATTTTTAGAACGTTCAGTCACATTTCAGGCTACAACTTCATAGCATTGTGTGAAATTTCGGCAATAAACTTCATGACCGGGGGGGGGGGGGGGGGGGGGGGGGGGGGGGGGGGGGGGGGGGGGGGGGGGGGGGGGGGGGGGGGTTGAACCACATGTTCGTTACTACATGACCACCACACGAACAGTCCCTGCTCAGTGATTCTGAGCGATTGCAACACCCATCAAAGAATTGCAAGGAAGTGTTACGTCACGCAGTGAGTCCCCAGGCCAAAGAGGCTACACAGGGAACAACGCACCCCTGTTTCTGATCTTTGCTGCAAGAAAACTTGGGTCACATGTAGAGCGTCTACGCCTGCTGGGTGTGTTGTAGCACTCTCTGGCTTCTGCTGCTGATCGCATCAAAATAAGAGTTACCCCCCCCCCCCCAATTTTGACCTCACGAGCTTTTAAGTCATTTGCCATTGTACAGTCTTAACAAATACTGTACTGGAATGCAAACGCAAATTAAAGCTTTGCCGTCATTTAAGTGCTCAGCAGGAAGAAACTGATAAGCGGGAAGAAAATAACAGAGAAAATGCTTTGTTTTGTTTTTTTGAGGAAGGGTTCGTTAGATTTCATATTTTTAAATGTGAATACATGTCTCATTTTTTTTGTTCATTCAAGCTATAAAAAAGAAGAAAAAAGAAGTAAATTATGTATCATTTCACAAAATCGGGCGTTTTAACATTTAAAAAACAAACAAAAACAAAACAAAAAAAACCCAAAAAACAACAACAAAAACCCCATAAAAGACCAACAACAACAAAAACAAACAACTTTGGAACCAGTTCCACATCGATTGATCGCCTGATTCCAGTTTAATGCCGGTTTGTTCAGTTAGTGCCGCAACACGTGTGGCAAGCTGACTCTGAAGGGCCTTATCAGACCCATTGGCTAAACAGAAAGAACCCCTCTTGGGTTTATCGGTTACAAAAAACAGTGAGAGTGCGTCATAGAACCGCCAAAGATGGCGCAGTAGTCTGCTTTTTTACATTCTCGTGTCAAGGTTGGGCAGCTTGACAGGACAATAAAGACATGCTACAAAGCTTGAGCAGTGTTTACCTGGATAGTTCGTGCAGCGCTCAAAACAGTTTGTTCGTCCTTCTTCCCCAAAATTTTTGGGGAGCATCGTCGATTCACTCGAGTCATCAACACCCAAAAAAGAGAACTGTTGACTTTAAGGACAACAAGTCAGAAAGGAACACTTCCTTCATCGTACACGTGCCGCCATTATTTTCCCCCTGTTGCGGGTGATTAGTAACGTCTTCTGGCTGGTCGGAAGTGGTTCATAGATAGAGCACTGGACTTTGGTCCTGGCTCTGAGATTTATGTTTTGAATCTCCAACAGGTCGTTTTGATCCAAATGAATTTTTCCCAGGAACTAACATTGTTTCAGTTTCAGTTTCCTCAGGGAAGTGTCAGGGCGTGCGGTAGTCATATTTCGCTACACCAAAACCCCCTTAACTTTGAGACCACACTGCGCATGATTTTACAATGGATCATTTGAATTAATGACTAAGATGAGAGAATTGAAGACTCCCTCTGAAAAAAAAACGCCCGCACGCAAGCACACTCTGACTCGCTTCCAATTGAACACATCGGAAACCATTTTATAAAAGTTCTTTTCCCCGGGAAAAAAAAAACTTTTTCCCTTTCTTTCTGCGATTTAAATCTTTTGGCGGATATTTTCTGTCTCTCGTTAGTTTTTCTTTGGCCAATATATGTATAAAAGTGATTTATTCCACAATAAAACTTCCACAAATTTACATCAAACATTTATTTTTTTTGGGTTTGTTTCTGGGACACACAGATTTTGATCCCGCCCGCTCCCGCTCTCCACACACACACACACACACACCCACAGACACAAAACACAACGCAAAACACAGACACACACACACACACAGACACACACACACACACAGACACACACACACAGACAACACACACACACACACACAATACACACACACCAAAACACACACACACACACACACAGACATACACACACACACAGACACAGACACACACACACACACACACACACAGACAGACAGAAACACACACACACACAAAACACACACAACCACACACAAAACACACACACACACACACCACAACACACACACACACACACACACACACACAACACACACCCACCACCACGCACGCACGCACGCACGCACCCGCCGCCGCGCGCGCAGCGCGCACACACCCCGCACCGCCAGTGCGTTTCAGAAGTTCTAAAGCTTAAAATTTTTTTCTCCATTTAAAAAATTTTTTTTTCTCAATAATAACAGCAAACGAAAAAAGCAGTGTATTTGTAACGCGTTCCTTTTTTTTATTTTATAGATTGAATTGAAATGGTAGAATCCTTTTTTGTCTAGTATGTCTCTACATGTGTATCTCATTGTTTCTCTACCCCCATCCCTCCCCCCCTTTCTCGATCTTGCATATTCATTAATGTGCTTTTCAATTTTTTTTAGAACGAGTTGGGTTTTCTCTTCGTAGCAGAGGTAGTTTAGTAAAAACATGACTTAATTTTCAGACAATACTCTTCGATAGGAAGATCGTAGTGACATGCCGGATTAATGATGTCTCTTTACATGCCTGTGGTTTGGTCCTTTTTGGATGACGTCATTCTGATTAAAAATATTCAAATTGGTTCCTCCAGATCAAATTCCCGGTTTTTAAGTTTTGATAAGGTCATAAGTGACAATACATCATTTAGGGTCTTTAAGTTTTGATAAGGTCATGGGTGACAACACATCATTTGGGTTCTTTAAGTTCTGATAAGGTCATGGGTGACGACACATCATTTGGGTTCTTTAAGTTTTGATAAGGTCATGGGTGACATCACATCATTTGGGTTCTTTAAGTTCTGATAAGGTCATGGGTAACATCACATCATTTGGGTTCTTTAAGTTCTGATAAGGTCATGGGTGACGACACATCATTTGGGTTCTTTAAGTTTTGATAAGGTCATGGGTGACATCACATCATTTGGGTTCTTTAAGTTTTGATAAGGTCATGGGTGACATCACATCATTTGGGTTCTTTAAGTTCTGATAAGGTCATGAGTGACGACACATCATTTGGGTTCTTTAAGTTTTGATAAGGTCATGGGTGACATCACATCATTTGGGTTCTTTAAGTTCTGATAAGGTCATGGGTGACATCACATCATTTGGGTTCTTTAAGTTCTGATAAGGTCATGGGTGACATCACATCATTTGGGTTCTTTAAGTTCTAAGGTCATGGGTGACGACACATCATTTGGGTTCTCTAAGTTCTGATAAGGTCATGGGTGACGACACATCATTTGGGTTCTCTAAGTTCTGATAAGGTCATGGGTGACATCACATCATTTGGGGTCTTTAAGTTTTGATAAGGTCATAAGTGACAACACATCATTTGGGTTCTTTAAGTTTTGATAAGGTCATAAGTGACAACATATCATTTGGGGTCTTTAAGTTTTGATAAGGTCATGGGTGACATCACATGATTTGGGTTCTTTGTACTAGCAATAACAGTGTGAAAAATGAAAATGATGGGAGTAGCAATGAAAATTACTTACACACACACACACGCACGCGCGCGCGCACACACACACACACACATGCTCACATGCACACACTCGCACACGCACGCACGCACGCACGCGCACACACACACAGGCACGCACGCACGCACGACCGCACGCACGCACGCACGCACGCACGCACGCACGCACGCACGCACGCACGCACGCACACACACACACACACACACACACACACACACACAAAACACACACACACACACACACTCACACATGTAAGAGACGGAGACAAAAGCAGAGAGAAGAGCAAAGGATATCTCTGCAGGACCAGAGAAAGAGAGAGAGACAGACAGACACCGACAATAATAATTTTTTGTTTGTTTTCAAATTTTATTTCACAATAGTAGAAATACATAATTTGTCACATAACCCACTACCCATAATTGTCAATACACCACCTGCTACACTGGTTAATAATGATTATAATAATACGTAAGACGTTACAGTCACTCCATTTTTAGAACAGTTCAGTCACATTTCAGGCTACAACTTCATAGCATTGTGTGAGTTTCGGCAATAAACTTCATGACCGGGGGGGGGGGGGGGGGGGGGGGTGGTTGAACCACATGTTCGTTACTACATGACCACCACACGAACAGTCCTGCTCAGTGATTCTGACGATTGCAACACCCATCAAAGAATTGCAAGGAAGTGTACGTCACGCAGTGAGTCACAGAGCCAAAGAGGCTACACAGGGAACAAACGCACCGCTGTTTCTGATCTTTGCTGCAAGAAAACGTGTGGGTCACATGTAGAGCGTCTACGCCTGCTGGGTGTGTTGTAGCACTCTCTGGCTTCTGCTGCTGATCGCATCAAAATAAGAGTTACCCCCCCCCCCCCCAATTTTGACCTCACGAGCTTTTAAGTCATTTGCCATTGTACACGTCAGTAACAATACTGTACTGGAATGCAAACGCAAATTAAAGCTTTGCCGTCATTTAAGTGCTCAGCAGGAAGAAACTGATAAGCGGGAAGAAAATAACAGAGATATGCTTTGTTTTGTTTTTTTGAGGGAAGGGTTCGTTAGATTTCATATTTTAATGTGAATACATGTCTCATTTTCTTTGTTCATTCAAGCTATAAAAAAGAAGAAAAAAGAAGTAAATTATGTATCATGCACAAAATCGGGCGTTTTAACATTAACAAACAAACAAAAACAAACAAAAAACCAAACAACAACAACAAAAACCACATAAAAGAACCAACAACAACAAAAACAAACAACTTTGGAACCAGTTCCACATCGATTGATCGCCTGATTCCAGTTAATGCCGGGTGGTTCAGTTAGTGCCGCAACACGTGTGGCAAGCTGACTCTGTAGGGCCTTATCAGACCCATTGGCTAAACAGAAAGAACCCCTCTTGGTTGATCGGTTACAAAAAACAGTGAGAGTGCGTCATAGAACCGCCAAAGATGGCGCAGTAGTCTGCTTTTTGACATTCTCGTGTCAAGGTTGGGCAGCTTGACAGGACAATAACAGACATGCTACAAAGCTTGAGCAGTGTTTACCTGGATAGTTCGTGCAGCGCTTCAAAGCAGTTTGTTCGTCCCTTCTTCCCAAAGTGTTGGGGGGCATCGTCGATTCACTCGAGTCATCAACACAAACAAGAGAACTGTTGACTTTAAGGACAACAAGTCAGAAAGGAACACTTCCTTCATCGTACACGTGCCGCCATTATTTTCCCCCTGTTGCGGTGATTAGTAACGTCTTCTGGCTGGGTCGGAGTGGTTCAGTAGATAGAGCACTGGACCTTTGGTCCTGGCTCTGAGATTTAGTGTTCGAATCTCCAACAGGTCGTTTTGATCCAAATGAATTTGTCCCAGGAACTAACATTGTTTCAGTTTCAGTTTCCTCAGGAAGTGTCAGGGCGTGCGGCTAGCTCATATACGCTACACCACACCCGTTAACTTTAAGACCACACTGCGCATGATTTGACAATGGATCATAGAATTAATGACTAAGATGAGAGAATTGAAGACTCCATCTGAAAAAAAATCGCCCGCACGCAAGCACACATCTGACTCGCTTCCAATTGAACACATCGGAAACCATTTTATAAAAGTTCTTTCCCGGAAAAAAAGACTTTTTCCCTTTCTTTCTGCGATTAACTCTTTTGGCGGATATTTTCTTCTCTCGTTAGTTTTTCTTTGGCCAATATATGTATACATAAGTGATTTATTCCACAATAATCTTCCACAAATTTACATCAAACATCATTTTTTTGGTTTGTTTCTGGGACACACAGATTTTGATCCCGCTCCGCTCCCGCTCTCCACACACACACACCCCACACACACAGACACAGACACACACACGCACACACAGACACACACACACACACAGACACACACACACACACAGACACACACACACAGACACACACACACACACACACACACATACACACACACACACACACACACACACACACACACAGACATACACACACACACAGACACAGACACACACACACACACACACACACACAGACAGACAGACACACAAAACACACACACACACACACACACACACACACACAGACACACACACACACACACACACACACACACACACACACACACAACACACACACACACACACACACCACGCACGCACGCACGCACGCACGCACGCACGCGGCGCGCGCGCGCGCGCGCACACACGCACGCACAGAAAACACTTTAGATTCACAAATCGTAACATCATTATAACCAAGTTTTCAAAAAGAAAATCAAAATATTTTGGGGCAGCGGACACCAAACCAATAGCCAAGAAAACGGGCTGTCAGGGTACCGCGCACAGGGTACCACACACAGGGTACCACACACAGGGTACCACACACAGGGCGCCCCACACAGGGTACCACACACAGAGCGCCACACACAGGGCGCCACACATAGGGCGCCAAGGGCAGAGAAGGGATGTCAGGGTACCACACACAGGCGCCACACACAGGGTACCACACACAGGCGCCACACACAGGGTACCACACACAGGGCGCCATACACAGGGTACCACACACAGGGTACCACACACATGGCTCCACACACAGGCGCCAGACACACAGGGCCACACACAGGCACCACACACAGGGTACCACACACAGGGTACCACACACAGGGTACCACACACATGGCTCCACACACAGGGCGCCAGACACACAGGACGCCACACACAGGGCGCCATACACAGGGTACCACACACAGGGTACCACACACAAGGCGCCACACACAGGGTGCCACACACAGGGTGCACACACAGGGCGCCACACACAGGGCGCCACACACAGGGTACCACACACAGGGTACCACACACAAGGCGCCACACACAAGGCGCCACACACAGGGCGCCACACACAGGGTGCCACACACACAGGACGCCACACACAGGCCCCACACCACAGGGCGCCACACACAGGCGCCCACACACAGGGTACCACACACAGGGTACCACCCCAGGGTACCACGCACAGGGCGCCACACACAGGGTACCACACACAGGGTACCACACACAGGGCGCCACACACAGGGCGCCACACACAGGGCACCACACACGGGGTACCACACACAGGGTACCTACACACACGGCGCCACACACAGGGTACCACACACAGGCGCCACACACACACATTGCGCCACACACAGGGTACCACACACAGGCGCCACACACACACAGGGCGCCACACACAGGGTACCACACACAGGGCACCAAGGACAGAGAAGGGGATGTCAGGGTACCACACACAGGGTACACACACAAGGCGCCACACACGGGGCGCCACACACAGGGTGCCACACACACAGGACGCCACTCACAGGGCGCCACACACAGGTACCACACACAGGGTACCACACACAGGGCGCCACACACAGGGTACCACACACAGGGTACCACACACAGGGCGCCACACACAGGGTACCACACACAGGGTACCACACACAGGGTGCCACACACAGGGCGCCACACACAGGGTACCACACACAGGGTACCACACACACGGCGCCACACACAGGGTACCACACACAGGCGCCACACACACACATTGCGCCACACACAGGGTACCACACACAGGGCGCCACACACACACACAGGGCGCCACACACAGGGTACCACACACAGGGCACCAAGGACAGAGAAGGGGATGTCAGGGTAGCACACACAGGGCGCCACACACAGGGCACCACACACGGGTACCACACACAGGGTACCACACACAGGGCGCCACACACAGGGTACCACACACAGGGCACCAAGGACAGAGAAGGGGCTGTCAGGGAGCCACACGCAGGGTACCACACACAGGGTACCACACACAGGGTACCACACACAGGGTACCACACACAGGGTATCACACACAGGGTACCACACACGGGTACCACACACACACACAGGGTATCACACACAGGGTACCACACACAGGTACCACACACAGGGTACCACGCACACACACAGGGTGCCACACACAGGGTACCACACACAGGGTACCACACACAGGGCGCCAAGGGCAGAGAAGGGGCTGTCAGGGTACCACACACAGGGTATCACGCACAGGGTACCACACACAGGGTACCACACACAGGGTATCACGCACAGGGTACCACACACAGGGTACCAAAGGCAGAGAAGGGGCTGTCAGGGTACCACACACAGGGTACCACACACAGGGT
>CM031627.1:36539373-36546873 GCA_018398815.1 Conus ventricosus | reverse complement strand
GGAGACGTTGTCTTCTCAGCACGTCACGGCCCCGGAACACGTCATACATCAGCAAACGGGTGTGCCAGCGATAGCGGAACGCCAGAGAGACCAGCGTCATAGCGCAGGTGAAGATGCTGCAGAACTGGATGAGGAGAAGGCTGGTGTCATGGCTGAGCAGGCAGGTTTGTTCCGTCATGGAGAAATTGGCTAATGGCATTCCGGCAATATTCTCACATGTGTAATCGCTGGGAGAAGTCGCATCTATGAAGAGTTCAGATTGGTCAGTCTGGTACCAGCGTGCAAACCACAGTAGGTCACAGGAGCAGAGGAATGGATTGAATCTTAAAGTTAAAGCATTGAGACTTTCCCGCAAACGACTGCCAAACGTGCGCTGAGTTACAGCATCTATTTTGTTATTGTGAAGAAACAACCCTTGCAGTTTGGCCAGTGAATCAAAAGCTCCATCAGGCAAGTCAGTAATCCTGTTGTGGTCCAGAAACAACGCGTTTAAGTGACGGAAGGGGGCAAAAATTCTGGACGATATTGATTCCAACTGACTGTTCGACAAAGACAGGCCAACAAGAGCAGGTAGATGGCCAAATATTTCAAGAAATCTTTGATCACCGACGGACGTGAAGTTGTTGAAATCTAGGCGCAAGTATTGCAAGCTATTGCAGTTGGCGAAAGCATTTTTCCCGATCGACCTACGATCAGCAAAGTTGAGTCCATTGTTTCTCAGATCGAGCTGCACCAGATTGTTATTAGAAAAAGCATGATCATCAATGGCACGGTTTCTCCGGGGTCCTGACTGGCCCTTTAAGGAAAGGGTTTTCAAGAGCGGGAACTTGAAGCCATCAAAGGCAAAAGCAGGGTACACAGACAGAAAGTTGCCAGACAGATCAAGGTAGGTTAGGGAAGGGAGGCAAGTCTCAGCGGGAGTAACACTGATCATGTTTTGTCTCACAATGAGAGTAGTTAATGCAGGGAAAAGGGACTCCGTGGGCAGACTGTCATGACGACAAGTAGCGGGAAATCTCCGAAATGCGTTATCTGCCAAGTGCAAGAAGACAAGCTGTTTTAATGGACATGACAATCCAATTTGTCGTATGTGACTGTGGCGAAGACTGAGATGGCTCAGAACAGGGAGAAGGCAAAAAGCATCCATAGTGTACACACCATCGTAGATATTGTGATCCAGTGCGATCTTCTGGACATTCGATGTGATACCCTGGAAAACGCCGCTAGGAAGAGGGTGAATGTTGCAATATTGTAAACTGACAGCAGTCAGTGTGGGCAAGGAGAAGAGCTCTTTGAGGTGTTCCATCGTCAGCTGGTGATTGTTGTACAGAATCAGTACACGCAGTTCCTCCAGGGTTGCGGTCACATTTCTCGGTAAGGTACGACTGCCTCCCAGAAACAAGAAGACAATGTCGGTCAGATTTGCGACATAATCCATCAGTTCCGCTTGACAGATTTCTGTTGGAACGGGGGCAGAGGCAGAAGGTGGGGCCTTTTCCGTAACGGGGTAGAGATCAAGGGCATACAGAACATCAGGACATTTTTCATATACATATACTGTGCACCACCGTACGAAATACCCACATGACCTGTTCACCACGCCGCCATGTGTACGGTTGACAGGTCTCGCGCCAGAACAAGTCACGTGACTGCTGGTGGCAAGTACCAGCGCTGCCAGCAGAGTAAGTGGACACCTGCTGCGCAGAAAACGCCCATAAGCCATGATCATTCCGCTGGGATTTTCAGCCGAACACAGCAGCCACAAAAACCACCAGTGTCTGCAACAGTCCAACGCCGAGTATGGCCGAGTACTCAGTCCCGGTCTGGGTCTTTCTTTTCAGACAGATCCGGGGGGTTGACTGAAGTGCGTGGGCAAACAAAGGGAGCCAGTGTAATCCACACTGCTGACACATTTTCGTCGCTAATGAGGTCTGAGATTCCATTTCAACAGAAGAAACTCTTCGATACAAACGTCTTGGATCGTTTGTTCTCAGTGACGATGGCTGGTGGTACAGCGTTTATGGCAGTGCGTTAGCTTCAAAAGCCCGTAGGTCGCGATGGAAAGCAACACAGCCCTGCAGCATCTATGGCAAGTCGTTAGCTTCAAAAGCCCACATTGTTAACATATAAAACAAACTCTTGTACAACATCCATGGCAAAACCATTAGTTTCACAAGCCCACACGTAATGATGGAAGACAAATCTCTGTGCAGCACCGACAGCAAGTTGTCAGTTTTACATCCCCACATGTAAAGATAGAAAACACACTGCTGTGCGGCATTCATGGCGAGTCGTTAGCTTCAAAAGCGCATACGTTATGATGGGGACAAACAAAGTCTTTTTATTTTTTTCTTTCTGTTTCTCAACAGTCTGAGATGACAGACAAACTCTGGTTCTAATTACTCACTGAAATTACTGGTAGGCACGGGTCTGGAAGCAAATTGGAAGTATTTATTTCCAGAACTCACGCGCGCGCACACACACACACACACACACACACAAGGAGAGTGGCCTGCCCCTGGATTACTAAAGCAGCAGGATCTAACAGCTCTACCATTTATTATAGTTTTACTGGTCGTAAGATTTTTATACGGCGTTTGAATATGAGTGTATTCTCCCGAGTGTTTTGGTGATCTGCAATAAGTTGGTTTGTGGTGTGATCACAGTTGGAATGTGCGTCCAGTCTACCTTTTTTTTTGAGTCGTGCAGTGTTGGCAGTTTTGGCTACTGAACCGGCGACCATTTGGAGCGGCACACTTCAACTGGAATATTCACATTGATCTGATCACTGCCGTAAGCCTTTACTGCTTACAGGTCATCAATTCGTATTCTTCAATTCTTTTATTTGATTTTCTTTTTTTTTTTAAAGTGGATTAGAGTGGTATTTCTTTTTCAATTTTTATTTTTCTATTGTTTTGTTTTGCTAGTTCTAATCGGGAACTCAGCAATGACGTAATATAATGTCGTAACTTATGTACACGGAGAGTGTCGTCATCTTGTTTTGACATCATTTTGACCATGGAATTTCAAACTGGAAAGAACAATCCATACCTGATGGTGACAACTCCCTTAAAGCAAGTTCAACTTAATTATCTTAAATCATCTTTCGTACCAAATTTGTTGAACAAAGAAGATCATAATGTTATTATTAAAGATTCAGGTGACGGCTCTCTGCTCCTGCGACATCTATATCCTCATTACCACAAAAAGGCAATAGAGTCCGTGGTTGGTGAAGTTGTGTCTGTCAAAAAGTTAAGAGATGATAGTTGTTATATTCAGTGCAGAAATGAGAGACCAAGTATGAAGCTGATGCAGACACAAAGCATTGCTGGTATAGCTGTTGACACTACTAAGCCCCAAGTAAAAACAGTTGGTATTGTTTTCAAGGACCTGGATGAGAGTTTTCTGTCTTCTGTTCCAAGTATTGTGAGCGGGGTCCGAAAATCGGTTCTTAAAAACGGGAAAAAAGTGACAATAATTACTTTCAAACTTCAAGCACTTCCAGAAAAACTTAGTATTGACAATGTTGTGTTGAAGATACACCCATATTGTGCGCCAATAAAAAGGTGTACGTGTTGTCAGCGTCTGCATCACACCAAGAAACACTGTTTAAGTAAAGTACAGATATGTAGCAGATGTGGTCAGTCATCACACCCCCGAGAGAACTGTACCTTGGACAGATTCTGTGTTAACTGCAAAGGTGACCACTCATCAGCTTTTCATGGATGTCCTGCTAAAACGATGGCCAAAGAAGTTAATGTTTTGAAATCAAAGAACTATATTTCGTTTCAAGAGGCTATTCGTCAAGCAAAGCTGAAGCTGAAACAGAAAGAGTCCGTTAATCAGAAATCTTATGCGGACGTTGTAAGGAATGCTTGTAATATTGATTGCAAATCTACACAAACTGCTGTAAAGTTCTTTTCCGTTTCAACTCAAACTGAAGGCTATTATGAACATTCCATATCCCTGTCCCCTGAAGACCCATCAGCTGATCAACATGGCGACCAGCACTCATCTCCCTTCAAAAAGTCATCCGCTGGTCAACATGGCGACCAGCACTCATCTCCCTTCAAAAAGTCATCCGCTGGTCAACATGGCGACCAGCACTCATCTCCCTTCAAAAAGTCATCCGCTGGTCAACTTTGGCGACACACTCATCTCCCTTCAAGAAGGCATCCGCTGGTCAACATGGCGTTCCAGCACTCACCTCCCTTCAAAAGTCATCCGCTGGTCAACATGGCGACCAGCACTCATCTCCTTCAGAAGGCTCCGCTGGTCAACATGGCGACCAGCACTCATCTCCTTCAAGAAGGCATCCGCTGGTCAACTGGCGTCCACACTCATCTCCCTTCAAGAAGCATCCGCTGGTCAACATGGCGACCAGCACTCATCTCCCTTCAAAAAGTCATCCGTGTCAACATGGTGACCAGCCTCATCTCCCTAAGAATCCCGTGTCAACATGGCGACCAGCAGTCATCTCTGCAGAAGGCTAGTCAACAAAATGTCACAATCATCTCTGCTGACGCCTACGAGTTAACAGCGCAACATCTGCCATTTTCCGCTCGGGCGTTTTTTTTGTTCAGCATCGGCCCCATCATCATATTGTGTGAAACAGTTTTCAGTAGGAGTCATTGGATAGCTTGTCATCCCCAAATCTACATACAAGATTCAAGATAGTCAGTTACCTATCCATGATCAGCCCCATGAAAAAAAAAATCTCCAAAGCATCAAAGCAGGGCAAGCCTCGGTTGAGACGTCTAGCATAGACCCATTTCAGTCACGTCTCATACTGGAAAAGTCATGAAAAATAATAAATTTAAGAATGGCCTATTACTGTGAAAAAATGATGTATTTTCTTCACATCAATCTGGATTTAGAAAAGGACGAAGTACAATTGATCACCTGACACACTAACTACTCAAATTAAGAAACAGTTTGCTAAACGTAAAAGTGTCCTTGCTTCCTTCTTTGATCTACTAAAGCTACGATAAGTGTGGCACAGCCGATTATTATATAAATTAAAACAAATTGGTCTTTCTGGTCACGTCTACAATTATGTGAAATCATTTTTAAGTGGAGACACATAATGACCAAAGTTGGTGTGACTTTTCATCCTCAATCTATAAATATGGGAATTCCACAAGGTTCTATAATCTCCCCATTGTTATTCAATGTAATGCTATATGACTTATATACATGTTTTCATCATATACCAAGGTAGCTCAATATGCTGATGACATTGCAATATGGATTAATGTATCTTTAAAGAAAAGAACAAATTTACGTCACATAAATTTATTCAGAAGCTCTTTCAGCACGAGCTGGATAAATTAAATAGTTATATGCATTTGAATGGCTTTCAATTCTCTGTTGAAAAGACACATTTTGTTCTCTTTAACATGGATATAACCCAAGTAACCTGCCTATATTCTTTCTGGAGGACGGGAAATTTTTTATAACTTGAAGTAAAATTTTTAGGTGTCCTACTTCACCAAAACTAAACTGGAAAAAACATATTGACTCAATTGTACTAAAGCAGTTAAAAGTTTGAATTTTCTAAAAATTGTCAGTCATTCTCCATGGAGACAGATCCTAAAGTTTTGTTGCATTTAGCAACCAGTCTTGTACGATCAAGATTGACTTACGGACAGGAAGTATTCTTTTCTGCTCGCGATCGCATTTAAAGAAACTCAAAGAATTGACAGTAAAGCTGTAAAGTTGGCCTGGGTGTACCTGTGCACACTAGTCCTCTGAAGCTTATAAGATAGCAGGCCTTTGCCACTTGATGAAAAAGAAATAATTCTGTAAAATAGTAGTGAAACGGATTGCGGTGGACGACCTTGAAGAGTTAAATACACGATCCGACATTGATTTTCGAAAAATGCACAGAAAAATTCAAATTTAGAGACCGCTTCGTTCATATGTTTCAGACGTTTTTAATTCATCAAAGATTGACCCATACGAGGTAGCGCCTCGCGTACTGGTTCCGCCGGTGTCGTATATAATACTGTCGCTCATAAAATCGTGTCGCAGCGACAGTATTTCCCGGGAAATACTGCATTTTAGGGACAGCTACAATATTCTATAGGACATTTTTCGTGAAAGGTTGTCGCGCGACAATTGTTTCCAGCAAATATTGTCGCTGCAAACAATATTTCACGTGAAATGCTATCGCTGCGATACAATTCCACGGCGACAGTATTATATACGACACCGGTACCCCTTGGGAACTAACGGAAGTAACAGTTAACATTTTTTCTTCTGATCTAAATAAAGCGATTTCGCCGCATGTGTTAGCAGCATCTGTCAAAATTGACATGGAAGAAAAGTTTACTAACTATTTGAAAGTATACACTGACGGCTCAGTTCTTGATGATGGTAGTGCGGGATCTGGCTTTGTAATTCCAGATTGCAAAGCTGAAAAATCATATTATTTAGGTAAGGGTCATTCCATATTTACAGCTGAACTAGTTGCTGACCTGATGGCATTAAATTATTTAATTTCCTTGCCAGTCTCAATATTTAATATCCTGTTTTGTGTTGATTCACAGTCAGTATTAAAAAGTTTGTATTGTTTTGAAAATTCACAAAGAGAGGAATTATTATTTGAGATTAAGTACATGTTGCACTGTCTTTACATGAAAGGTACTAATGTTGTATTTTCTTGGGTTCCATCGCACACCTCCTTCGTTTTTAATGATCAAGCAGATAGAGCAGCAAAAAGGGGAGCAAAGAATATATTTGGTAGTATTAAGGTTGATTGTCCTTTATCATACAAGGAAATTAATCATATAATCGAGAGGGATTTCTGGAGTCAATACAGTTCCTCATCAAAACCTCGTCAGCAAACTCTGTCAAACTTTGTGTCAATTAGCCGACCGGTTTCTAGCCTGACTTTTAGACTTTTATGTAATTCCCTACGAACCAAGTATTGCCAGACTGTTAAGTGCGTATGTCGTGGGGATCTTTCAGTTCAACATGTGATTTTTGATTGTGAACTAACGAAACCCTTTTTGAATGGTGTTATACCAAGTGCTGACACTGGCATGTTATGTGTTTGACTTTTAGATTCGTTGCCAGTTGTTTCTCTTGTTAAATTAACGAGTAACCTTTTGGGAAGTCCATTAAGGAACATTTTATAATCATAATCGTAAGTTAGATTATTTTAGTTATTTTTATCTAATTTTTCATAGTTACTGTCCTACAATTCATCTATGCTTTATTTTTGTTCCATGTAACCACATCGTCCTCTTTTCTTTTATAATAATAGTCTAAAATTGTAAACAATATGTTATTTAGACGTCTGCAATCACATATATGTGTGACGAGACGTAAAACAGAATTCCTTCACACACACACACACACACACACACACACACACACACACACACACACACACACACACACACACACATGCACGCACTCGCACGCACGCATGCACGTACAGACGCACACACGCATACAACACACACACACACACACACACACACACACACACAC
>CM031627.1:36499373-36536873 GCA_018398815.1 Conus ventricosus | reverse complement strand
CACACAGAATGAGACACACAGACACAAAACGAGACACGCAGACACAGAATGAGACACACAGACACAGAATGAGACACACAGACACAGAATGAGACACACAGACACAGAATTAGACACACAGACACAAACACAGAATGAGACACACAGAATGAGACACACAGACACAGAATGAGAGTCACAGACACACAGAATGAGACACACAGAATGAGACACACAGAATGAGACACACAGAGTGAGACACACAGACAGAATGAGACACACAGAATGAGACACACAGAATGAGACACAGACACACAGAATGAGACACACAGAATGAGACACACAGAATGAGACACACAGAATGAGACACACAGAATGAGACACACAGAATGAGACACACGAATGAGACACACAGGCACACAGAATGAGACACAGATTGAGACACACAGAATGAGACACAGAATGTGACACACAGAATGAGACAAAACAGACACACAGAATGGGACACACAGACACACAGAATGAGACACACAGAATGAGACACACAGACACACAGAATGAGACACACAGAATGAGACGCACAGACACATAGAAAGAAACACACAGAATGAGACACACAGACACACAGAATGAGACACACAGATATACAGAATGAGACACAGACACACAGAATGAGACACACAGACACAGAATGAGACACAGACACACAGAATGGGACACACAGAATGAGACACACAGAATGAGACACACAGAATGAGACACACCGAATGAGACACACCGATGAGACACACGAATGAGACACACCGAATGAGACACACCGAATGAGACACACCGAATGAGACACACAGAATGAGACACACAGAATGAGACACACAGAATGAGACTCGGAGACACACAGAATGAGACACACAGAATGAGACACAGACACGGATGTAAGCACAGCAGCAACATTGTGGACAAGGGAGGAAGGGGAGTGGGGGAGAGGAGTCGTGTGTGTGTGTGTGTGTGTGTGTGTGTGTGTGTGTTGGGGAGGAGGGGTGGGTGGGGTAACAGGATGCGATAAGGGAAGTGATAAGTGGGGAAGGAATCTGATCCACCTTGATGTCATTTCAGCAAGAATTTCGGGCGGGAGGGGCAGTGGGGGTGAAGGGGTGTGGGTAGGAGAAAGAAAATGAAAGGCATGAACAAAACAAACAAACACAAAAGCTCACAACACATTGCATGAACGTTTTCCACGCAAGTCGCTCTAAGCTACATTTATGTGGTTTGCGATACGACAACAACAACAACAAAAGTACTTTGTCTGTCTGTCTGTCTGTCTGTCTGTCTCTCTCTCTCTCTCTCTCTCTCTCTCTCTCTCTCTCTCTCTCTCTCTCTCTCTCCCTCTCTCTCTCTCTCTCTCTCTCTCTCTCTCCTCTCTCTCTCTCTCTCTGTTGTTGTCGTTGTTGAATAAAAGAAATGGTGTCGTTCCTGTCTTGCCAGGATAAAGAGCAGCCGCATAGGAATATTAGGGAAGGAGGGGGGGGGGGGGGGTTTGGACGACGTAGAGGGAAGGGGGGGGGGAGTAGGACGACGTAGAGGGAAGGGTGGGGGGGGGGGGTAGGACGACGTAGAGGGAAGGGTGGGGGGGGGGGGTTAGGACGACGTAGAGGGAAGGGTGGTGGGGGGTAGGACGACGTAGAGGGAAGGGTGGGGGGTGGGTAGGACGACGTAGAGAGAAGGGTGGGGGGGGGGGTAGGACGACGTAGAGGGAAGGGGGGGTAGGACGACGTAGAGGGAAGGGTGGTGGGGGGGGTAGGACGACGTAGAGGGAAGGGTGGGGGGGGGGGGGTAGGACGACGTAGAGGGAAGGGGGGGGGGGTAGGACGACGTAGAGGGAAGGGGGGGGGGGGTAGGACGACGTAGAGGGGAGGGGGGGGGGGTAGGACGACGTAGAGGGGGGGGGGGGTAGGACGACGTAGAGGGGAGGGGGGGTAGGACGACGTAGAGGGAAGGGGGGGGGGCTAGGACGACGTAGAGGGGAGGGGGGTAGGACGACGTAGAGGGGAGGGGGGGGGGGCTAGGACGACGTAGAGGGGGGGGTAGGACGACGTAGAGGGGGGGGTAGGACGACGTAGAGGGAAGGGGGGGGGTAGGACGACGTAGAGGGAAGGGGGGGGGGGTAGGACGAGTAGAGGGAAGGGGGGGTAGGACGACGTAGAGGGAAGGGGGGGTAGGACGACGTAGAGGGAAGGGGGGGGGGTAGGACGACGTAGAGGGAAGGGGGGGGGGTAGGACGACGTAGAGGGAAGGGGGGGGGTAGGACGACGTAGAGGGAAGGGTGGGGGGGGGGGGGTTTAGGACGACGTAGGGGGAAGGGGGGGGGGAGGGTAGGACAAGAGGGGAAGGGTGGGGGGAGGGTGGACGACGTAGGGGGAAAGGGGGGGGGGGGGGAGGAATGGGGAAGGGGGGGGGTTAGGAGCGAGGGGGAGGGGGGGGGGGGGGGAAAGGGGGGGTGGGGGGGGGTGGGCCCACGTAAAAGGGTGGGGGGGGTTTTAACACTAAATGGGGGATGGACGAGTGGGAAGGGTTTGGGCATGGATGGATGGCATTTCGTTCCCTTGGCTTCTAAGGGGGGCAAGGGGGGGGGGGGGGAGGGAAAGGTATTTTTACCCCCTTTTTTCCTTTTAATTTAACCCCCCCCCCCTCTTTTCCTGGGGCAGGGCCCCCTTTCCTCTCCCCCCCCTTTAACCCCCCCTTCATTTTTGGATTTGGTAGAGGGGAAAAATTTACCCCCCCCGCCCCCTTCCCTGAAGGGAGGATTTGAAATTTTCCTTCTGCCCCCCCCCCCCCCTTCCACTCCAACGAGGAAAAAGAGGAGGGGTAAAGGAGGAATTTTTTAAAAACTCCGTCATTAAGTGCCCCAAGGGGAAAGTGGCGGGGGAAGGAAGGGCTAGAGTTATTAAGGGTTCGATCGGGGAGAGAGGAGGGGGAGAGGGAGAGGAAAGAGAGAGAGAGGGGGAAGGAGAGGGTTTTGACCTGCCCGAAATACAGTGCACTCAGAGAGAGAGAGAAAAAAGGGAGAGGGGGAAGGAGAGAGGAGAGAGAAAAGGGAGAAGGGAAGGTGAGAGAGAGAGAGAGAGAGGGGAGGGGGGGAGAGAGAGAGATAGTGTTGACTAAAACGATCAGTACAGTGCATCGGGGGGAGGGGGAGAGGGGAGAGGGGGGGAAAGAGGGGAAGAGGAGGGTTTGAAAAAGAAGGGGGGGAGAGGAGGGGGAGGAGGGGGAGGGGGAGAGAAAATAGTGTTGACCTGAACGTAGACAGTGCCTAAAGGGGAGAGAGAGAGGGGGGGGGGGGGGGGGAGGGGGGGAAAGAGGGGGGGAAGGAGAGGGGGGGAGAAATTGGGGGGGAAAGGGGGGAGAGGGAGGGGAGAGAGGGGGGAGAGAGGGGGGGGAGAAGTGTTTGCCCGAACGATCAGACATGACTCAGGGAGAGAGGGGGGGGGGAAGGAGAGGAGAGGAGAGGGGAGGGGGGAGGGGAGAGGAGAGATAGTTTTGCCTGAACGATCATTTCGTGCACCGGGAGAGAGAGAGAGGGGAAGGAAAGGGAGAGAGAGAAGAGGGAGGGGGGAGAAATTTTAAAGGAAAAAAGGGAAGAGGGGGAGAGGGGAGAGAGGAGGAGAAGAGGAGAGGGGAAAGGAGAGAGAGAGAGGGGGAGAGAGAGAAGAGAGGAGAGAGAGAGGAGAGAGGGGAAAGGAGAGAGAGAGGGGAGAAAAAGGAGAGAGAGAGAGAGAGAGAGAGAGGGGAGAGGGAGGGAGAGAGAGAGAGAGGGGGGGGAGGGAGGAGAGGGGGAGAGAGAGGGGAAGAGAGAGAGGGAGGAGAGGAGGGAGAGGAGAGAGGATGGTTTTGCCTGACGATCATACAGTGCATCAGGAGAGAGAGAGGGGAGGGGAAGAGGGGGGGAGAGGAGATGTTTTGCCTGAACGTCAGTCAGTGCACTCAGAGACAGAGAGGAGAGAGAGAGAGAGAGAGGGGGGAGGAGGGGTGTGTTGCCCTGAACGATCGTCAGTGCACTCAGAGGAGGAAAAGGGGGAGAGAGAGGAGGGAAAAAGGGGAGAGGAGAGAGAGAGGGGAAGGGAGAGAGGAGGAGAGAGAGAGATAGTTTTGGACCTAAACGTGTCAGTTGCATGGGGAGAGGGAGAGAGAGGGGGGGGAGAGAGAGAGAGAGAGAGAGAGAGAAAAAGGAGAAAATTTGACTGAACGATCAGACGTGCACTCAGAGGAGAGGGAGGGAGGGAGGGAGAGAGAAGAGAGAGAGAGAGAGAGGGAGGAGGAGGGGAGAGGAGAGGAGAGGGTGTTGCCGAACGTTCAGTACATGCATCAGGGAGAGAGGAGGAAGGAGGGGGGGAGAGAGAGGGAGAGAGGGGGAGAGGGTGTTGACCTAAAACGATCAGTCCAGTGATCAAGAGAGAGGAGAGGAGAAGAGGAGGGGGGGAGAGGGGGAGGGGAGAGAGAGAGGAGGGAGAGAGAGAGAGAGGGGAGGAGGATAGTGTTGACCTGAACGTCGTACGTGCATCAGAGAGAGAGAGGGAGAGAGAGAGGGAGGGGAGAGAGAGAGGAAAAAAGAGAGAGAGGGGGGAGAGGGGGGAGAGAGAGAGTAGTTTGCCCTAAACGATCAGTACAGTGACCGAGAGAGAGGGGAGAGAGAGAGAGGGAGGAGAGAGGGTTGACCTAAACGATCAGTACAGTGCATCAGAGGGGGAGAGGGGGAGAGAGGGGGAGGAGAGATAGTGTTGTTGAACGGTAGTACAGTCCCCTCAGAAGAGAGAGGAGGAGAAGAGGGAGGGAGAGAGAGAGATGTGTTGATTTTAACGTCAGTACAGGCATCAGAGAGGGAGGAAGAGAGGAGAGAGAGGAGGGGGGGGAGAGAAGAGAGAGGGGAGGGAGGAGGAGGAGAGAGAGGAGAGAAGAGAGGGAGAGTTGCCCTGAACGATCGTACGGGCCCTCAGAGAGAGAGAGAGAGGGAGGGGGAGAGAGAGGGAGGGGAGAGGAAGAGAGAGAGAGAGAAGTGTTGACCTAAAACGTCAGACGGCCTCAGGGAGAGAAGAGGGGAAAAGGGAGGGGGGGAGAGAGAGAGGAGAAAAGGAGAGAGAGGATAGTGTTTGACCTGAACGTCAGTACGTGCCTCAGGAGAGAGGGGGAGAGAGAGAGAGGGGGGAAAGAGAGAGAGGAGGAGAGGGAGGGAGGAGAGAGGATAGTGTTGACCTGAACGATCAGTACGGACCAGAGAGAGAGGAGGGGAGGAGGGGGGGGAAAAGAAGAGAGAGAGAGGGGGGAAGGGGGAGGGAGATAGGGTTGCCTAAAACGAAGTACAGTGCATAGGGGAAAAGGGGAGAGAGAGGGGGGAAAAGGAGAGGAGAGGAGAGAGAGAGAAAAAGGAGAGGGGAGAGGAGGGGGGGGGGAGAGAGATAGTTTTTACCTGAACGATCAGTACAGTGCACTCAGAGAGAGAGAGAGAGGAGGAGGGGGAGAGAGGAGGAGGAGAGAGAGGGAGAGAGAGAAGGGGGAGAGAGGGGGGAGAGGGGGGGGGAGAGAGAGGGAGAGAGAGAGGGAGAGAGGGGAGAGAGAGGGGAAGAGAGAGAGAGAGAGGAGTGTTTTGCCTGAACGATCAGTACAGTGCATCAGAGAGAGAGAGGGGGGAGAGAGAGGGGAGAGAAAGAGGGGAGGAGAGAGGGGAGAGAGAGATAGTGTTGACCGGGAACGATCAGACAGTGCATCAGAGAGAGAGGGAGAGAGAGAGAGGAGGGAGAGGAGAGATAGTGTTGCCCAAAAACGACAGTACAGTGCACTCGAGAGAGAGAGAGAGAGGGAGAGAGGAGAAGAGAGAGAAAGGGAGAGGAGAGAGGGGAGAGGGAGAGGAGAAAATAGTGTTGACCTGAACGTCAGTAGAGTGCACTCAGAGAGAGGAGAGAGAGAGAGGGGGGGGTGGAGAGAGAGAGAGAGAGAGAGAGAGAGAGAGAGGTGTTGACCTAAAAAGATCGTACGTGCATCGGGAGAGGAGAGGGGGAGAGAGAAAAAGGGGAGGAGAGAGAGAGAGAGAGGAGGGATGGTGTTGCCTGAACGATCAGTACAGTCCCTCAGAGAGAAAAAGAGAGAGAGAGAGGGGGAGAGGGAGAGGGAGGGGGGGAGAGAGGAGAGGAAGAGGGAGAGAGAGAGAGAGAGGAGAGATAGTTTTGACCTGAACGATCGTACGTGCATCGAGAGAGAGAGGGGAGAGAGAGAGAGAGGGAGAAAGAGAGAGGGGAGGGGAGGGAGGGAGAGAGATAGTTTTGACTGAACGATCTACAGTGCACAGGGAGAGGAGGGAGAGAGGAGAGAGGAGAGGGGAGGAGTTGCCCTGAACGATCAGTACAGTGCTCAGAGGGAGAGGGAGGGAGAGAGAGGGAGGAGAGAGAGAGAGAGAGGGAAGAGAGAGAGAGGGAGAGAGAGAGAGAGGGAGAGAAATGAATGCAAAATATTATTTGGTGTGAGCGGTGCGCGGGAAATGCGGGCGCGCGCTCGCCCCCGTGCGTTTCCTCGACATGATCGTTGCCATGCCAATGCGCTGAAAATGAAATAATGTCCCTCCTCGTTTTCCCTGTTGGAGTCGTGAAATGGGGGGAAAAAAAAACTAATTCTGTTTGCAATGGCAAGACGGGGATCATCTTCGTGTTTTGTTTTTTCCATTTTTTTTTTCTTTCGTTCTTTCTTTTTCTTTCATTCATTCATTCTTTCTTTTTCTTCTTTCTTTCTCTTTTATTGCTGTTGTTTCGTCGCTGAGCTGT
Source organism: Conus ventricosus (assembly GCA_018398815.1). NCBI lineage: Eukaryota > Metazoa > Mollusca > Gastropoda > Neogastropoda > Conidae > Conus > Conus ventricosus. The sequence continues at coordinate 36,530,091 of CM031627.1, read as the reverse complement.
GCCCCACGAATTTTGCTGACTTCCTCTTCCACGTGGTATCCCCCCTGTCTTCTTTCGTGTTTTATTATGACCTGTCTTTTGGTTCGCGCCCACAACATCGGTGAGATTTGTATTGGCGAGTCCGGTCTCAATGCCACAGTAGCCTCCCTTTATAAGGACAGCGACATTGTGACCCTGGAGCGGGAGTGACCTTGACATTCAAAGTGAGCTTGCGGTTCGACAGAGTGAATGAACCGGGCCCCTGATGCAGTCTGCTTAAATAATTATCCTGGCGTTGGGTTCTGGCATCAGAGAAGTGACGCTTTTTGTTTGTTTTTTTTTGTTTGTCTCTTTTGTTGTTGTTGTTCTTTTTCTTTTCTTTTTTTAGTTTCCTTTGTTTTAAGAAAGCACTTTTAGTGTTTCACTCTTCCCATGTAGTGGCTTGCTCTAAAACACCACCCCACTCAACACACACACCCACACCAAAACACCACACTCACCACCACCCCACACAAAACCCCCACACACACACGTAGATAGTAACGGTTTATTGACCTTTTCAACAGGTTATGGCAACAAGTTGACAAATTTTTTTTTTCATATTTCTTCGTAGATCAATAAAACAAAAAATCAAACTACACAACAACATTACTATTATACTTAATAATTGATTAAAGGGTTTTTTTCCCTCTCTCAACTCTATTGTTATTCTCAAAATTTCTACACTCTTAAGAAATTGTTTTTCCCCTAGAAGAAAAAAATCCATTTTCAAATTACAATGTAATGTCACACAAAAATTGTCTCGGGGATTATTTTCATCTTTGCTTTAAAACGAAAATGAAAAAAAAAAAAAAGGAAAGAAAACCGCTTCCCTCAAAGATTTGATTCAATCTATTTATGATAAATACATATATTTCAGGTAACAAAGCGAAGGTAAAGGTTTCAAAAAAAATTTAAAGAAAGAAATTTGGTTTGGGGGTTTTGGCGATGGTGTGTGTGTGTGTGTGTGTGGTGCGTGCGTGCGTGCGTGCGTGCGTGCGTGCGTGCGTGCGTGCATGCGCGCGCGAGTGGTGTATGTGATACTGGAAACAGCAAAAGCGAGATGATTTTATGATTTTGTATTTTCATTCGCTCATATGCACTTTCAACGAGAAAGGAACGTGTGGTAAAACAAAGGAAAAGTGCAGACAATATGCACGTGCGTTCGGTCCGCCCCCAACCTTCACACTCGGTCCCTAAAAGAGCAGGTGGAGGGTCAGTCGTATCTATAAACAGCATGTTCATTCCTATTGATGATCATGATCACACTGTGCACATTCAATGTGGATGTTGTCTATGTACAAGGAAAAATTGAGTCGCGACTAACCCTAGCGCAGAGACAGACAGACAGACAGATAGATAAATAAAAAATCAGGAAAACAAACCCAAAGTGAGAAACGGTTCGTATTTATGCCAGACGCAGTCGCATTAATACCAGAGAAATTCTTGTGATGTGGTGAAAGAGCACAGCATTTAGACCCAGTGAAAGGACTATTCCAATCTTGCCGACTTCAAGATAGTCTTCGCACGCACGCACACACACGCACACACACACACACACACACACACACACACACACACACGCAGTGGAGCGCGCGCACTCGAATGGGTGTACACAAAGATACGCACTCGCACATGTTGTTAAAACACAACACACACACGCACACACACACACACACACACACACACACACACACACACACACACACAGCGCGCGTGCACAAAACACACACACACGAGAGAGAGAGAGAGGAGAGAGAGAGAGGAGAGAGAGAGAGAGAGAGAGAGAGAGAGAGGAGTCTTCGTTACTTACGAACAAAAAAAAGTGATTAACATCACATGGGGCTGGTGGCGGGGAGAAAGGGCTTTAAATACGAAAGAAATGTACGCATGAGAGATTTTTGTAACGGTCTATCTTCACAAAACCATAAGAAGTCGAATTACAAGGGAGATAATCACAGTCAACTGTACACAGAGACGGGCGGTAATCTAGTCTCTGGTCGTGTTCACAACTTCCAGTGACGCAGAAATACCGGTGCTCACATTCTGTCCTGACTCCACGCCTGACGTCACTCTCCGACGGGCGAGACGCGCCGCGGCCCCAACTCCACCTCCCCCCACCCCTTTTCTTCCACCCCGGGGAGTAAATTCAAATCGACCTTCTCCTTTTGCTCCACTCTCTCGTCCGAAATTCTCAGAATGTCCCAAACGACAAAAACCTATCAACCAAACTTAAAACACATGGCACCAAAGTTCAGGAGATTCTGGACTTGAGACCAAGCTACCCCCCCCCCCCCCAAAAAAAAAAAAAAAAAAAAAAAGAAAAGAAAAAAAAAGAACACAACACACACAACCCCCCCCCCCCCAAAAAAAAAAAAAAAAAAAAACCACCCAAACAAACAAAAAAAAGATCTGTTTTGAAAACCACTCCCCAGTAGTATTTGTGCCCCGAATTCAGAAACAGCCTATTGCATGACATAGGCACCTGTCATTCCACCTCCTTTTCACACAGGACAGGTACGTTGGTTGGGGGAGCACCTGCCCATGGAGGATCTCCAGACCGTGACCCAAATCATTTACTGGGGAGTGCTTTGGGAACAAAGTAACCGGGGGGGGGGGGGGGGGGGGGTTATTTTAGAATGGGAATGTACTAAACATTACACCGGCACGTCGTCTGACCAGCACCAGAACATCGAGCAAGATGATCGGTTGACTGTCTGTCTGTCTGTTAGTCTATACACAATCGTGTCAACTTGTCACCTTCTCCAAAGGGCAAACGATCTCGTTCAATTCCCCTGTAAGTGCCAGCTTATCTCTGATGAGTTTGCGAGACGATCGTGCTTTTACCGTTAAGAAGCAGGCAGACAAACAGTCTGCGACAGATCTGACTCTGGTTACCAGACATGCATGCCACAGGCAAGACAGTGAAACATAAACATGAAATCCAGTATTGTGTCTGGATAAAAATCCTCCACCACTTCTGACCAGCGTGAGATCAAGTCTGACATTCTTTGCAGATAGTCACCGACAGATCACGCCCCGCACTGGTCGTATGTATGTTAACAAATAAACTACGATCCAGATGACATGGAGAATAGGTAGTCGAATAAACAAAAAAAATAAAATAAATAAATAACATTGCTGCTACACATATCTACAATAGTTCATGTTGATGATTTTTTTTCATTTCAATTTTGTTCAATCAATGTGTTCACCCGGGAAGAGAAAAAAAAAGTCAATCATGAAGGGCGTAGTATCTTAACCTTGGCGTTCTTATTCATGTGACCATTTCAGGGTGGCTCTGTGTTGTTTATGACTTGTCTGCATTAAATCGGTGTATACAGCGGATGCTTCTTGCCCTGCTGTTCGAAGATTTCGGTGTGTGTGTGTGTGTGTGTGTGTGTGTGTGTGTGTGTAAAATATCCATATCACCTTTTGTATAAACAAAACTAATGTTGATGAGGTAGATTTTAAACAAAAGGAAAAAAAATCTGAATCTGTGACAAAGCAGTTGGAAGTTTTTCCTGGCTTCGTTAACGTAGTAGGCTTTCTTTTTTTTTTCGTCGTACGTAAACTGCACGGACACTAGATTCTGCTTTGCACATGTACCTGCCTTACCCAGTGTCCACAGCCGCAGAGTGGTACACGTTTTTAGTCTGAAAGAGGTTCCACAGGCGCAAAGAGACGGCCCTCGTGTCAGACAGGTCTTTTACTACATGACCCCAGTTTAACCTTGGATTCCCAGGGGGCATAGTGGTAACACACCATAAGTTATCATGCCGATATTAATGTTTCAACTATACAGGGGGCGGCAACCTCCGGATTGTTCTCCACACATTCATCGCATTCCTCATGTTCTCAGGACTTGTGGTTGAAAGTTGATTCCCTGTCTTTATTTTCATATGCACATCCAGACGCAAGCTAGGTGGCTACAAGCAGATATATATGAATAGAACTGGACTATTGGAGAAAGCTCCGCTGAAGCGAAAACAGAGTCACCGCTGAATTCTAAGCCCTGAAAGTTTCGGTTTCAGTTTCATCAAGGAGGCGTCACTGCGTGCGGACTGATCCATATACGCTACACAACATCTGCTAAGTTTTGAGACCACACTACGCATGATTTTAAGCTGATGGATAAATGAATTAACAACTAAAATGAGAAAATTGAAGAGGGTCTCGTGGCTACGACTTAGCGGATGTCTGACCTACGCATTAGCCCAACGCGCTGGTCAGACCTTGAGAACCTACCTAATATTGGTTGTCTTTTTTATATGTTAGTGTGTGTGTGTGTGTGTGTGTGTGTGTGTGTGTGTGTGTGTGTTGTGAGCCCGAAATATGACGTCAAGTCAGAATTGGTCCACGATTCTATAGATTATGATTTCATCGGTATTGATCCCTTAAAACAAATTAAATATTTTGGGGTGAGGGGGGGGGGGGGGGGGGGGACGGGGTCGTGGGTGGTTTGGGGGGGGGGGGGTTGTTATGTGGAAGCCGATTTATGGAGATTTCTGGTGTCCAGCCTTTGCCATGCCTCAAAACTCTTTCACACAGTGCCTTGGCGCGTGTTTCCAATGGCGGCGTGTGACCATTACTGAGGGGAGCGCATCTGATAAAAGTGAGAGCTGGGGTGACGTCCCCTGCTGCTTTCGCTTTCACTCCAGTTTTGATGTTCCTAGTCTCGTGAAGGGGCACTGTGCTAGCCACAGAAATGGACTGGGGGCACATGGATGTCAGATGGATACTTGAAAACACATATTCCTGTACTGCAACAGCAGAGAAAAATTTGATGATCCCAAGTGACACGCAAACACACACAGTGCGTGCATATTTGCGTTAAGCATCTGAATAATCTGTGAATACGAATGCATACATACACAAAGACACACGCACGCACGCATGTGCTCTCTCTCTCTCTCTCTCTCTCTCTCTCTCTCTCCTTCTCTCTCTCACACACACACCACACACACACACACATGCACACACACACACACACACACACACACACACACACACATATATATATATATATATATATATATATATATATATATATATATATATATATATGCTCTCCTACACACACACGCACACACACACACACACACACACACACACACACACACACACACACACACACAGAACAAGAAACTGATCGGCCAAATACAACATGATCATGTCTAACAGAAAAATAAAACAAAACAAAAAGAAAGACACAAAGAAACAAAAAGAAATCTTTCAACCGCTCGCTCATTAAATCTTGTACAAGATTAAGAACAGCTACGAGCAATGCCTGCTGTCAAAAAAAAAAAAAACACACACACAAAAAACGAACCTGCAATGTAAAATAAATCAATTCGTCGCATCAATTAAAAAACAACAACAACAACAAAAACAACGCCTAGCTAAGATCAGCACAACCAGTAATACACACATCTAACGGTAACGCATTGGTGAAAAGTGTGTCAGTGTTTCAACATTTTATTCGAAAATAGTCCGGACAGCAAGAAAGAAGACAATATTATTGTGAATCTGTCAAAGAACAAGAAAACGCTTGTCCTGTTCTCATACACACCTAAACCATGAGTTATCACTGACAAGTCTTACAGAAGAATGACTTATTTTCTCCTTTGAATGTGAATCTGAACAAAGGAAAAAAAACAAATGGTGAGTGTTTTGACGCAAAAAACAAGATGACGTCGCCCCCCCCCCCCCCACCTCTCCCCCTCCCCAAGCAAAATTCACTGATCGGAGAGCTACCCACACTTGTTTCACTTTCTGTGGTGCTGATGAGGAGGATGGAGGGGGGGGGGGGGGGGGGGGGGGGGGGGGAGAGGTCCGAGGCATGTGCACAACCGGCTTTCTGAGTACCTCGTTATGTATAAAGCAGTGGCACTCTACCTTCGGAGGAAGATTTGTTTTTTTATTTTTTTTATTTTTTTTTACAACAGCTACCCAGGAGCTTTTTAATAATCGTGCCTAGAGACAACACCGACGTATCACCTCATCACACAACTCTGAAGCCTTCAGAGTCCAGATCTCGTTAGACAGTGACGAAACCTTAAATCGGGCACCGCCGGATTATCACATTCAAAATAGTTTCTTTCCAAGTGAGTGTTTGTGACACGTGCAAAATACGTTAAAAAAAAAGTATTGCCCTTATCTCCAAGTGTGTGTTTGTGACGCGTGCAAAGTACGGTGCAAAGTACGTTACAAAAAGTATTGCTCTTATCTCCAACGTTACAAAAAAAATATTGCTTTTATCTCCATGTGTGTGTTGTGACGCGTGCAAAATACGTTAAAAAAAATCTTTCTCTTATTATTGCAAGGCTGTTTGCATGGCTGGATGGGTTTGGTGTTGTCGGTTGAATGTCAATTACAGGAGGGGAGAGAGAGAGAGAGAGAGAGAGAGAGAGAGAGAGAGAGAGAGAGAGAGAGAGAGAGGAGAGAGAGAGAGAGAGAGAGAGAGAGAGAGAGAGAGAGAAGAGAGAGAGAGAGAGAGAGAGAGAAGGTGAGTTCTACAGTTTCCACCAAAACATTGTTTCTCTCCGAGCTGCTTTGGTCAGTGCCTGCGCGAAGATGAACTGATCAGTTGACTATGCAGCTGGTTGAGTGACAGGTTGTTCGGCTGGGTGGCGGCTGTCATACGTTGTAGTTCTGTTCGTTCATTATGGATCGTTCTTGAAAAGAATCAGCACCACCACCAGCAGCACCAGCGCAGAGCAGAAGGCCAGCACTCGAAGGGCAAGCGAGCAGAAAGGCGATGTCTGTTCACTCAGCGCAGTCCTTGCTCAAAACGTTCTTCTCCGTGTCGGAAAGCTTTTCACCGTGTGAACGTCTAACACTACCAAACGCTATACCATCCATGCCCCAGTGAATATTCCACGGTTCATCGTGTGAATGTCTAACACTGTGGTAAAGGCCACCATCCACGCCCAGTGAATATTTCACGGTTCATCGTGTGAACGTCTAACATTGTAGTAAACGCTACACCATCCACGCCCCAGTGAATCTTCCATGGTTCACCGTGTGAACGTCTGACACTGTGGTAAACGCTACACCATCCACGCCCCAGTGAATCTTCCACGGTTCATCGTGTGAACGTCTAACACTGTGGTAAACGCTACACCATCCACGCCCCAGTGAATGTGTCACGGTTCATCGTGTGAACGTCTAACACTGTGGTAAACGCTACACCATCCCGGTCCCAGTGAATATTTCACGGTTCATTGTGTGAACGTCTAACACTGTGGTAATCGCCACAACATCCACGCCCCAGTGAATATTCCACGGTTCATCGTGTGAACGTCTAACACTGTGGTAAACGCTACACCATCCACACCCCAGTGAATATTTCACGGTTCATCGTGTGAACGTCTAACATTGTAGTAAACGCTACACCATCCACGCCCCAGTGAATATTCCACGGTTCATCGTGTGAACGTCTGACATTGTAGTAAACGCTACACCATCCACGCACCATTGAATATTCCACGGTTCATCGTGTGAACGTCTAACACTGTGGTAAACGCCACACCATCCACGCCCCAGTGAATCTTCCACGGTTCATCGTGTGAACGTCTAACACTGTGGTAAACGCTACACCATCCACGCCCCAGTGAATGTGTCACGGTTGTCCAGTCACGTTGTGAAGCAAGCGTGGAGGATCCTCAGGGAGGGACTTGACAGGTGAGTTTAGCGTCCTGTCGGCCAGAGGCCTTTAAGGACACGGTGTCCCAAACCGTGGTCGGTGGTAGCTGGTTGATGAGGTGGACAGGGTGGCCTTGTCGTCACCGGCGCTGGTGGGTCGGAGCTGGTGTTGCTGGCGTTTTGCCTCGTTGACGGTAGCTGTTAGTGGGTTCCTCTGCTCTCAGTGACAGTCCTCCAAGTCCCCGTACAGCTTCCTTCCAGGGCTACCGACATGGATCCACACGATCCGGTGTTGACCGGTCCGGGTAGAACACACTAACCGGTCCACACCCCGGCTGCTGAAAGCCAGAGGACAAGGGTGTGAGTCTCAGAGGTTCCACCAAACGCTTGTCTTCAGGGGGCGCGCCATTGTCTTTTGCTGGCGTCCAACACTCCCCCGCAGACTTTTCCCATCGTGCACTTCACTTCCTCTTCTTCTTCGTTCCGCAGTTACACGTCCGAGCTTCTCCGTTGGCGAGACTTTTGCGCGCATGACTGAATGTAATTAATCCTAGAAGGTTGTTACATTCTGTATTCGAAGATGGTGTCTTCACATAAAACCTGTGCAATGTAGGATTTTCTTTCCTTTTCCTTTTTTTGTGATCCATTCCGCTGACTAAAACCAGCCTAGTTTTCCACGGCATTTAGTGGTGGCTTCCCCAGTGTGTCATTTATAGAACATGATCAACTAATACGCCACCCCACCCCCATCCGGGCTTCCTCCCCAGCAGCCTTTACTAGTCTGTGGCCATCATGCCTCTTTCAGAAGAAGTTTGTTTGAAAAAAAGAAAAACGATTATTTTTTAATTGCAAACGATTATTTTTTAATTGCAGAGTAGATAAAGACATTTATGGAAACTGCAGAGACTTTTTCGTCATTTAGACTTTTACACATTAAAAATCACCGATCTACTCGTCTCTATAATAGCATAATCACATTTTTTTCCCCCTACGTTACGGGCAAAGTCGATTTCTATTTCGCTTTGCGATGATCTTTCACGTGAGTCCTCATTTCCACGGGATGTTTCTCAATCCCAGACTCGTTGTCTCTCCAAACTCGGACATCTGTTCAGTTTCTTCGGCAGAATTCTGAACTTCCCACGCCCAGCTTTCTTTCAGTTCAATCTTGATGATCCTACCCAGATGTAGAATTCAGCGGTAGTGGGCAGCATGCTGCGAGTCCCTGAACAGCGGTCTGTTCCTTTCTTTCTTCTTCTTTTTTTTCTGTGTGTTAAATCATCACCCGGATTCGACGTTAAAACAGAGAAGACAGGATACTGAACAACAAAAATTGTCTTGCATCTGCTATGAACTCCATGAGTGTTTCTAAATAATAGGTCAGCTCGTCTGTCATGACGTCATGTTCATCACTGATGACGCAGTGACGACGTTGAAATTGGTTTTATTGACAACGTGTCAGTAATGACGTCGAGGCAGTCAGTCACTGATGACGTAATAATGTCGCATAACGTCATCGAGTCAAAAGCAATGATACGACAATCACTAACAGTAACGGCAATGACGAACTCCTGACGAACTTTCACTGGGTCAGAAGTGACGATGCGGCGATCACCGCCGACACCACAACGTCGCCGATGATGACCGTGTGGAGGAAGTTCCAAAAGGTCAGAGGTAAGAGCTTAGTGACCGTCACCGATGACATGACCGTGACAATGGTAGCTTGGTGTTGCTAGTGCTGGCAGCGACGGTCACATCGACGGTCGGGGTGATTGAAAAAATAACAACAAACAAACAACCAAAACAAAAGAACCTGGTGTTAGAGAGACAGGGATTGTGAAGCTAACGATGGTTGGTGACGGTCGTGTCGTAGTGGTGGTGGCGGACTGATGGTGGTGGAGATAGATGCAGGGGGGTGGGGTGGTGGGGGTTGGGGCCATGGTCTGTCACAGAGCTGGCGCTGGAGAGGCAGAGGTCGGGGGTAGGGGGCTGGCGGGGTGGAGGGTGGCGGTGATGATGATGATGATGATGATGATTTCCCCTCAGACGCCAGTTTCCAAGATGGCGTGCTTGCTGAGGCGTTCAGCGTCCAGCCGCTCCCAGCGCGCCCTGTTGGCCAGCACTCCCTCCAGCATGGGACGAAACTCTGGCTCCATGCGGCTCAGCGCCTGTCAGAGATCACAGAGAAGGGGTGAGACAACACTGGCTGTGTTCAGCGCCTGTCAGAGATCACAGAGAAGGGGTGAGACACGACATTGGCTGTGTTCATCTGCAGTCAGAGATCACAGAGAAGGGGTGAGACACGACACTGGCTGTGTTCACTGCAGTCACAGATCACAGAGAAGGGGTGAGACAACACTGGCTGTGTTCATCTGCAGTCAGAGATCACAGAGAAGGGGTGAGACACGACACTGGCTGTGCTCAGCGCCTGTCAGAGATCACAGAGAAGGGGTGAGACACAACACTGGCTGTGTTCATCTGCAGTCAGAGATCACAGAGAAGGGGTGAGACACGACACTGGCTGTGTTCAGCGCCTGTCAGAGATCACAGAGAAGGGGTGAGACACGACACTGGCTGTGTTCAGCGCCTGTCAGAGATCACAGAGAAGGGGTGAGACACAACATGGCTGTGTTCATCTGCAGTCAGTCAGGGCTTTTGTTGTTATTGTTGCTGTTGTTGTTGTTGTTGTCGCACCCTGGCTAAAAGCCTCCAGGGATCATCCGAACAGCCGAAGTACTTGAACACAATGGTATAAATGCATCAGCTGGGGATGAGAACATTACGTGTGTGACCGTTTTTGATTACCCCGCCACGTGGGCAGCCACACTCCGACTTCGGGGGATTTTGGAGACTGACAATGTTATGCCAGGAGCTTGTCACAACTGAAGGCAATCCCCGCATAACTATGCAGAGCAATAACACCATTTTGATGTGGCCTTGGTGTTCTAGACTATGTCAGCTGGTTTGACACAGCCTTAAGCCAAGGCGGAGTCAGGGCTGAATGGGGTGATGGGATTGTTACTCTTCCAGGGTGATATCATGCGACGTGGGCTATGAAATAGCGAAACCAAACAGTATAAAAAAAGTACACAAACATTCATTACTCTTGGGTGCGTTTACACACACACACACACACACACACACCACACACCACACACAAATCACACACGCACGCGCGCGTGCGTACACATTCACACACACCCAAACACACATAGAGATATACACGTGCACGCGTGCGAGTGTATGCACGCACACACGCTTACACACAGACACACGTGCGAGTATGCCCGAAGAGAGACAGAGAGAGAGGGAAACAACATACTAACATACAGAGAGAGAGAGAGAGGCAGAAGACAGACAGACATACAAAGAGAGACAGAGAGAGGGGGAAACAACATACTAACATACAAAGAGAGAGAGAGGCAGAAGACAGACAGACATACAAAGAGAGACAGAGAGAGAGGGGGAAACAACATACTAACATACAAAGAGAGAGAGAGGCAGAAGACAGACAGACATACAAAGAGAGACAGAGAGAGAGGGGGAAACAACATACTAACATACAAAGAGAGAGAGAGGCAGAAGACAGACAGACATACAAAGAGAGACAGAGAGAGAGGGGGAAACAACATACTAACATACAAAGAGAGAGAGAGAGAGAGAGGCAGAAGACAGACAGACATACAAAGAGAGACAGAGAAGAAGAGAGGGAGGCAGAGAGAGAGAGAGAGAGAGGCAGAAGACAGACAGACATACAAAGAGAGACAGAGAAGAAGAGAGGGAGGCAGAGAGAGAGAGAGAGAGAAACAGACAGACATAACAAAGAGAGAGAGAGAGAGAGAGAGAGAGAGAGAGAGAGAGAGACAGACATGCAGACAGACAGGTCGGCAGGCAGAGTGACCTTGAAGAGCGGAAGACAGATGCCATCAATCCATGACAGCTGCAGTTTGGCCACTTCATCCTGCTTCTCCGGTCCATGCAGGCCTGTCACACACACACACACACACACACACACACACACACACACACACACACACATTATACACACGCACACACACACACACATTATACACACGCACACACACACACACACAAACACACACACACACACATTATACACACGCACACACACACACATACATTATACACACGCACACACACACACACACACATTATACACACACACACGCACACACACACACATTACACACACACACACACACACACGCACATATTTTACACACACACACACACACACACATGTACACACACACACACATTATATACACACACACACACACATGTACACACACACATTATACACACACACACACACACTCACATTATACACACACACACATACACATCATATACACACATATAGATACACCCACATACACACACACACACACACACACATCATGTACACTTATACATACACACATATACACTTACGTTATGCACACACACATACATACAAGCACACGCACACACACAAACATCATACACACATCACATATACATTTATACATACACATACATACCATACACACGTACACCACACACTCACGCGCGCGCGTGCACACACATACATGCACACGCATACACACATCATCATCATCATCACATGCACACAGAAGTCAGTCGTCACCCCCCCCCCCCCCCCCCCTTCCCTTCCCCGCCCTTTTTCCTCCTTTCATCTTTCAAGGGGACGAAAGTACTTCTTTTCACTTTCGCTACCCGAGGTGGTGATTGGAGACGGTGTTTTCCACCAGCCTCATAGCCTCCTACCTGAGGTTGAAGTTTCAGAACGTGTTTCTCTTTGTCTCCCTGGTCGAAAAATTCCGTCACCAGGAACTCGGCAGCCTGGGGAAAAAGAAAGAAAGAAGGAAAGAAAGAAGAGAATAATTCACCTGTGATACAGACTGTGTGTTTCATTGGGGAAAAAATCAGAAGAGGTTCGTGATGACAGTTGGTGGTCAATGACAATCTAGCGCTGGGGACTGGGCATTTGGTTGACATTAACGTTATGGGCGAAGTGGAGTCAGAGAGAGAGAGAGAGAGGGAAAGAGAGAGGGGAGGCAGGGAGGGAGAGAAGAGAGAGAGAAGGGGGGGGGGGGAAGAGAGAGAAGTGTAAGAGAAAAAAAGAGAGAGAGAGAGAGATGGAAAGAGAGAGGGGGGTGGCAGGGAGGGAGAGAAGAGAGAGACAAAGGTGGGGGAGAGAGAGAGAGAAGAGAGAGAGAGACAGATGGAAAGAGAGAGGGGGGAGGCAGGGAGGGAGAGAAGAGAGAGAGAGAGAGAGAGAAAGGGGGGGGAGAGAGATAGAAGTGTAAGAGAGAGAGAGAGAATGAGAGAGAGGGAGGGAGGAGGGAGGGAGAGGAGAGAAGAGAGAGAGAGAGAGAGAGAGAGAGAGAGAGAGAGAATCAATCCTTACTTATCTGAAGATGCACGTTGACAGAGTGACAGGCAGATAGACAGACAAAATCCCATCCATGTCTGTATGTCTCAGAGGGTTTGGTCAGAGAGAGAGAGAGAGAGGGGGGGGGGGGAGCAGACAGACAAGCAGACACAGAAACGGAGAAAGAGAGAGGCAAACAGGGAGACCGAGACACAGACGTACAGACAGAATGAAAGGGACACAGAGACGGAGAAAGAGACTGAATCAGAGAGACAGAGAACGATCGAACGAACGAAGGAACAAAATTTTATTTAACCAGGGTAATGACATAAGCAAATTGGATGTGCTTTTTCCCCCAGCCCTGTGGAGAGAGAGACACACACGCAGAGGAAAGAGACAGAGACACAGAGAGAGACAGACACACACACACTGTGAGACAGAGAGGCAGAACGAGAGAGCAGAAACAGAGAGAGAGAAAGAAAGAGACAGAGAGAGAGAGAGACAGACAGACACAGAAAGAGAGAGAGACCGAGAGAGAGAGAGAGAGCGACAGCCAGCCAGACACAGAGACAGGGCTAGACAGAGAAGAGGAGTCCCACCCTTCTCTGGACGTCCCAGGGTTTGGTGATGGCGGCGATGTCGCAGGCCGTCATCAGCATGCTCCGGTAGATCTCCTTGGATTCCCGGTCGTCCCAGCAACTCTGACCCGACCCCACCATGGAGAAATACTTCTCTCGCAGCCTGCTCGCACAGTCACACACAGACACACAGACAAACACAGACACACACACAGACACAGACAAACACAGACACACCACACACACACACAGACAGACACACAAACACACACACACACACCACATACACACACAACTCACAGTTAAATGAACCGTCCGTGTACGTTATCTGACAAGAAATCACGCTACACAACCGTCCGTGAATGATATGACAAAAGTCACGCTAAACAACCGTCTGTGAATGATATCTGACAAAAGTCACGCGAATGGTATGACAAAACAACCGTCTGTGAATGATATCTGACAAAAGTCACGCTACACAACCGTCTGCGAATGATATGACAAAAGTCACGCTAAACAACCGTCTGTGAATGATATCTGACAAAAGTCACGCTAAACAACCGTCCGTGAATGATATCTGACAATGAGTCACGCTAAACAACCGTCCACGATCCACGAATGATATCTGACAAAAGTCACGCTAAACAACCGCACGTGAATGATATCTGACAATGAGTCACGCTAAACAACCGTCCACGAATGATATCTGACAAAAGTCACGCTAAACAGCCGCACGTGAATGAAATCTGACAATAAGTCACGCTAAACAACCATACGTGAATAATATCTAACAACAAATCACGCTAAACAACCGTCTGTGAATGATATCAGGCCATACGTCACGCTAAACTGCACCGTCCGTGAATGTTATCTGACAAAGAGTCACGGTAAACAACCGTACGTGAATGATTTGAGGCAATACGTCACGCTAAACAACCGTTCGTGAATGTTATCTGACAATAAGTCACGCTAAACTGCACAGTCCGTGTACGTCATCTTACAAGAAATCACACTAAACAACCGTTCATGAATGTTATCTGACAATAAGTCACGCTAAACTGCACAGTCCATGTACGTTATCTTACAAGAAATCACGCTAAAAAAACATCCGTGAATGTTATCTCACAATAAGTCAAGCTGAACTGAACCGTCCGTGAATGTCATCTGACAAGAAATCACACTAAACAACCGTCCGTGAATGTTATCTGACAATAAGTCAAGCTGAACTGAACCGTCAGTGAATGTTATCTGACAAGAAATCACACTAAACAACCGTCCGTGAATGTTATCTGACAATAAGTCAAGCTGAACTGAGCCGCCCGTGAATGTTATCTGACAATAAGTCAAGCTGAACTGAGCCGCCCGTGAATGTTATCTGACAATAAGTCAAGCTGAACTGAACCGCCCGTGAATGTTATCTGACAATAAGTCAAGCTGAACTGAGCCTCCCGTGACTGTTTTCAAACGGAAAGAGGGCAACAGCCAATTTTAGGGGACACCATAGAGTGAGATTTCAAAGGGAAAGAGGACAACAGCCAATTATTTTAGGGGACACCATAGAGTGAGATTTCAAAGGGAAAGAGGACAACAGCCAATTATTTTAGGGGACACCATAGAGTGAGATTTCAAAGGGAAAGAGGACAACAGCCAATTATTTTAGGGGACACCATAGAGTGAGATTTTAAAGGGAAAGAGGACAACAGCCAATTATTTTAGGGGACACCATAGAGTGAGATTTCAAACGGAAAGAGGACAACAGCCCATTTTAGGGGACACCATAGAGTGAGATTTTAAAGGGAAAGAGGACAACAGCCCATTTTAGGGGACACCATAGAGTGAGATTTTAAACGGAAAGAGGACAACAGCCAATTATTTTAGGGGACACCATAGAGTGAGATTTTAAAGGGAAAGAGGACAACAGCCCATTTTAGGGGACACCATAGAGTGAGATTTTAAACGGAAAGAGGACAACAGCCAATTATTTTAGGGGACACCATAGAGTAAGATTTCAAAGGGAAAGAGGACAACAGCCAATTTTAGGGGACACCATAGAGTGAGATTTCAAAGGGAAAGAGGACAACAGCCCATTTTAGAGGACACCATAGAGTGAGATTTCAAACGGAAAGGGGACAACAGCCAATTTTAGGGGACACCATAGAGTAAGATTTCAAAGGGAAAGAGGACAACAGCCAATTTTAGGGGACACCATAGAGTAAGATTTCAAAGGGAAAGAGGACAACAGCCAATTTTAGGGGACACCATTGAGTGAGAATTTGGACTGCTTCATCTACCAGCCAGCCACGTTTCCGTTTCTGGTGGATAAAAGAACAGCTAAATGTAATTTGAAAGCATTTACCTTTTCTTTTTTTTCCTTTTTTTTTTGTTCCCCTCTGTTCATTAAAACCCACATGAACACCATCAAGACGACCCACTATACTTCTCTCAGTGCACCGAGAAAACCGTAACCACAGTACATTCTCACAGAACACCCAGTTTGAAAAAAGAAAAAAATTCCTTTTCGGATAGCTGCGAAACAGTTTTCACGAATTACAGAGTCATTCGTAAAACTTCAACTTCTCTTTCAGCTGGAAGTTGGAAAAACAAATCTAACTCGCGACGTGTTCGCGCCGAATTGTGGTGTGCCGCGGATGACGCTCGCTACGTTTGACGAAGCAGTGAGCACAATAGCGACGTGTGTCGAAATACTTAATATTTAATCTTGTAGGCCTTGAAAATTACGTCATTGTGAATTTTCACGCCCCTTCAAGTGACGTATAAAAACAGGAGTTAGGTTCTTCGTCGTAACAATATGAGGAAAAGGAATTTTCACGACAAACATAAAAGTTTAAAGAAACCAGAGAAATCTTCCGGCCCCTCGCTTTATAGGAATGGCAAAGGGAAACCAACCGGGTTAACTTCTCTGGAGGAAGTAAGAGACGTTTCTTGCACTCAAGGGAGGCAAGCCTGATTTCGGAAAAGAGGCCGGAAAGAGGATGGTTGAGCTCCCTTTAATTGTCTGTGTTTCTTTCTTCCCTTCTTTCTTTCTTTTTTCTTCGTTTGTTTTTGGTTGCATATACATCGTCGATGGTTGTGTGTAGAACAATGGTTATCGTGTGGTTAGGTATAGTTTTTAAAAAATTATACCCCCCCCCTCCCCCCACTCCAAAGAAAAACAAAACAAAACCGTAGTATGTGAGATTGGTTAGAATGGCGATTTAGTGTGTGTGTGCGCGCGCGTGTGTGTGTGTGTGTGTGTGTGTATGTGTGTGTGTGTGTGGGGTGGGGTGGGGGGTGGGGGTCAGCGCACTGACTGTATGTGCAGGCTGAGGTCGGTGGCCAGAATGGAGTGTTTCAGCAGGTTGATGACTTCAGCATAGTCCTCCGACCCCAGGTTGGCCAGGATGTTGTGCCCCTGGAAGAACACAGAATGCAGCAATAAATAAATAAATAGAATTAATGCGTGATATGAATGAATAAATAAATGAAGAAATGATGACATAAATAACTGAATAAATAAGTAAACAAAGACATGAATGAATAAATAAATACATGAATATATAAACAGATAATTAAGTAAATAACTAAACAAATGAAAAATGAATATGAAATGAATACATACATGAAAAGACACAAACATACATACATGCATGAATAAATGAGTAATAATCAAAGCTCGTGGGTGAGCTCTATGACTATTTCATTGACAAAACGTTCTTTTTTATACTCGAAGCAGACTGAGGAAGCATGTGCCCCCTTTCCTCCTCCGTTTTTTTCCCCCATTGAGCGTATCGCGTTGTTTAAACTGAAATATTATGATGTGATCACAGTCGCACAAGACTGTGGTGTGGGATCAGCACCAAAAGTGCCCTGCTCTCGATCATGCACGACGGGGTAGAGGGGTTGTGAGCGGTCAAGTGCGTTGCGTCGTCCACCCTCGCTCTCTACCTTCGAGATGTCTAACCCTGGCACGGTCCTTTCGGACTTTCACTTGACGGATGGGGAAAGAGAAGACAACTCCTCTGCACCACTCCCACGCTGCCAGGCAAAATTCATCCATCAACGAAAAGTCTTTTCTCTTGTTTTCTTTTGCTGTTTTTTTTTCCACTCCCAAAAAACAAACAAGCACCATGGTTTTATACAGAACAGGGTTAAGAAAGGATTAAGATTAGGTTGTGCTCCGAATTACGATGCTTTGAGATGACGTCAGTCTTGGCACACGATCGACGCAGCTTGACAAACCTGATAAAGTGTTCTACAGTGTGGTGTCCCAACGACTCCACCCACGGAGATGAGGGAGAGACAAAGGTCAGATTAGATTCATCTGGGCTAGAGGTACAGCGGCTGAAGTCAGGGTCAGAGTTAGTGCTCGGGTCATGTTGGGGTTAGAGTTAGGGTGATGTATTCCGGAGATGAAGAGTCTTCTGTGTGTGTGTGTGTGTGTATGTGCGCGCGCGCGCTTGTGTGTGTGTGTGCGTGTGTGTGTGTGTGTGTGTGTGTGTGCGTGCGTGTGTATGTGTGCGTGTGTGTGTGTGCGCGTGTGTGTGTGTGTGTGTGTGTGTGTGTGTGTGTGCGTGCGTGCGTGCGTGCGCGCGCATGCGTGAGACCAAAGGTCACAACTCTGATGCATGAACACGCTGACACATTGTATGCATGAAGACACTGACACATTGTATGCATGAAGACACTGACACATTGTATGCATGAAGACACTGACACATTGTATGCATGAAGACACTGACACATTGTATGCATGAACACGCTGACACATTGTATGCATGAAGACACTGACACATTCTACCTAACAGAATGGTTAGGGGCCGGAGTTATGGTAAAATTGATACCCGCAAATCTAGAAAAAGGTCTGCATCGTCAGATAAAAAAGATGCGCAACATGGCTTCAAAACCTGTTTCAACAAACACCCGAACAAAACAAATGTTTCCGAACAGAAGCCTTGAGTCACACGGGAACCACAAAGCAGGCAGCTGGGTGGCTTGGAGCGACAGTAGTTGCCACTCCATGCAGCCTGGCATTTCCTCATGACCGTTTCATTGTGTGACATGCCTCGCAACAAAACAAGCCTCGAAAGAACCTTCACTCTAAAATGGATTCGCCTCTGAGCCCTTCAAATCCTGCAGAGTCGATAGATAGCCTGGGCTGTCTCACCTGCTTGGTCAGTTTGGGCTGAACTGTATGAAAGAAGGGGGTGCTTCACTTCAGCTCTAGTAATTCGGATACTGCTTAAATGAGAGGCAAGCCGTTTGACATAGTTATCGCAAAATGATTGTGTTGTACTCTGTAAACAAAACAAAATCGTGCTTTGTGATGTAGGGTTGGACTTTTGGTGCTCTGACAAGCTCAAACTATAACTTCTTCTTTTTTTGGTACATAACTTCTTTTACAAGTGTTTGCAGCAGGCATATTTCAAATTCAAAAGCTATGACATTTTGGCATTTGACAGAGAAATTTCGGTAAATTACGTTGGTCGCCTCAGTATCGCTCGGGCCCGGGTTTGCAATGCTGTTCTACTGTTCTCTCTCGAGCATTTAACTTAACCCGTGAGCCAAGCACGTGCCAGCAGCTAACACGGTCATGTGACACGGCCCAACAGGAGCAAGTCTTGAAAGTACCCGCTGGTGACTTACCTCACTGTTGAGGATCATGACAGCGTGGTTGAAGTGATGATGTTCCAGCGTGGCTTTGGTCCCGTACAACTGACACAGAGCGGAGCTGGACCTGAAATTGGCATGGTATAGTATAGTAGAGTATAGTATAGCAGAGTATAGTATAGTATAGCATAGCATAGCATAGCATAAGCATAGTACAGTACAGTGTAGTGTAGTGTAGTGTAGTGTAGTGCAGTGCAGTGCAGTGTAGTGAAGTGTAGTGTGGTATAGTGTAGTACAGTATAGAATAGTAAAATATAACAAAGCATACGAGTAGTATAGCATAGAAGATTAGAGTAAAGAAGAGTGCAGTATAGTATAGTATAGTATAGTATAGTATAGTATAGTATAGTATAGTGTAGTATAGTATAGTATAGCGTAGCATTGTATACTATAGCATAGTTTAGTGTGGTATGGTACAGTACCGTATAGTAGAACATAGTATAATATAGTATAACATAATCAAGTACAGGACATTACAGTATAGGATGATAAAGCATAGCATAGTATAGTTTGGTTTGGTTTGGTATGGTATGATGTGGTATAGCATGACATGGCATAGCATAGAACAGGATAGTGCAGTGTAAATTTTAGTCAGGTTTATTGCACAATTTGTAACAAATTTCAAATGTAATTAATAGCGAAGCGCCAAGAAAACAAAGACAAACGAATCACAGGACAAAACACGACGCGTTTCGACCTCTTAGGTCTTCGCCAGGCAAGATACAAAACAGTCAGGACAATGAATATGAACGAGCAATCACTTATCTTCATTCACTCAAGCGCATTTTGTAGTTTCATACCCTCTGATAGTACAGAACAGTGTTTTAATGAGGCCTTGTCAAGTACCTGTCAACACGGTGGTGGGTTGGATTGAAAACCAGCGCTGTGTAGTATAGCGCTGTGCAGTGCTGTACAGTACATCACTGTACAGTAGACTGTACAATAAGCATGTATGCAGTTTAGGATGACAAACTTTACTGTGCTGTTGCATAGTGGTGTGTGTGTGTGTGTGTGTGTGTGTGTGTGTGTGTGTGTGTGTGTGTGTGTGTGTGTGTGTGTGTGCGCGCACGCACGCGCGCGTGCATGAATGTGTGTGTGTGTGTGTGTGTGTGTGTGTGTGCAGTGTAGTGTAGTGTAGTGTAGTTAGTGTGTGTGTGTGTGTGTGTGTGTGTGTGTGCGCGTGCATGCGTGCACACACACACACACACACACACACACACACACACACACACACACACACACACACACACACACACATGCTGGCAGCAAAGCCTGAAAGCGTTCTTGGTTCCTCTGTTGTACGGATGATAAATGCCTTCTTCCTGTTCTCTCCCCCCCCCCCCGCCCCTCCTTTCTTCTCAATCCAATGCACTCTTCTGTCTCCCCCTCCCTTCCCCCCTCCTCCCAGCCCAATCTGATCAGATTTCTGACTGTCTCACAAACATGACTGTGTGCGCACGTGCACATTCAATGACAAGCGAATGAATGAAGTAAATATGGAAAGAATCAACGAATTACCGTGACATAGATTACTATGTACCATGCATATCACAATCGGAGTATTTAGTATAGCATAGTGGAGCATAAGCATACCACACTATAGCATTTCCTACCATACCATAGCAAACCATACTATACTATGAAGCTCAGCTTTGTCATAGACAGATCGAGAGTGCTTTCTATCAGTTTCTGTTTAGACGTTTCATCACAAGAAAGCACTTTGTCTCTTTTTGACTCAAATGTGATAGAAACCAAAACGGCAACTTTTTTTTCTTTTTTTTTTTTTTAGAAACAACATCAAACAGTTCCTTTTTTTTCTTACCTTGCATTTTTGTTTTTCATTTTCTTTTTCTTTCCTTTTTTTTATTCCGTTTTTTTCTTTTTCTTTTTTTCTTTTTGTAGCCTTCTTTTGTTCAAAGAAGCATCAACAGCTAGAATCTCTGTTGCATTTCCGTTTTCACTATGAATTTATTCTAAAGGAAAGCGTCGTTTCAAGAATGTATGTAATTCAACGAATGGTTACATCAGCTCTTTGTCATGACGTCAGTCAACATTGTACATTCAGTGGTGGTTGTCCAAAGCTAGGGAGGCTGTAAAATGTGATACACCATATTGTGCTATGCTAGGCTAGGCTGTACTGTATTGTTCTACTGTATTCTGCTATGCTAAACTACACTATACTGCACTATACTGAGCTATGCTAGGCTAGGCTGTACTGTATTGTTCTACTGTGCTATGTTATGCTAAACTACACTTTACTGTGCTATGCTGGGCTAGGCTGTACTGTATTGTTCTACTGTGCTCTGCTATGCTAAACTACACTATACTGCACTATACTGAGCTATACTATGTTGAGCTGAGATGGACTATACACCACTACACTACACTACACTACACTACACTACTTTGTACTACTGCATGCTATTCCGTGCCATGCTATGCTGAGCTGTACTGAGCTGGGCTATGTTCTACTATACTACACTATACTTTACAACTCTATGCTACTCCATGCTATGCTGTGCTGTGCTGTACTGTACTATGTAATACTACACCACACCACACCATACCATACCATACCATACTACACAATACAATACCATACTACACAATAATATACTATACCATACCAAACTATACTATACTATGCTATACTGTACTATGCTATGCTATGCTATACTATACTATGTGACTGTGCTATGTCATGCTGTATTGTCCTGTTCTGTACTGTGCTGCGCTGTGCTGTCATGTACTGTGGACTACCATGCTACACTATTCTACACTGCACTATGCTACACCATACTACACTGTGCGACGCAAGGAAAGAAGGAGAATAACGGACTGAAGAAAAGAAGTAAGTAAGGGAAGATTAAAGAAAAGAAGGAGAGAGATGAAAAAAAAACAAGAGTAGAGAAGCCAGAGAAGAAAGCAAGGAAGGACAGAAGGGAGGGAGGAATAAACAATAACGATTGGAACGAAGAAACGAATCAAAGAACGACAGAACGAACGAGACAGTAAATGAACACAGGAATATTCGAGCAATGAACGATCAAAAGAGGGAAGAAATGAAGTTAACGAATGAACCAAAGAAAGAAGACAGTAAATGAACACAGGAATATTCGAGCAATGAACGATCAACAGAGGGAAGAAATGAAGTTAACGAATGAACCAAAGAAAGAAGACAAGAAAGGAACGCACCAAGAAACGAAAAGCCAGAACAAACGAAGAGAGAAAGAAACGATGAAACGCACGCCGGAAAGAGGGAGTGAACGAATAACGGAGAGGAGTGAATGAGGGAAGGCACAAGAGCACTGACTTGAGCTGGAAGGCATTGTTGGTGCCCCGGTGGTCCAGGTCGTGGCACAGACAGCCCACAATGAGAGCCAGCTGCTCGTTGTCCGACAGGTGGCGCTGCGTGCCGCATCTCTGGGTTCACACACACACACAGCATTATGACATACAACATATAGATACGGCACATATGTACAGCACGATGAGTTGTTTAACCATCGCCATCTTGTGTCCATAAATCCTTTAATGGTGTTTAGTGACAATAAAAAAAGTTTCAAAGTTTTACAGCATACCACAAGACACAGTGTCTTCAACATCACAGCATAACTTGCTGTGCCCTCTGCGACCGAATCAACAAAGTAATCAATAGCATCGCGTGATTCGGGCAGATAGCATAAGTGTACAGAACAATGTGGTCAACTGATAGCATAGCATACAGAACACTGTGGTCAGCTGATAGCATAGCATGCAGAACACAGTGGTCAGCTGATAGCATAGCATACAGAACAATGTGGTCAGCTGATAGCATACAGAACAATGTGGTCAGCTGATAGCATACAGAACAATGTGGTCAGCTGATAGCATAGCATACACAACAATGTGGTCAGCTGATAGCATAGTGTACAGAACAATCTGGTCAGCTGATAGCATAGCATACAGAACACTGTGGTCAGTTGATAGCATAGCATACAAAACACTGTGGTCAGCTGATAGCATAGCATACACAACAATGTGGTCAGCTGATAGCATACAGAACAATGTGGTCAGCTGATAGCATACAGAACAATGTGGTCAGCTGATAGCATACAGAACACTGTGGTCAGCTGATAGCATAGCATACAGAACAATGTGGTCAGCTGATAGCATAGTGTACAGAACAATGTGGTCAGCTGATAGCAGAGCATACAGAACAATGTGGTCAGCTGAAACATAGCATACAGAACAATGTGGTCAGCTGAAAACATAGCATACAGAACAATGTGGTCAGCTGATAGCATAGCGTACAGAACAATGTGGTCAGCTGATAGCATAGCGTACAAAACAATGTGGTCAGCTGATAGCAGAGCATACAGAACAATGTGGTCAGCTGATAGCATAGCATACAGAACAATGTGGTCAGCTGATAGCATAGCATACAGAACTATGTGGTCAGCTGATAGCATAGCATACAGAACAATGTGTCAGCTGATAGCAGAGCATACAGAACAATGTGGTCAGCTGATAGCATAGCATACAGAACAAATGTGGTCAGCTGATAGCATACCATACAGAACAATGTGGTCAGCTGATAGCATAGCGTACAGAACAATGTGGTCAGCTGATAGCATAGCGTACAGAACAATGTGGTCAGCTGATAGCAGAGCATACAGAACACTGTGGTCAGCTGATAGCATAGCGTACAGAACAATGTGGTCAGCTGATAGCAGAGCATACAGAACACTGTGGTCAGCCGATAGCAGAGAATACAGAACAATGTGGTCAGCTGATAGCATACAGAACACTGTGGTCAGCTGATAGCATAGCATACAGAACACTGTGGTCAGCTGATAGCATACAGAACAATGTGGTCAGCTCATAGCATACAGAACACTGTGGTCAGCTGATAGCATAGCATACAGAACACTGTGGTCAGCTGATAGCAGAGCATACAGAACACCGTGGTCAGCTGATAGCATACAGAACACTGTGGTCAGCTGATAGCATACAGAACATTGTGGTCAGCTGATAGCATAGCATACAGAACAATGTGGTCAGCTGATAGCATAGCATACACAACAATGTGGTCAGCTGATAACATAGCATACAGGACACTGTGGTCAGCTGATAACATAGCATGCAGAACACTGTGGTCAGCTGATAGCATAGGATACAGAACAATGTGGTCAGCTGATAGCATAGCATACAGAACAATGTGGTCAGCTGATAGCATAGCGTATAGAACAATGTGGTCAGCTGATAGCATAGCATGCAGAACAATGTGGTCAGCTGATAGCATAGCGTACAGAACAATGTGGTCAGCTGATAACATAGCATACAGAACAATGTGGTCAGCTGATAGCATAGCGTATAGAACAATGTGGTCAGCTGATAGCATGCAGAACAATGTGGTCAGCTGATAGCATAGCGTATAGAACAATGTGGTCAGCTGATAGCATAGCGTACAGAACAATGTGGTCAGCTGATAGCATGCAGAACACTGTGGTCAGCTGATAGCATAGCATACAGAACAATGTGGTCAGCTGATAGCATAGCGTACAGAACAATGTGGTCAGCTGATAGCATAGCATGCAGAACACTGTGGTCAGCTGATAGCATAGCATACAGAACAATGTGGTCAGCTGATAGCATAGCGTACAGAACAATGTGGTCAGCCGATAGCATAGCATACAGAACAATGTGGTCAGCTGATAGCATAGCATACAGAACAATGTGGTCAGCTGATAGCATAGCGTATAGAACAATGTGGTCAGCTGATAGCATGCAGAACACTGTGGTCAGCTGATAGCATATCATACAGAACAGTAGTCAAATGGTGGCATAGCATACAGAACAATGTGGTCAGTTGATAGCATAGCATACAGAACAATGTGGTCAGCTGATAACATAGCATACAGAACAATGTGGTCAGCTGATAGCATAGCGTATATAACAATGTGGTCAGCTGATAGCATAGCATACAGAACACAGTAGTCAAATGGTGGCATAGCATACAGAACAATGTAGTCAGCTGATTGCGTAGCGTATAGAACAATGGGGTCAGCTGATAGCATAGCGTACAGAACAATGTGGTCAGCTGATAGCGTAGCATACAGAACAATGTGGTCAGCTGATAGCGTAGCGTATAGAACACTGTGGTCAGCTGATAGCATAGCGTACAGAACAGTGTGGTCAGCTGATAGCGTAATAATAAATAATAATAATAATGGATTGCATTTCTATAGCGCAATTCTAATTCAACAAATTACTCATTGCGCTTGATCTCACGCATACATTCCTTTATACATTGTGATTCATTCGAAACAATCATTAATATAGAAAATCTACAGCACAAAAATAATAAGATAAAAAATAAAAGCAGCACGTCTAACTACAGAATAAAACAAAAAAGCATTACCCTAAATGTGCTTTGAAAAGATAGGTTTTAGCATACAGAACAATGTGGTCAGCTGATAGCGTAGCATACAGAACACTGTGGTCAGCTGATAGCGTAGCATACAGAACAATGTGGTCAGCTAATAGCATAGCATACACAACAATGTGGTCAATTGATAGCATAGCATACAGAACACTGTGGTCAGCTGATAGCTTAGCCTATAGAACAATGTGGTCAGCTGATAGCATACAGAACAATGTGGTCAGCTGATAGCATAGCGTATAGAACAATGTGGACAGCTGATAGCATGCAGAACACTGTGGTCAGCTGATAGCATGCAGAACACTGTGGTCAGCTGATAGCATAGCGTACCGAACAATGTGGTCAGCTGATAGCATAGCACACAGAACACTGTGGTCAGCTGATAGCATACAGAACACTGTGATCAGCTGATAGCATACAGAACAATGTGGTCAGCTGATAGCGTAGCATACAGAACACTGTGGTCAGCTGATAGCGTAGCATACAGAACACTGTGGTCAGCTGATAGCGTAGCATACAGAACACTGTGGTCAGCTGATAGCGTAGCATGCAGAACAATGTGGTCAGCTGATAGCGTAGCATACAGAACAATGTGGTCAGCTGATAGCGTAGCATACAGAACACTGTGGTCAGCTGATAGCAGAGCATACAGAACAATGTGGTCGGCTGATAGCGTAGCGTGGGGGTACCAATTCTGTATGCTGATAGCTAAATCATTTAGCTAGCAATTATCATGTGCGACGCACTTTCCCGACCGATGTTGCTTTGAAAAAAAAAAGTCAAACATTAATCTGTTTTGTGCAAAGCTACGGGTCTAGATTTCGGCATAAAAAGAAAAACCTCGAATGACACCGCGGTATTCAACCTGCCCACGATGAAGGAAGTTCTGTGGAAGATACACCTCTTTCCTAGCACTATTATGCATCAAGTTCTGATATACATGCTACTTCGTCAGAATGTTCTTCGGGCACCGGCTGACACTGACTGAACGTGGTACCCGAGCAGTGCTCAGGCGTAGAGTGGACCTGGCTATAACTGTACGATGGCACGTGGCATTTGCAAGGAGATGGTACCCTGGGAATGCATACGCTGCCTGCTGCAAGGAAATAGCATCATGTAGATGTTTAGCATTGTCTATTGCAAGGAAATAGCATCCTGTAAATGTATAGCATTGTCTATTACAAGGAAATAGCCTCCTGTGGGTGAATAGCATTGTCTATTACAAGGAAATAGCCTCCTGTGAGTGTATAGCATTGTCTATTACAAGGAAATAGCATCCTGTGAGTGTATAGCATTGTCTATTGCAAGGAAATAGCATCCTGTGAGTGTACAGCATTGTCTATTACAAGGAAATAGCATCCTGTAGATGTTTAGCGCTGCCTACTCCAAGGAAATAGCATCCTGTGAGTGTATAACTTTGTCTACTCGAAGGCAATATGATCCTGCGAATTAACAACATTGCCTACAGCACCTTTTTGCAAGGTAAAATTATAGCACCGCCTATTGCAATGTGGAATTATAGCACCGCCTATAGCAATGTGGAATTAGAGCACCGCCCATTACGATGTGAAATTATAACATCCTTTTGCAAGGTAAAATTATGGCACCGCCTATTGCAATGTGGAATTATAGCGCTGCCTATGGCAATGTGGAATTATAGCACCGTCTATTGCAATGTGGAATTATAGCACCGCCAATTGCAATGTGAAATTATAGCACTGCCTATGGCAATGTAGAATTATTGCACTGCCTATAGCAATGTGAAATTATAGCACCGCCTATTGCAATGTGGAATTATAGCGCTGCCTATGGCAATGTGGAATTATAGCACTGCCTACTGCAATGTGGAATTATAGCACCGCCAATTGCAATATGAAATTATAGCACCGCCTATTGCAATGTGGAATTATAGCACCGCCTATTGCAATGTGGAATTATAGCACTGCCTATTGTAATCTGAAATTATAGCACCGCCTATTGCAATGTGGAATTATTAGCACCGCCTATTAAAATGTGAAATGATAGCA
The DNA here is from genome assembly GCA_018398815.1 of Conus ventricosus. Taxonomy (NCBI): domain Eukaryota; kingdom Metazoa; phylum Mollusca; class Gastropoda; order Neogastropoda; family Conidae; genus Conus; species Conus ventricosus. The sequence goes on along the minus strand of CM031627.1, from coordinate 36,502,335 downwards.
CCGCCTATTGTAATGTGAAATTATAGCACCGCCAATTGCAATATGAAATTATAGCACCGCCTATGGCAATGTGAAATGATAGCACTGCCTATAGCAATGTGGAATTATACACCGCCTTTTGCAAGGAAATTGCAATTTGTCATGCTGTGAATGCATAGCAACGCTTTAGTTATATTACACTATATTCCAAGGAAAGAGTGAAGTTACAGTACCGTCTATCGCACTGGCACAGCACTTTAACGAGTTAACAGCCCCGCTTATTCCAAGGGAACAGGACTTTGTGTGATACTTTTTGAGTTTATGTCCGCATCTGCTAGGCATCATCATTTGGTGAGATGATGGCACAGGCACCAGCACTCTGTGAGCAGAACTCTGTGGGTTTATAGCAAAGGCAACGGCAAGGCAAGGCAACACCTCTTATAGCAATATTCCATGGGTTTATAGCACAGGCAACGGCAAGGCAAGGCAACACCTCTTATAGCAATATTCCATGGGTTTATAGCACAGGCAACGGCAAGGCAAGGCAACACCTCTTATAGCAATATTCCATGGATTTATAGCACAGGCAACGGCAAGGCAAGGCAACACCTCTTATAGCAATATTCCATGGGTTTATAGCACAGGCAACGGCAAGGCAAGGCAACACCTCTTATAGCAATATTCCATGGGTTTATAGCAAAGGCAACGGCAAGGCAAGGCAACACCTCTTATAGCAATATTCCATGGGTTTATAGCAAAGGCAACGGCAAGGCAAGGCAACACCTCTTATAGCAATATTCCATGGGTTTATAGCAAAGGCAACGGCAAGGCAAGGCAACACCTCTTATAGCAATATTCCATGGGTTTATAGCACAGGCAACGGCAAGGCAAGGCAACACCTCTTATAGCAATATTCCATGGGTTTATAGCACAGGCAACGGCAAGGCAAGGCAACACCTCTTATAGCAATATTCCATGGGTTTGAAAGCAAAGGCAACGGCAAGGCAAGGCAACACCTCTTATAGCAATATTCCATGGGTTGAAAGCAAAGGCAACGGCAAGGCAAGGCAACACCTCTTATAGCAATATTCCATGGGTTTATAGCACAGGCAACGGCAAGGCAAGGCAACACCTCTTATAGCAATATTCCATGGGTTTATAGCAAAGGCAACGGCAAGGCAAGGCAACACCTCTTATAGCAATATTCCATGGGTTTATAGCAAAGGCAACGGCAAGGCAAGGCAACACCTCTTATAGCAATATTCAATGGGTTTATAGCACAGGCAACGGCAAGACAAGGCGACACCTCTTGTAGCAATATTCCATGGATTTATAGCAAAGGCAACGGCAAGGCAAGGCAACACCTCTTATAGCAATATTCCATGGGTTTATAGCAAAGGCAACTACGAGGCAATCAAGAGTTTGTGAGGGACTTTGCGAGTTTGTAGCACAGGCAATTGCTGGGCTCTAACAGTTTGTCAGGTTCTTTGAGAGTTTATAGCGCAGGCAATTAAAAACCAATAGGGCTTTGCGCGGTTCTTCCTGAGTTTACAGCCCTGGCAATTGCAAGCCAACAGGACTTTGTGTGGTACCTTCTCAGTTTACAGCCCTGGCAATTGCAAGCTAATAGGACTTTGTGTGGTACCTTCTCAGTTTACAGCCCTGGCAATTGCCAATAGGACTTTGTGTGGTACCTTCTCAGTTTACAGCCCTGATAATTGCCAATAGGACTTTGTGTGGTACCTTCTCAGTTTACATACCCTGGCAATTGCCAATAGGACTTTGTGTGGTACCTTCTCAGTTTACAGCCCTAGCAATTGCCAATAGGACTTTGTGTGGTACCTTCTCAGTTTACAGCCCTGATAATTGCCAATAGGACTTTGTGTGATACCTTCTCAGTTTACAGCCCTGGCAATTGCCAATAGGACATTGTGTGATACCTTCTCAGTTTACAGCCCTGGCAATTGCCAATAGGACTTTGTGTGGTACCTTCTCAGTTTACAGCCCTGGCAATTGCCAATAGGACTTTGCGTGGTACCTTCTCAGTTTACAGCCCTGGCAATTGCCAATAGGACTTTGTGTGGTACCTTCTCAGTTTACAGCCCTGGCAATTGCCAATAGGACTTTGTGTGGTACCTTCTCAGTTTACAGCCCTGGCAATTGCCAATAGGACTTTGCGTGGTACCTTCTCAGTTTACAGCCCTGATAATTGCCAATAGGACTTTGTGTGGTACCTTCTCAGTTTACAGCCCTGATAATTGCCAATAGGACTTTGTGTGATACCTTCTCAGTTTACAGCCCTGGCAATTGCCAATAGGACATTGTGTGATACCTTCTCAGTTTACAGACCTGGCAATTGCCAATAGGACTTTGTGTGGTACCTTCTCAGTTTACAGCCCTGGCAATTGCCAATAGGACTTTGCGTGGTACCTTCTCAGTTTACAGCCCTGGCAATTGCCAATAGGACTTTGTGTGGTACCTTCTCAGTTTACAGCCCTGGCAATTGCCAATAGCACTTTGTGTGGTACCTTCTCAGTTTACAGCCCTGGCAATTGCCAATAGGACTTTGCGTGGTACCTTCTCAGTTTACAGCCCTGATAATTGCCAATAGGACTTTGTGTGGTACCTTCTCAGTTTACAGCCCTGATAATTGCCAATAGGACTTTGTGTGGTACCTTCTCAGTTTACAGCCCTGATAACTGCCAATAGGACTTTGTGTGATACCTTCTCAGTTTACAGCCCTGGCAATTGCCAATAGGACTTTGCGTGGTACCTTCTCAGATTACAGCCCTGATAATTGCCAATAGGACTTTGTGTGGTACCTTCTCAGTTTACAGCCCTGATAATTGCCAATAGGACTTTGCGTGGTACCTTCTCAGTTTACAGCCCTGGCAATTGCCAATAGGACTTTGTGTGGTACCTTCTCAGTTTACAGCCCTGGCAATTGCCAATAGGACTTTGCGTGGTACCTTCTCAATTTACA
>CM031627.1:36449373-36494373 GCA_018398815.1 Conus ventricosus | reverse complement strand
TGAGGTTGGAATGTGCCGTGCTTGGAATGTCTTGAGCTTAGAATGAATTGAGGTTGGAATGTGCTGCGCTAGGAATCTATTAAGTTTAGAATAAACTGAGCTTGGAATGTATTGAAGTTGGAATGTGCTGCGCTTGTAATGTTTTGAACTTTGAATATATTGGACCTGGAATGTATTGGGCTTAGAATGAATTGAACTTGGAATGTACTGAGCTTGGGACGTAATGAACTTGGAATGTATTGAGCTTGGTACGTATTGAGCTTGGGTTGTATTGAGCTTGGAATGTACTGAGCTTAGAACGTATTGACTTTGGTATGTACTGAACTTTGAATGTATTGAGCCTAGAACGTATTGAGCTTGGGGTGTATTGAACTTTGAATGTATTGAGCTTGGGATGAGTTGAACCCGGAATGTATTGAGCTTGGGACGTTTCAATCCTAGGACATAACAGTGACAGAGCTGTCGACGCTTAATGGAAGTCATCCCTAACAGGTTTCGCTGCATTCTCAGGCAGTGACAGACAGCGCATGAATCGATTGAAGGACGGGTAACTCTGGACTGGAGACTGGAGAGCCCCCCCCCCCCCCGCCCCCTCACCCCCTTTGATCCCCATTCGATTTCCGTTGCTGCTCCCCTCGAAGATCAAACTCAGCTCAACGCACTCTCAACTCTGCAAACGCCCACCAAGATGCAAGGGAACAACAGTAGTACCAGGAGAGGGACGATGAAGAGACTCATGGAAGAAGAAGAGGGGGGGGGACATGAGGGCGTGAACAGACCTGTCCTTCACCGGTTCTGAAGAACGCCACAGAGAGCTGCAAGCGGTGAAACGGGCATTGACCGAACAATGACCTACTTCACCCCCACCCTCCCAGCACCCATCCTCCCACCTTTCCCAAATATCTATCCTCTTACTCGGGATCACAAGACAGGCTACGCCAGGCAAGACATGGCGGGGGCAAGGCAAGGCAAGGCAAGGCAAGGCAAGACAAAGGAAGGCAAAAGCGAGGATGGTCAAGGCAAGACAGCATAAAACAGGGCACGATGAGAAGGCAAGGCAAGACAGCACGACACAGAGCATGATGAGAAGGCAAGGCAAGACAAAGGAAGGCAAAAGCGAGGGTGGTCAAGGCAAGACAGCACGACACAGGGCACGGTAAGAAGGCAAGGCAAGACAAAGGAAGGCAAAAGCGAGGGTGGTCAAGGCAAGACAGCACGACACAGGGCACGGTAAGAAGGCAAGGCAAGACAAAGGAAGGCAAAAGCGAGGGTGGTCAAAGCAAGACAGCACGACACAGGGCACGGTAAGAAGGCAAGGCAAGACAAAGGAAGGCAAAAGCGAGGACGGTCAAGGCAAGACAGCACGACACAGAGCACGATGAGAAGGCAAGGCAAGACAAAGGAAGGCAAAAGCGAGGGTGGTCAAGGCAAGACAGCACGACACAGGGCACGGTAAGAAGGCAAGGCAAGACAAAGGAAGGCAAAAAGCGAGGGTGGTCAAGGCAAGACAGCACGACACAGGGCATGATAGAAGGCAAGGCAAGACGAAGGAAGGCAAAAGCGAGGACGGTCAAGCAAGACAGCACGACACAGGGCACGATGAGAAGGCAAGGCAAGACGAAGGAAGGAAAGGCAATTCAAACAAACCAAGACAGGACACGACAAAGGAAGGAAGGGGAAGACAGGCAAAAGGCAAGACAAAGGACAAAACTGGAAGACAAAAAGACGTGGCAAGGAAAGGAAGGAAAAGGAAGACATGGCAAGGAAGGAAGGGAGGAGAAGACAGGCAAGGGAAAGGAAGGAAAAGGAAGACATGGCAAGGGAAAGGAAGGGGAAAGGGAAGACATGGCAAGGGCACAGGAAGGAAAGACGACATGGCAAGGGAAAAGGAAGGAAAGGGAAGACATGGCAAGGGCAAAGGAAGGAAAGGGAAGACATGGAAGAAGGGAAAGGAAGGAAATGGAAGACAAGAATGGCAAGGGAAAGGAAGGAAAGGGAAGACAGGGCAGGGAAAGGAAGGAAAGGGAAGACATGGCAAGGGAAAGGAAGGAAAAGGGAAGACATGGCAAGGGAAAGGAAGGAAAGGGAAGACATGGCAAGGGAAAGGAAGGAAAGGGAAGACATGGCAAGGGAAAGGAAGGGGAAAGGGAAGACATGGCAAGGGAAAGGAAGTAAAGGGAAGACATGGCAAGGGAAAGGAAGGAAAGGGAAAAACATGGCAAGGGAAAGGAAGGAAAGGGAAGACAGGCAAGGGAAAGGAAGGGGAGGGAAGACATGGCAAGGGAAGGGAAGGAAAGGGAAGACATGGCAAGGGAAGGGAAGGAAAGGGAAGACATGGCAAGGGAAAGGAAGGAAAGGGAAGACATGGCAAGGGAAAGGAAGGAAAGGGAAGACATGGCAAGGGAAAGGAAGGAAAGGGAAGACATGGCAAGGGAAAGGAAGGAAAGGGAAGACATGGCAAGGGAAAGGAAGGGGAGGGAAGACATGGCAGGGAAAGGAAGGAAAGGGAAGACATGGCAAGGGAAAGGAAGGGAGAGGAAGACATGGCAAGGGAAAGGAAGGAAAGGGAAGACATGGCAAGGGAAGGGAAGGAAAGGGAAGACATGGCAAGGGAAAGGAAGGGGAGGGAAGACATGGCAAGGGAAAGGAAGGAAAGGAAGACATGGCAAGGGAAAGGAAGGGGAGGGAAGACATGGCAAGGGAAAGGAAGGGGGAGGGAAGACATGGCAAGGGAAAGGAAGGAAAGGGAAGACATGGCAAGGGAAAGGAAGGGGAGGGAAGACATGGCAAGGGAAAGGAAGGGGAGGGAAGACATGGCAAGGGAAAGGAAGGAAAGGGAAGACATGGCAAGGGAAAGGAAGGGGAGGGAAGACATGGCAAGGGAAAGGAAGGAAAGGGAAGACATGGCAAGGGAAAGGAAAGGGGAGGGAAGACATGGCAAGGGAAAGGAAGGAAAGGGAAGACATGGCAAGGGAAAGGAAGGGGAGGGAAGACATGGCAAGGGAAAGGAAGGGGAGGGAAGACATGGCAAGGGAAAGGAAGGGGAGGGAAGACATGGCAAGGGAAAGGAAGGAAAGGGAAGACATGGCAAGGGAAAGGAAGGGAGGGAAGACATGGCAAGGGAAAGGAAGGGGAGGGAAGACATGGCAAGGGAAAGGAAGGAAAGGGAAGACATGGCAAGGGAAAGGAAGGAAAGGGAAGACATGGCAAGGGAAAGGAAGGGGAGGGAAGACATGGCAAGGGAAAGGAAGGAAAGGGAAGACATGGCAAGGGAAAGGAAGGAAAGGAAGACATGGCAAGGGAAAAGGAAGGGAAAGGAGAAACATGGCAAGGGAAAGGAAGGAAAGGGAAAGACATGGCAAGGGAAAGGAAGGAAAGGGAAGACATGGCAAGGGAAAGGAAGGAAAGGGAAGACATGGCAAGGGAAAGGAAGGGGAGGGAAGACATGGCAAGGGAAAGGAAGGGGGGGGAAGACATGGCAAGGGAAAGGAAGGGGATGGAAGACATGGCAAGGGAAAGGAAGGAAAGGGAAGACATGACAAGGGGAAGGCAGGGGGGGGAAAAAGCAAAACGAAACAAGGCAAGGCAAAGCTATGCTGTGTAAGGCAATGGAAGGCAAGTCGGAGCAAGGCAAGACGAGGGAAAACAGGGCAAGAAAAGACAGGGCAGGGCAAGACAGGGGAAAAACCAAGGCAAAGCGGGGCAAGGGCAAGGCAAGGCAAGGCAAAGCAGGGCATGGAAGGCATGGAAGGGCAAGGCAAGGGAAGGCAAGGCAAGGTAAAGGAAGGCAGAAGTCTGGACAATTCAAACGACCTATTTTCATACTCTTCTTAATAAGTATTTTGACTGAAAGAAATCGCCATATCAGTAGAGGGTGGAAGGAGGGCGGGGCGAAAGACATTTCACTCTGAGATCGATGAGGTCCGACCAGGAAAGCGCGTGGATGAGTACTCCAGCATAACATTATTTCATTATAAATCGAAGCCCTCCCTGCTGGAAATCTCGGTTTAACCCAATTCTCCCCGTCCCGTTGAGTCCTCCAACATCTCGTACTGGCAACATTAGGCGCCTACGACAACACCTAGCTCGTCGTTTTTCTCAATTCAACTTCTTTGGAGAAAAAAATGAAAATAAAAATAAATAAATAAATAAAAAAGCAAACATACCACACAACCCTCGATATCTATCGACGATCTCTGCAAACTTCGCTCCATCCCTCCAGGCCGCAGCGCCTCCACCCCCCCCCCCCCCCCCCCCCCCCCCCCCCCCCCCCCCCCCCCCCCCCCCCCCCCCACATTCTACCCCCACCCCAAACGTCCCCTCTCCAGCGTCTCCGCGTATCCGTTTCTACAATCCTGTTCAACTGACTTCAGTCACACAGTATTCTGCCGGTCTGCCTGTCTGCGTGCGTGCGTGCGTCCGTGCCTGTCTGCCTGCCTATCCGTCTCCCTCCCTCCCTCTCTGTCTCTCTCTCCCCCCACGACAGCTATCATTGGCCAGGGCTCTGATGGCCTTCATGGTTGCGTGGTCTATAAATAAACAAAATAAACGAAACTGAATGAACGTTAACCAATTACGGCCGGCCCCAATCAAGCCTTCATTCTGAACTGTCGACAAGGTCTCCTCGTCATGCAAAAGCTTCGAGCTTGCCAGCTAAAGGCCCCGTCACACGAACCGTTTCGACTTGACGTTTCGTTCTGGAGTTTTGGGTTTGAGCGAAAGGATCGTGTCTTTATAAGCGCACGTATAAAACAGCCGGGAGTGTTTGTGTCCTGACCTGTCTGCAGCAACTGTTTCTGGAACTGACGAACGCTGTGAAAGAGTGAATCAGCCCCCATTTATAAAGCTGGCCGTAATGTGACATACACACACACAAAAAGTTCCTCTAGGAAAATGGAGTATTCATCTTATCCGGGGGCTGGAATAGCTCAGTTGGTAGAGCGCTGGACTCGTGATCCTGGGGTCGCGGGTTCGAATCTCCGCTGGGCCGCTTCGGTACAGGGGATTTTTCCCTCGGAGTTAACATTGGTTCTGACTCCATTTCCCATACAGTCCTTCGAATGAGACTATAAACCGAGGTTCCGTGTGTGAACGCACGCATAACATCTTGCACACACGTAAAATCCCATCACCAACTTTCGGAAGAGAAGGCCAGCTTGGACGTTGGTATGGATGACACGTTACACATAGCATGCACCCTGCGTATGAAATGGAAAGAATGAAGGAAGCAAGGATATTGAGTGAGCGATATTGGAAGATATTGACTGGATGACACGGGAAACGACTGAATGAAGCGCCAGCTGGCAGCTCTTCAGTCGGCACTACCCAGGTAGGCAGCCCGTTGTGTAAACGAGTGTGGATTGTAAAGCGCTTAGAGCTTGGTCATTAGCCGAGAATAGGCGCTCTATAAGTATTCATTATTATTATTATTATTATTTATTATTATTATTATCAGAGACCAAAAACGTTCCAAACCAAAGGTGTCTTTAAGTATCGGATTTTCTGAGTTACGATTTTCTGAAAGTTACTCAACATTTGTGAAAAGCAGCAAACGTGAGAAGCTGCAATAAACTGCGACTCGTATCACGTGACCGATGACCACATTTCAATCTTAATGGCCAGAGAACTAATAAATATTCATTCTGGCTCACCCGGTCTCAACAGGTTTCGACCGTGCTCACCCGGTCTCAGCCAGTTTCGACCGGGCGACTCCAGAATGAATATTTATTAGTTCTCTGACAAGTAACACTTCAATAACCAAAAAATAACGACCCTACAAACAACTTTTAAAACTGAGTTATATTTTTTACATAAAATCCGCACACTTATTCTGACTAATTTCTACCTACAAAACTTTGTATAACAGACAGGCAGACACGAGGCGGTGGGAGTTATAGAGACCTGCCATTAATCTGAAACCTGATCACTTAATTTATGCTAGGGACTTTACGGCCAGCGCAGACAAGAGGCCTTTGTTCACATAGAACACAGCGCAGGCCGGGCGGCCCGTCTACAAACTGTGTGCTTCCCTATGTTGTGACCAAAAAATCAATAAAACACACCTCGCTAGCCTACTGCGTTTCTGCTTTCACCGGGCCCGCGGCGCACGTTGGCTAGGTTAACTTGCAACATTATTGCATCAGCAAATGTTCAAGAACATTCTCGCCACGTTGACACTGCCACGTCGACACTACCACGTTGGCAAGACCGGTTTCGCCATTCTTTCCCGGACTGCTAAACGAGAAGGCTGTTTTTTACTGTGCTCTGTTGACTACTGTGTTTTGGTTGTGTTTTATTTTAAAATGGCTAACAGATTTACCGAAGAACAAGCTCTTGCAATTCAAGATCACAAGGTTTACTTCACTAGCATGTTAGAGTATTTGTCAAAAAAGGAACTAGGCGAAGCATATTCTCTACCAGTTAAACCGAAAAGAAGCATTGCTTTTCTAGAAGGTGGGGGAAAAGAAAAAAGTGAACCGACTGCTTTGGAAATGGACGACTATCTTAAAGGCTTGTTGGTTCAAGAAAATGAAAACGCTGAAGGCAATATTGCTGAACAACATATAGCCGATTTCAATACGTGTTTGACTATCGATGAGATGGTTCCTTATCTAAAAAATGGCGCTGCATTATTGAAAGGAAAAACAATCCATCATGCATTGATTGTTGGTCGCTGGCTTGAGACAGCTAAAGTCATGTTTAAAAAACAAAAAACGCATCAAACATGGCGTTCATTTCTTAAGGCGGAGGTGAACATGGCTGATTCGTATGCTAGAAAACTTATTCAACTTTCTGTGTGTTTTTATAACTATCCTAGATTTCACAAGCTAGGAATTAGTATAAATGAACTGTGCAGCAAACGCCAAACCATTATTAGGCTTATGCAACAGAATAACGATTTTCGGAGGTTCTGGCAAACAAATTAGATAGGGTTAGGCAGGCCTTAGTACATCTACCAGTATGGAGAGGAGTAGTGTGTAGCCAGCACTATCTTCATATAAATGCTCCAAATATACAACGACGGATGTACTACTACTGGCGATTAGAGCGCCATAAAAGCTCGGCTACAGCAATAACTGCTGTAACTCTGCCAAAGCCAGTTGCAAGCCTGGTTGAGAAAAGAGGAGCACAGCGGCAAACGACCCTACTGTGATCACTTGACCTGCAAAGCGCAGCAGTAAACTGGGTCAAGTGATCACAGTAGGGTCGTTTGTCTTAGTTGCTGGTCTTTAGTCACAAAGCAAGTGGCCCCAGTTCCACTTTGAGACACTTCGCACCTTCACCCCAAGTCACCCCAAGTCACCCCAAGTCACCCTAAGTCCTTAATTAAGTTACCCAAGTCCTTAATTAAGTTTTTAATCAAGTCACCCCAATTTCTTAATTAAGTTCTTAATTAAGTTCTTAATTAAGTTACATCAAGTTCTTAATAAGTTCTTGATCAAGTCACCTCAAGTCGTCCTCAAGACATCCTCAAGTCATCCTTTAAGTACAACCAAGTTCTTATTCAAGTTATCTTATAATTATCAAAAAAAATACAATCTATGTTTTTATCTTAAATAGTAGATGTCTAATATAGTACACACACGCCTCAAAAAACGCGTCATCGCTGAGAATATCTTGCTCGGCGTTCTCTGCGCGAGATCGGTCAGCATAGATCTTAATGAAGTTCTTACATCCTAAGCAACCGCATTGATTACAATTCTGGTCTATGGAAATGTCTTTTATAGACTCTATGTCTTTATTTATTGACTCCATCATTTTATAATACGCCATAATTTATTTTTATCAAAAAAACAAAAAATTAAGTTCTTAAAATATTATTACATATCAAATGGATCAAAACTATCTTTTGTTGTTGGCGTTTCTGTCGTGCTTTTGTCTTCTGTATTTAGTGGTTCAGGTTGTTTTGACTGCTTTTGTTTTTGTTGCCATTGTTTATATATTTTATAACAGTAATAACCGCCCCCAGCAGCAGCAAGGGCGCCCAAAATGGCAACAGTTTTAAGTTCAATATTCCATGAAGACTTTGGTGCTGTAGGCCTCGAATCACATGGAGTTTTTATAGCTGGCATTGAATCAACTTGTTCTGGCGTTGGCGGTGTTATGTTTTCATTATGAGTTATATTCTGCGATTGTAACATTAATTTTTTTTGTCTGTTCCACTCTGCTAATTTTCTTCCTGCTTTAACACGCCCAGGATGCTTTTCACTGGTCTCCACCTGATTCAGTGTTTTCTGATTTTCTGGCTTGGTTACTTTCTTCACCTGATTCAGTGTTTTCTGATTCTGCTGATTTTCTGGCTCGGTCATTTTGAAGGGAAATAAAATCTATATGATTAAAAGTAATTAATCCCATGATTAATGGTGATAATAATGTTCCAAATCTGTAATATAGATCACAGCTTAGAGACTCTAATGACTTTGTTAAAACTGGATCCTGCGTTAAATCATACATAAAGTCTTGTTCAGAATCAATGGGAGCAAATTTACTAACTAGTTTAGTGTACAAACTAAGAACCGTTTGCCCAACACTTTTTACCATTCTAGACCCCAGCTGCGCTTCATACCTGTTGTGATACTTTAAAATGTCTTGCGGCGACATCTGTTGTATCTGTTCTATGCTGAATTCAGTTCCGAGGAACTGTTTTGTTTTTCCACATGCTGCCAAAGAATACAACCTCTCCTTTTGGGGCATAACAGCTTGGTCATCAACTTGGTCATTCATAAGTTCAGGAAGGTTTAGGCCGCCCTGTAGCTGTAGTAGATCATCGCTGTTCATGTTTTTTTATTAATTATAATTATTTTATTTTTTAAAATGAGCACCGAAAAAACTGTTACCAACCTTGTATACCATTCTGCTGTTATTGGAGGCCTAAGTGTAGGATACACGATGCTTGGTAAAAGCTTGTTAAAAATAAAACCGGCAGATCTTGGCAAACTAGACTTTGAGGATTCAGCAAAACTGATTGCTGTTATAACAGCTTCGCTCGCTACGAAAGATTTTCTAGTTAATCAAAAAATAATTCCAGAGAATATAAATATGTAAAAGAAAAAATACATTTATAAAAAATGGCTTCACTCGTAATGATGATAGGCGGCGCTGTGGTGAATGCGCTTGCTTTTAGCGGAAGTAATTACGCATTTAGTAAACTACGGGATGACGGAGAAAGAAAAAGACATAACAAAGCTGTGGAGCAACTAGCCGCAGCACAAGACGCCTATGAAAAGCATAGAATTGAGAAGTTAGATTTTATTAACGACACACTGAAAAAACAGGGGCATGCAGCTTACACATTTAAAGATGTTGATCAAGCGATAAAAGAATATTATCTTGTAACAGGCAAGCCAATCGTGACATTGCCCCCACCAAAATTTAGCGACTTTTATCATCCATCAGAAGAACAAAAGATGCAAGAAATCGCGTTTATTGTCTTTGGCATGACCATCGTGTATTTTGTTGCGCATAATATTGGCTGAATAAAAAATGAACAAAATCTATTATTCGCCAAAAGGATATTGGAAGGGAATAACAGCAATCAAAAAGCTAAGCCAAGCAGCGGGAGTCAGTGAACAAACAGCGAAGGAATGGCTATCTAAACAAGCGATTTGGCAAATTTATTTACCTGCACCTAGACGAATACAGAGACCACACTTTGTCAACACAATACCGAACGACACCCATCAAATGGACCTTCTATATTTACCCCATGATACGATTAGACGAAAAAGATTTAAGTACGCGCTTACAGTCATTGACGTAGCTTCAAGATACAAAGATGCGGAACCGTTAACGCAAAAGAGTGCTTCTGCTGTTGCTGTCGCTATACAACTGATATACCAACGAGGTCCGTTAACTTATCCTCGCATGATTCAAGTTGATGATGGAAAAGAATTTAAAGGCCGAGTGAATCAATTATTGTTAAAACATAGAGTTACCATTAAAAGAGGCATTCCGGGAGTTCACAGATCACAGGCTTTAGTTGAAAACTTTAACAAACAGTTAGCTGAAAGACTTTTCTCCTACCAGTATCATAGAGAGCTGATTGACAATTCTCACAACACAGAATGGGTTAGAAGACTGCCCTCAGTTCTACGTGCAATGAATAATGAAGAATTTAAAGGGTTAAAACCAGTACAGGCAATCAAAAAACAAACAATAAATGCTGTTGAAGACTCCAGTACACCCAGCAAACTATTGCCGTTTGGTTTGAAAGTAAGGTACCTTTATTTACCGGGGAAGCAGAAGGGGACACTCGCATCAGGGCAACAGATCCAGTTTGGAGTGTTGATCCATATGAAATAAAAAGAATTGTAAAAATGAATCCGCCCGTGTATTATTTACGAGAAACTGACACAACAAAACAACCGGCTCCTCAAAGATCTTTTGTAAAGAAGAACTGCAGATAATCCCACCAGACACAGTTCCGCTTTAAATTAATTTACGGTTCTCCGATGTCCAATTGCATATGAAAACTCTGGATTAACAAATACTCGTTTAGTGTTTGTTCTATCTAATGACTTCTTTGTTACGACAGTTGTGTTGAATCTCATGTAGATTAGATCGTAGTTTTACGTTGTCATGGCAAAAAGTCTTATTGCCAAACAATGCTTCTTTGTAGTTGTCATGCGATATGCTCGACTGCACAACACTGCGAGATATGCCCTTTGCTTTTTTGATAGTTTTCTCCTGGCACGAAATACTGTACATTTTTTACCTTAAACCAACAAACTCCTTGATCACCTTTCCAGATAATTCATCTTTCATCTTTCCTAAAACTTCTTGTTAGTAATTGAAAGCAAAGGCCAATCTTTAGGGTAATCAGATGTGTCGTACCATCCCGCATGCCCTTTAGCTACTTCTAATTCCATGTCTTTATAGATGTCTTCAGTAGGGATATCTATAACAAAACTATCTGTATCTGTGGTAAAGTACTCTAGACTCAGGATACGAGGGCTTAAAGTAGTCATAAAGAAATTCTAACATCAAAAGCTTTGATAATTCTAAAACAGTAAACCCAATAAAAACAGGTTTGTCCAATTTGACTTTCTTTTTTTTCATTATTATACCAAAAAGCTGATCATGAAATCTTCTAAAGTCCTGATAATTTGTTTTGAAGTCAGCTTAATTGCTTCGTTCTCTCTGGTGACTAATCTAACATCTTTACGTTTGTGCGGATTCTCCATAGTCTTTCCGAAACACCTGTTGTTCATCAGCTTGAAAAAGTCTTTTTCTGAAGCATCTGCGGATTTAGTTCTAAGATCAGTGTTCTTCATGATGTATGGTTTCATGAACTGTTCTTGATCAAAAGCAATTATACGATGAACTGCTCTCAACTTCAAACCGTGTCTTAAAATAAAATTGTAGAAGTCTGTAATGACAGACATAATTTTTTTTGCCACGAGATTAGGCACAAGTTTAGGCGGTTCTGTTTTCGCCATCTTTAGACTTTCTGCCGCTAATGGATAGTCATTATGCAGGTCATGGAGTTCGTGAGGATATTCTAAGTCAACTTCTAGAATGTATCCACGCTGTTGACCCGGCGTCAAACTGCCCAACCACTTTAATGCCTTTTGAATATTTTTCGGATTGTCTTCTGTGTACATTTTAAAGTTGCGTAATGGAAGCGGTTGCGCCATTGCCCATCCATACTGATTGTCTGCATCTAAATACATGATGTAGTTAGACCTTTTACTCGGATCATAGTCGTCCAAGTATTTGTTGTTTGCTTTACAGTAATGATGCGACGCCATACTAAATTCCTCCACGCAATCCGTTTTCAATCATCTGAATCATTGGTAGGTCAGACAATAAATCAATCTGTATTCCTGTAAACTTAAGAAAGCGTCCCAGCTCATCCCAGGCGCAGAAATATAATGCGCAGGATCCAGGCTGTAATGTTTCATGCAGGTCTTCCTAAAATTTTCAAAGACGTCCGCCAACAAACATGTATCAGCCATCAAGTAGGAGTCATGATAGTCTCCCATCGTTTTACACTCTAACTTCTGCCACGCATCTTGAGCATGCTGGTAATCAGAATCGCTAATGCCCTTTCCTCTAAGACTAGAAAAGAACGCTTCTTTAGGGGGAAGTGTATCTTCGTCAAACCTTTCCCAGCTGTTCATGTACTCATAAGGGTAAACGCCCTTTCTAACGGAAGTTGGGTCAAAATATTCTTCCGTTATTGGGCAGGACTTTAAGGACATAGCCAGCGACTCTAATGAACCCATCATGTGTTGCATAGAGTCTAAAAAGACATGTTATTTAAAGTGAAACACATGTACTTTTCTGATGACTGTGCAATGCATGCTACCCTGAAGGCGTTGTTTACTGCTTGCATTATAAGGTGAGAATCGTAACCCCGCAAGTTATGAAAGAATACAGGCAGCTTGCATGTCTTTGGTTCAAACTTTAGTTGAAGATTGCATTTACTGTGCGCTGCTCCTCTGAACTTTCCACTAATGTGATCATGGTCTCTTACTGTCGGATTGGCTTCGTCTGATGAGAGGCCTAAACCACAAATCCAACAATGTGTGGCTAAGTCATACTGTTGTTGGTCTTCAGGCGTCATCATGATTTCAGATAAATTCAGATTATTAGAACAGGCGTTACGCACTTGCTGCATGCGTTCTAAGAAGTATTCTGCAGCATCAGGACCTCTATACAATTCTGGCTTTGAATGGACGCCATCTGACCTGACAACGATGAAAGCAAATGAACAAATCTGATGATTACTCATTAAGACTGTTTTTCGAAGTTTTTGTGGCGCTGGCCCTTCATAAGGAACAATGAGTGATTCGAAGTCTGCGTAAACAACATATGGGGAATTTTGCATCCGTTTCCAGTTCTTAAAACTAACTTTACTGCCTTCTGGGGGCGTAATTAGTTCTGTATTACAGTCAACTGGGCCGATACAATGTTTCTTATGTTCAAGCGCAGCTTTTTTCGGATGGAATTCTTGTTAAACATTTTCTGCAGAATTCTTGTTTGCCATGATCTTTTGAAGTATGCTTCATTAGTCTACTCATTGTGCGTATCAATGTGTAATGTGGTAGCCCTGCTGGTGAAAACATCAGTAGTAAGTCAACATGATTTTGTCTGGCTCGCCAATCGTTGGACTGTTCTTAGACACTTTAATCGGTTGTAGATTTGTTTCCTCATCCCATGTGTAGACATTAACAGTTATTGGTTTGTTTTGTTCTTCAAACTGATCAATGGAATCCACGCTAACAGGAAAGGATATTCCATTGAAGTTAAGATCATTGATGTAAGGGTGATAGTTAAGACACTCTCTCTGCGTTTTTGCGGATATAATGCAGCCTTGCAAGAACACCCCACATAAAACATTTGTTGTCTGAATTCTTATGTTTAGAACTGCTTTTTTTGCAACTAATGCTGGAGGTAGTGGAATGTAAGCCTTACCAACAATCGGCGCATACTTAGACTGTTTTAATCTGATCTCTAAGACTTCGCCCTCTGACCAACCAGAGCCTCTCATTTTGGCTTCTTCAGCGGCCACATCAAACTGTGTAAGCAGTTGGTCTGCCCAACCGGGTGTTAAGTCATTAGAGGAAAGAATAGTCTGTTGTTTAGTTGAGACCCAGACTTCTAGATTTTCTTCATTTATTGTTATATAGTCGATTAAAACAGCTAACATTACTTTAACTGGCGGGTCTATTGTTAGTTTACCTGGAACTTGAGAAATAGCATGAGCAACACTTGCCTGTACGTTTGCTGGATTAATGACTTCTAAATCAATATCATTCAGTGCTCTTGATAAATCTTCTTGCATTGCTTCAAACAATTCGTCCGGTCCTTCATATATCTTATCCATGCTGAGTTTCTTTTCTAACTCAAAATATTTATTTAAATCAAAAAAAATAATTAATCAATATCGATGGTCTTTTTGTGTTTAGACTCATAAACTAAAGTATAAACACCCTTTGGCGTTGTTAATGCGAGCTGTTTAGAGCAGAGTTTAATGTTTCGTTTACTTTTTTTAAACATTCCTTTTTTATCTGTTCGGTGTCTGGCTGTTGAGAAAAACTTGTCCTTGCCTTTCTTTGAAGATCAAACTTTTGTCTTTTGTAGTCATTAAAATCAGCCTGTAAACGGCTAAATTCTTCATCCGTGATGTTTGAGTCATCTAGTGCTTTATTTATTATCAGATTGAAGGAACTAAGTTTAGCTGTTATTAGTTGAACCATGGCTGTGTGCTTTTGAAGTTTAGTTTTTATTTTTTTTACCAGCAGCACCTACAGCTAATGAGCACAGGCCGAGAGCTAAAGACAACCCACCTAGAGGTAAAGCTGCGGGTACGCCTATGCCCGTTGCTAAAAGACCTACACTCGTTCCTGCTGATGCGGCGCTTATAGTCGATGCTCCAGTATTAACATAAGTAACAGCATTAAAGGCAGCAGAATACCTTCGTTTGGCTTTGCTGTATTTTGAAAGGTCTTGCTCTAGATTTTGTTGCATTTGTGTAATGTTTGTTAATCTAAAGGTTTTTACTTCAGCAGCAGAGACGACCCTGGGGTCAATGTTGCCTTCTATAACAGCAGAGTTGCCTGCTATCTCTTCTTTAGGTACTTTTGGATAATTCAGAACAGACATGCTTTTTATAAAATAAAAATAATTTAGTATACTATACTTTTTAATCTGCTTTCTCGAATATTCAGCTGCGCATCATATATTAAAAACAAATGCGCATTAAGTGGTTTGTCGGCCTCTTTTTCTTTATCAATTTGAATGTTTATTACGTTTGTAACCTTTCTCCCACTTCCATGTACCTCATTATCCTCTGTTGACCTTAGGTCAATCCATAAGCCGTATTTCGTTGTTAAATAATGATCAAGTCTAACACTGTGAAGATGTAGATCTTTAGACACAAGGTCAACTGTTGGATTTCTACCCTCCCGCCTCCAAACAGTTTTCTTATTTCATCAAAATGATGATAAGGTTTAAGCCCGCTAGCGTAGATTTGGTTAGGACTGCCCTCAATTGTACATTGCACTTTCGTTATTTTAGGATTAACAAAATTTTCAGTTTGTCTTTCGAATGGTTCTTCATCTTCGCACAGCAATAAAATACCTTTAAGCGATTCTGCTCGGCCACTAAAACTAAAATTCCATATAGTGTCTGCCCTGCTTTTGGATATGTTGAATGATGATGCACTCTTTCGTAATATATTTGTAATTTTGACTCATATTGTTGCTCAATCAGCCTTGCTAAATTAGCGTTGCTAACAACGTCAAACTCTAACGAGATGTCAGAAATGCTGTACTTTGCTTCGGTGTCTGTAGATATAATAACGCGTTTGTATTCATTAAAAGTTAGTTCATATGACAATCTGTCTTTTAATGCTCCTTGAAAGTATGGGGCATGCGCTTTTAACAACTCAAAATCTGGGGGTATGAAAAAGCGATTTCCATACGCATAACTTACGGCTACAAACCTTTTGCCGTCTTTAGCATCTTCAGCGCCTATTCTATGTTTAGTGCTTCTTCATTTTCGATTCCTTGAAACGCAAGATCAGCCCTTTCGTTCCCGGTTAGCCATAGATCAGAATAGGTTAAAACTATGTCTGCATTGTTTAAAGAAAATACTTCTTGCCCCTCAAGTTTTACAGAAATTTTCTTAACGATTGCCCGTCCTAGATTCTGGACAACTGTCCTGTTTGGGTCTGTTTCTGATGCGAGTTCTATTTTGAAAGTAAGTCGTGCAGAGCCTGGCACAATCACTTCATTCGCTCCTAGTCCGGAAATCTGACAGTAAGAATTTGATCTGCATCAATAGTAGATGGATTATTTGGAACAGTAATATTCCGTTTATTTCCCTTCACACCAAGGGGCTTTTTCAGTTTTCTATGTGGGTCGAGAATCAAGCCATATACGTCTGACATTTTTATAAAACAAAATAAAAAGTTAATTATTTAAAAACATGGCAGGCATTGAAGGTAAAGAAGATTATGATATTCCTGATCTTGGAACCGACATGGGTGATTCTCCTTGGGAGCGGCATCACTCAGGGCTCTCATTGCATGATGAATTAGTCGAAGGGAGCAAAGGCGTGAATTAACAGAAAGTAAGGTCAGATCATTATACCAAAGTTTAGAACTAGACCCTCCTGAAACTATATACCCTGATGAATTTTGAACTAAAAGATAACCATTTGTATGTGAAAAACGACAAAGGAAACGTGTTCCGCTTACGTAAAAACAAAACCCATCAAGGTTTGTAAGCGCAGATACAATTAGACAAAGGCTCGGTGCGAGCGAGCGGGATCGCCTTGGCTTTACTAAACCAAAATTAGATCCGGACAAAGTTGCTAAAGTTCAAAACATACAACAAGAACTCCCAACAGATAACCAAATACAAAACACGCCACATGAAGATTTAAGTCAAACAGCAGACAAAACAATAAATACAATAGCAGAACTCACTGAAGAAGAAGAAACAGCATTAAAAACTAATACACGATCCACCGACTGCCCCCGCAAGAAATACAGCGTCTATAAGAGAATTAAAAGCCCTTGATCGTGCTTTAAGAACCATCAGAGGCGAATAGTAAACAATTCAGCAAAACTAACTGAACTAGATAAGCATATAGAAAAAGAAGAAAAAAAATCTCGCTGAGGCTAACGAGGACAACTTAGGGAGTGATGTTAAAGAAAGAATAGAACAAAGACTACATGAACTTAAAGAAGAAAGATCAGCAAGACTAGAAGCGTTGTCTACTAACCGAGAAGACTTACGAACTCAAGTGAGCAAATAAGAGAAACTATCCAAAGAATTTTATATGAAGACACAACGCTAGCAGAACGAATAAGAACACTGTTTAGAGAACAAGGCGTCACATTAGCGAGCGTTATAACAGCCTTAGATTTGCAATAAGTACGTTGGTGATGGCTATTACAGGCAGTGGGGGGGCAAAGTTCAGTGCCTCCATCGCCATCTCCTAATAAATCATGGTAAAAAAAACAGCTTGATCATCTTGCGAGTTTATTAAAAAAAAATTAGCTGGTAAAGCTATAAACTCTTTACCAGGTATATTAGGGAGTGTTATTAGCTGCTTTTGTCTACTGCAAGCAAAGTAGTTGGCTTTATGGCTGAGCACTTATGGGCATTAGTTTCTTAATAGTTGGGTTAATATTTAGTAAGATAAAGACCAAGTAATCCTAGGGCAGTTAATCCAATAACAAGTGCTGTCTTTTCATATTCATGGTCATTACTTTTTTTGCGGTCTTCAACGGTCTTCGGGCTTTGAACCTCGGGATTGGATGACTTAATCTTGGGTGTTTTTTTATTGTTTGTAATATTACTGGCTCAGAATTTATGTCGTTTTTTTTCCGACCTTCTGTTCATTGCCTGCCACAAGGATTTCATTGTTGTAGTTTATTATTGTTCCTACCTGGAGTCTGAGGTCAGAAGGTAGCATGTATAAACCAGTGCCAACAGCAAAGTCTACTTTCGATCTTGCGTATTGTAAAACATGTTGGTACCTTTTAATACTTGAAGGTAAATCAACTGTAGAATTAATGGCGTCCTCTAAATTTGCTAAGTATTGTTTTTGCGCATCAAAGCCAGTAGAAGGATCAGTTATGCTCGATCTTGCCTGTGCTTGCGAACCTAGCAAACACCAAACGTAAGTACGAATAGAGTCGTTTATTCGTTCTATTCCCGCTCTAGTTAAGCCCTTAGAAGTGTCTAAGATAAATGTTGTCCATGCTGTTTTATGCTCTTGCTCTATGGACCCGAGGTGAACACCTGTGCCTGAAGAGAAAGATGTTAAAGGAGAATTCCAGTCATAGTTATACTTTCTGTGCACGCCCCAAAGATAAAGGGTGCCTAAGCCATGATTGCGGTCCAACTGTTGTCTAAAGTCTGTCTTAACATTAATATTGAATTCGTTACAAATCCTTTCAAAAGCCTTCATGTCTATTCTGTTGCTGAATGGATTAAACGGTTTGTCATTTGGTAATGGTGCTTGCAGTTCAGTCAAAATACGCCTGAAGGTGTAATAAAAATGAAATCTGTACACTGACCTCACCAAAGGATCAGGATGATTTAAGTGATCAGCATACGACACTCCACACCCAGTTGATGCACAAAACACAGCAAAGTTTAACTGGTTCTGATAAAACTGCATCGGATGACTAAACCACACTTTTGGGATGTAGTCTTTTTTAATAGGGGGGTTAAGATATCTGCTTAATGGAGTACTCACCTTTACTTGAAAGGTGTCAGTCTGGGCCACAGAAATGACAAGAGTATCAGTTGCTATATTTTTAAGATTGTAGTGCGGCCCAACAGAATATTTTGCATCAGTATATTTGAATGCACTCATTTTTATTTCGTTTTAAAAAATGTTTGTAACAATAACAACTCAAGGCAGTCCTTCGTTTTTAGAACATGCTATTGATAACAATTGTGGAACCAAAATGGTTGCGCTTCATGAAATATTTTACAAAGTTGTATGGTTTAATATAAGCAAAGCCAAGGAGAATAATAAGATTAAAAAAATTGACAAAACAGGGACCAAAGTTAGCCAGTTAACCATACCTGATGGTTATTACGGGTTTTGCTCACTAAAAGAAGCAATGAGTAACTTCGACATTACTCTCAAACTTAACAATGCAAATCTGAAAACAATGTTATTATTCAAGCCTGAAGAAGAAGTAGGTTACTATTTTGATAAAGAGCTAGCTAAAATGTTAGGTTTTGCGGCTGGCAATCATAGATTTAGAGTTACACCAAGCAAAACTACTTATGAGGGGGAAAGTCCGCTCGATCTTGCATTACATTCATTACTCTATGTTCATTTGGACGAGCTAAGCACTGATGAAAACTTATATGATGGAAGGCCCTCAACTGTTTTAAGAGCTCTTCCGTCAGGGAAAGCTGCATATTGCGATTATGAAATTATACAATTCCCTAATTTACAGTTTAAAAGATTAGTTTGTGGGAGGGTCGAATCATTTAATATAAAGATCACAGACAAAACAGAGAAAGTTGTAAAATGTGATAACCTACACATTGTTTGGAAATAAAATAATAAGTTGTACTAAAAAATGTCGCGGGGGCCAGAAGAACCAGGAGTTACATTAGCGCCTGTGAGGTGTATAACCTTAGAATTAAAAGACCTTGCAGACGTTGCGGACTTTGAACAGAACGGTGAGATAGGAGCTTTGTATGGTTTTGAGTACACTAAAGATGGTGATTATAAACGCAAAGAGGTTGGCGACAGCAAAAAGTTTCCTAAACTAGAACAGCTGCGCAATCTAGAAGCAAATAATGTTGGCCAGTATGAATATAAAATAGTTCGAAAACCTGACATCAAATGGCACTTGGAACCATATTTAGAATGGGAAATAAAATTTGAATTCATAAGCCCATTTACATTTTTTAGCCGTCAAAAAAGTTTTAGAAAAGCATTCAACTCTGGCCCTTTACATGTAAGTCTTATGCCGGACGACAATAGTCGGAAAGAGATTGAAATATCGCCGTATGGGAAAAAACAGTACATCCTCCACAGAAGAGAAACGGTTTTAAAGAAAGCTTCTACAAAATTACAGTTCTTTCCAAGCAGAAAATTAGGAGACACGTTCACAATGATATTTGAAATTTCTGTCTTTAAAGATGTGGAGAGGGATGGGGTTGTGGGCGTTAGTGACGACCTTATAAAAGGAATTAATATTAGCTGGCAAAACTTAGATGTTAAACATCTTAAAGTTACCATCGTCGTTCTTCACAATGGTGAGGATATTAAGGTCATAACAACAAGCAGCAAAATCAATGTTGACTTAAATAGAAACAATTTTACAGAACTGAATTGGATTAATGTTACACATTTAGGCCTCATAGGATTTTATTATACTGAACAGGTTTTGACGGAGGGCATGATAAAAATAATAACTGGATTAGATTAAGTTCTGTTATAAAACAATGGAGCAGTTAAACTTTATGACAAAAACCCCTCATTGTTCATTGATTTGTGGACAGACTGGTTGTGGGAAAACAATATTTATCCTCGACCTGTTACAAACAGTTTATCGCTATAATTTTAATTATATTGTAATTTTCTGTCCAACACTTGAATTTAACAAAGCATATCACGATAGAAGGTTTATATGGACGGATGATTACATATATTTAGTTGATCCTAGCAATAAGCTAAGTGAGTGTTTAGAATACTTTTATAAATTTTTTAAGGGAACGCAGACACTATTTATTATAGATGACTGTTCGGCAGAAAGAGACATAGTTAAAAAAAGAAACGCTTTGTCAAAACTAGCTTTCAGTGGAAGACATGCTAGGATAAGTGTGTGGATTTTATGTCAGAAATATAACTCGGTTTTAAAAGACTTTAGAGAACAGTTAAAGACTGTAGTTTTATTTCACATGAAAGACAGAGACGCATTTGATGAATGTATGCGTGAAAATGATGTTATTGAAAATGACCAGGAAAAACACAGGATTAAACAAAAATTAAAGTCTGAAAAGTTTTGTAAATTAGTATTGAAAACGGACAATCCTACACAGTATGTATGTTTGTAGGGTCGTTATTTTTTGGTTATTGAAGTGTTACTTGTCAGAGAACTAATAAATATTCATTCTGGAGTCGCCCGGTCGAAACCTGTTGAGACCGGGTGAGCACGGTCGAAACCTGTTGAGACCGGGTGAGCCAGAATGAATATTTATTAGTTCTCTTGGCCTGACCTTCGAAAGTTTTCTAAAACGAAGCAGTGTTTGCAGACGGAACGCTAAGTCCATGTCGGGGAAACGAAAAAAAATTCGAAAGAGCAACGCTGCATAAAACTTGGCAGACCAGAGCGAGTGTAAAAATCTAGGACCCAGTGAAGTGAAAGCAACGCTAGGTCTACTGTTCTAATGTTGACAGGTTGCTGGCATGTAGGCAACGTTGGGAATAAAATGGTTGGTGGCGAACGGATTTCAACTTAACGGCAAATCAGACACGAAGGCAAAATCTGTTGACAAATTCATACGTTTGTATGGTAACGCGTGGTGAATAATTCACGAGGAATTAAAGTGAGTGGTTTTCCCCTGCTACGCACAACGAATACCTCTCACAGCCAGCGCACGTGCTAACCGGTAACAGACAGCCGATGATCTGAACGTCGAACCTCTTCTCTGCAAACAGTGAAGACAACAAGTGTCGGTCTGTCCGACTCATAAACAAAACAATTACAGAGCTTAACCGCTGTTACAAA
Organism: Conus ventricosus; assembly: GCA_018398815.1. Lineage (NCBI taxonomy): Eukaryota > Metazoa > Mollusca > Gastropoda > Neogastropoda > Conidae > Conus > Conus ventricosus. The sequence goes on along the minus strand of CM031627.1, from coordinate 36,473,147 downwards.
CTCTTTGGGGATATATTCTCAAAGATTTACTGACGCGGTCGACTTAGGTAAGGTAAGGTTAGGTAATGTTGCTTACAGCCCAGTCGACCGCAAAGGGCCACATCTGGACTGTCACCGCGTTGAAGTCAACTCACAAGTCATTATCAAACAAAAACAAAAAATCTTAAAGGACGGTGATAAGGTCAAACTGAACAAGGAACTTGGATACACACGATCCTTATCGATTCGAGTTGCACCTGAGTTTGATCAAACCGCCCAGAATACAGACGTTTACTTATTTTTCCCCTTTAGGGACAGGAACGTATCCAGCGGGAGTGGGTATTTCTGTAGACCACCCCTCCCCCTGCCCCCCCCCCCCCCCCGCTCCCCCCCCCCCCCCCCCCCCCCCCCCGTAATTGAAAACAAGTGATAACGTCTCTGATTGAAAAAAAAGTTAACGACACTCTATACGTCATTACTTTCTTAATCTCTTCCTGAATGACAGTTTAGTAAGATGTATCAGGGTATTGATATCTTGACTCAGATGACACCAAGCTACTCCATTTTCTCCTCTCATTTTTTTGAGGAAACAAACAAACAAACATAAAAATAAAAAAACCCACACCAGGGCGTACCACAGGACCTCTCTGGCACAGCAGGCGATTTGTATCCTCATCTAAACGCTTCGCGTCGTCAATCGGTCACTACGAGTATTTTTGCCCCCCCCCCTCCCTACCCCCCCCCCCCCCCCCCCCCCCTCAAAAAAGTGATCCGCACCAGTGGAGAGTGGAGAACACAAGAGACAAAGCGGACCGATTCGTAACCAACAGCATAACGTGGAACATTCAGCCAGAAAACAACGTGGAACATTCAGCCAGAAAACAACGTGGAACATTCAGCCAGAAAACAACGTGGAACATTCAGCCAGAAAACAAACGACCTAAAGGTAAACTGACTGACCCGTTCCGAAACAAAACAAAATAATAATCAGGACAAGATAACGCCTGGCTTTCTATTGCATTTTTCTCTGTGGTTCGAACAAACAGGTCTAGAACATCAAACATTTGAACTGAAGAGCACGCCTAGATAAAGATCGGCATGTCGACTGCTTGCACTGCAGGCGAACCGTTTCACATCCATATTTTGCCATGTTCTCTCCTGACTGAACTGCTAAGCTGACGGATGAAGCATGATTGCTTTGGGCGTGCCCACCAGCGCGGCATCTGCCCCGTGAAATAGGCGCGGTCACTGGAGTAGAACGCCAACACTAACACAAATTACCTCCCTTGCAGATTTCCGAACGTCGTCTGTTGGGCCCAAGAACTGACGATGGAAAGTGGTAGGCCTATGTCCTTGGAATCAGTGGATGTCAAACAGCTCTCAACATCATCGAAGCATGACGTCAAATTAGGCCTTAAAGGGAAGACGTACACTAGAGTTAAACGTCGATTGATGACGTCAAATTAGGAAGAAAAGGAAGATGTATGTAAACTAAAGACAGCATTCTTTCCGTCCCTCCGAAAGCCATGATGATGTTTCACTCGGACATAGGACTCCATAAATTGAAAGCCAGGGTTCAAAGGGATCGTTCATCATAACCTTCATTCGCCTGGAGATGGAGGGTGGGGAAAGAAATCAAGCCAGCTTGCTGTGTGTGGGAGGGCATTGCTAGCTCCTACCTCTCTAACTGGAGCTCTTTTCGTATTCATGTCATGAACGGTATTCATATTTACTTGTTTTATTCCCTTTATCCTTCATATTTTTTCGATATAAATGAGGTTTTAGTGTGCTAATGCTTTTTCGTATTTGTATTATGGATTCTATTCATATCTACTCACTATATTTCTTGTATTCTTCATGTTTTTCGATCTACATGTGGCTTTAGTATGCTTACCTACTCTCTCTCTCTCTCTTTCTCTCTCTCATTTTTTGCTTTACTTACATTTTTGACTGATACCTGATAATTCAGACAAATTCTTTAAAAATGTTTTTGTCTGTCGCATTTTTTTTTATGTACAAAAGGAATTTATCAATCGTTGTGCATCAGCGACATCCGTCTACTTTTAAATTGAAATCGAATTTGATGGCGCTTGGGAATCGCAAATGTTTTTATACAAAGATTATGTATGTCGAAATGCTACCGATTCTTTGAAGGGTAATTCTAAACAAGATGCAAAGCATATAAGCATACTCCCAATTTATCTTGAATACGCGTGGGTGGGGGTGGTGTGTGTGTGTGTGTGTGTGTGTGTGTGTGTGTGTGTGTGTGTGTGTGAAAAACGTCACAATCAAACATGCATCGTAATGTATTTTGTCACTGTGATATTCCATGAAGAAGAAAACCGTTTTGGGCCGTTAGAGCCGTTAGTAACGGCTATTCTGGTGAAATAAAACAGGCATCATCCGTGACCCATAATAAACATACCTACACATTTTCAGAAAGATCAGCCCAGAAGTTTTGTCTGGAGCGAGTGGAAAACATTTTGACCACGGAGAGACACACAGACGGACACACAGATAGCATTTCTTCTTTCCCATTCTAAAGTACTCCCTGTTCTATAAGAACTGGGAGTGCAAAAACTATTAGGGCAAACTACACAGCAAAGGAACAGATACATGTTTACAGACATTTTAAAACTCTGTGTAAACGGGAAAGCCTTTTCTTTCATTGTGTAAACATGATTTAATTATTCAAATTCGGATGTAACAATTCCGATGCACCAGTTGAGACAGAGTGTTTGTTGAGTTCCACGCCAGATCTGTATTTGCGTAAAATCATAAAATGTGACACGAATTTGCATAAAATGTGACACGAATTTGCATAAAATGTGACACGAATTTGCATAAAATGTGGCACGAATTTGCATAAAATGTGGCACGAATTTGCATAAAATGTGGCACGAATTTGCATAAAATGTGACACGAATTTGCATAAAATGTGACACGAATTCCAGTGAAAATGAATTTCTTTTTTTTTCTTTTTAATCGAATGTCCTGAATATTCTGATACTGTGAACAATGTCACTGATCAAGTTTGAACAATTTTGTATTTAAAGTCAGTGTTATCATTTTGTGGTCTGCTTTCTGCACACTACAAAATCGCTCTTCTAAGAGATCTAAGCTAAGTGACAAATTCGTCAATTTTCGTTGTCCTATTGTTTGTGTCTTGCCTGAAGAAAACCTAAGAGGTCGAAACGCGCCGTGTTTTGTCTTGTGACTCGTTTGTCCACGTTTCTCTTGGCGGATTGCTAACATTTAAGATATGTTGAAAATGATGTTGTTTACTTCTTTTTTTGATACCGTCAGAGAATTGTTTTGCGAACACGCCGCAGATGTGACTTTCAAATCCAGCCGTTTCATGTGTTTTTGTCTGAGACATCCACGCCCTTGCAAGGGTCAAAGGTTGTTAACATCTTGAAATCTTGCTCACTTCTATTACGTAGTAATGGTTCTTTTTATTTTATTTTTTTTTTTTTCGTGACGTGTAGACTGGTTGTAAACAAGCGACCAGCTCTAATACGTCATCTGCTCTAATACGTCATCCGCTCTAATACGTCATCGGTTCGAATTCTGTCTCTTCTTGTCTGGTCGTATGTGTCTAGCGATAAGCACGGCTTGGGACGCGGATCAGACGGCGAGGAGGCCGTTGCTATGGGCACCGAGATCTGGGGAATCCACTTATCTTTGTCATCCAGCTGGATTTTCCCGATGGTCTTTACTGTGGGTGTGACTGGACCATCTGATCGGGCATCAGTGAGTTAGAACATGTATGGGCTAGAGAGAGAGAGAGAGAGAGAGAGAGGAGAGAGAGAGAGAGAGAGAGAGAGAGAGAGAGAGAGAGAGAGAGAGAGAGAGAGAGAGAGAGGAGTGGGGAAGAGAGACACAGACAGACAGACAGAGATAGAGGAAGAGAGAGCGAGGAGAGGAGTGGTGAAGAAAGAGAGACAGAGAGAGAAGAGGAGTGGGAAGAGACAGACAGACAGACAGACAGAGGGAGAGAGAGAGAGAGAGAGAGAGAGAGAGAGAGAGAGAGAGAGAGGAGTGGTGAAGAAAGAGAGAGACAGAGAGAGGAGAGGAGTGGTGAAGAGAGACAGAGACACAGAGAGAGAGAGCGAGTTAAATGAAAGTGGTTTATTGATTTGTAGGCCATTGCCCAAAATGAAGGGTGTGTTGTTGTTCTTCAATTTAACGTCTTTTCACTAAATGTGATATTAGACAAGGTGTGTGTGTTTGAGTGTGTGTGTGTGTGTGTGTGTGTGTGTGTGTGTGTGTGTGTGTGTGTGTTGTGTGTGTGTTTGAGTGTGTGCATGCAGCGTGCGTACGTGTGTGCGTGTAGCGTGCGTACGTGAGTGCGCGCCCGCGTGCGTGCGTGTGCGTGTATGTGTGATGAGGAGAAACTCTAAGTAAGAATTAAACTGTAAAAAAAAAAAAAAAAAAAAAAAAAAAAAAAAAAGTGAAAACAAACAACTGTACGAAACAAGATCATGAAACAGCAATTACAGGATTGAGCCAACTGGGCTTAACATAAGAATTCGTACAAAATTTAAGAGAGTCATGGTATCCTGAAATATGCACTTTGAAGCATCCTTTCTAAACTCTGACAAATCGGAATCAAAGTAGGGGCAAAAGTATAGAACGTGTGTTGTTGTACAATTATCAAGGGCGCCACAAGCACATCGAATATTCTTGACATATTTTGTTCTGAATGCATTTATTTTTAACCGAAATAATAAGGAGGCAAGTTGTCTACTGTGTCTTGGGTAAATCCTATGTTTATATTACGGTTTACTGGATTTACTGAGGAAGCCCTTTTTAAAAGATTACTTGCTCGAGAGCTCGTACAACAAAGTATAGAAGAGTCGGTTTTATGTATTCGGGGGAGAACACTTTCTTTGTAGTATTCCTCAAATTTTTCAAAAGAGGCTCTTTGTAAGAGAGAATATCCTTCATGTAAGCTCAAGGGAATTTGAATAGAAGCGTATTGTCAGAATTGTTTGCACCTGCTCGAGCAATCCTGTCAGCCCATTCATTTCCGGATATGAAGCAATGGGAAGGAACCCAACAAAAATTAACTATTATACCTCTTGACATAATGTTGTGAATAAGTATTTTAATTTCTGATACGATTTCAGCACGATTTTTTGAATTTGTAGATTCTAAAGCTTGAAGAACTGACTTAGAATCTACACAAAAGAGAATACCATAACAGTCAAATGATAAATCATTTATGTACTCTACGGCCATTAATATTGCTATAAGTTCGGCTGAAAAAAAATGGACAGATTTGCCCCAAGATGAAAGGACTTCTCAATTTTAAAATGGAATGACAAAGCCACAACCAGCATTATTGTTTAATAGAGACCCATCAGTATAGACTTTTACGAAGTTACGATAACAATCATTGATATGTGATTTTGCTTCGCAAGCTAGAATATTAATGTTATCAGTTTTAGATATAGTAGTATAGTTTATAATCAAACACTGGTTTGAGGAGCTCCCAGTTTGGTACGGACTTATGGGAAAACGCACAGCAAGCTGTTTATGATTGATACCTGAATTGTCAACAAGTGAGAAGAATATGTGAGTATCGTTTTAGTGGCTCGAATGTTTTTAGCACGTTTAGGAAGTCTACATCAGACCTCATATCCGTTCCATTGGTTAGCACTTTCAATAGTTGAGCAGCGAAGAATGTATTAGCGCAGCCTAGTTCACGATGGTCATCAAGAGGTAAGACACCAGCATTCATGGTATGTTCCTAAAGCAGAAGCATGAAATGGAACACCAAGGGCTAATCTGAATGCCTTAGAGTCTATACATTGAAGCTTTTTTAATAAGTACTTAGGAGCACTAAAAAGACCTCTTGTGCATATGACAATTTGGATCTAACTAAAGCAGAAGAAAGATGTATTAAACTTTTTGTTTCCTGGCCCAACTTTGTTTGCTTATAACTTGAGCAGATTAAGAGATTTTCTCGCTGATTTTTATGTGTTCCAAGTGAAATTCCAAGAAAGATTTGACATAAGATGCACACCAAGGAATTTAATCTCAGAAGTGTAGCTCAATATGGTATTATGTACTTTGAAGTTAGGAGTATTGTGAGCAGACCCACCGCATCAAATAACATCATACGGGATTTTTCAGCCGACAGGCATAAGCCATTATCAGACATGAAGTTCGCAATGTTGTCTAACTCTTTTGATATATTCTTCTAATGTAATTAACAGATCTTTTGATGTGTTCTTTTTTAATGGGGGCGTTCAACCATAAGCAGATGTCATCCGCATATTGAATCAAGTTAACGTTTTTGAAATGTATTTAGGTAAATCATTAGTTAAAATATTAAAGAGAAGAGGGGCGATCACAGAGCCTTGAGGGATACCCATATCTAGTAATCTTTTGGATGAATAAGTATGACCTATTCTTGTCTGAATACTTCTGTTGGTCAGGAATGTTTTAACAAATTTATAAATATGACCAGAGAGACCTATAGTTTTTAATTTATATAAAAGCCTATCATGCCAAACTTGATCAAATGCCTTGTTGATATCGAAAAATGTGGCGAGAACGTTTTGTCTTCTAGCAAACTGGTTTTAATTTGCGTAGTGAGCTTTACAAGATGATCAATAGTAGACCTGCCCTTTCTAAAACCGGCCTGGTTTGCGGGAATAATACGAGTTTTTTCACATAGTATGTCAATCTGTTTAGAAACAATTATCTCCATTAGTTTACAGACATGAGATGTAAGAGCTATAGGTCGATAGCTATTTGTGTTTGTCATTGATTTTCCATTCTTTAAAATGGGAACTATAATTGAGTCTCTCCATATGGAAGGTATGTTCCCTTTAATCCAACATTTATTAATAATTTCATGTAGAAATAAAACAAAATTTTGTGGTATATGTTTAACATTTCATTAGAAATGGCATCTAAACCAACAGAACGTTTTCTTATTAGACAATGAAGAAATAGCAGAGTGTAATTCCTGAGACGTAATATCAGCATTTAGATAATGATCATTATTTTCGTCCGGATCAGCGTACATTTCTTTGTTAGATTGGTTTTCCCTCATAGCTCTGCATTTGTCTGATAAACTACAGAAGGAGCTGTTTTTGGAAAAACATGTCAGACAATGATTCTGCTTTTTGGTATGTCGAAGGAAATTTTACAGCACCTATTATGATTGGATTGCAGGTAATGGATTCCGTTTTTCATTTCATGGATCTTTTTCCAAATTTTATTGATATCTTTATGTTCACTTATTTCATTAAAACAAAATGATGACCAGTACTCGTGTTTAGCATTTTCAATTACTTTATTCCTTTGATTCTTGGCAGTTCTAACTGGTATGCTCCCTTTAACCTTTTTTACTTTTGCGTACAGTTTAAAACGTGCTTTTATTTTTATCAACAGCGTTTCTGCAAGATTCTGTCCACCACACTTTACCCGTGTGTTTGGGAGATTTTGATTGACTAAGAATCGGAATTGCCTCACCAGCTGCTGCAGTAGTGAGATAGTAAATGGACTGTACATAGATTCTATGTCAGATTTATCAAAAGAATTGACATCATATGAAGAATAGCACAGATGAAATTTGGCCCAGTCAGCTCGCTTGTAATCAAACTTTGGGATTTTATCCTTACTGTCATCTTGGCTCACTACAAATCCTCTCAGAGAAATAACTATGGGAAATGATCACTCCCTAAAGTGTTATCATAAGTTTGCCATGTACAGCTCGGGACCATTGATGGGGAGATTAAAGACAAGTCAATTGCAGATGATCTGTGACTAGGGATATCAGGCAGTCTCGTGATACTTCCATCATTTAACAGGACGATGTGGGGAGTCTGATATGTTCTCCACTAAACGGTTTGAGCTGACTTTCGTGCAAGTTCTATCCCAGAAAGGAGCATGTTCATTAAAGTCACCTGCAATTAAACCATTTACTACTTTGAAAGTTTATATTATGTAGCCAGTCTGAATTGCTATCAATGACTCCTTTTGGAAAGTACACAGAGACAATGTTTAAGACTAGAGAATTGTCAAAGTGAACAGAAGCTGCACAAGAATACAAGTCTGAGGTGCCAGTTGGTATAGGTGACTGAAGGGGATGGTAAAATAACTGGTCATTTATATAATGGCTGCAGAGACTTTCTCATTGTCACCAGTTTCTTGTACCACAGGCGGGTAAAAGAAACGATCCAGTCGTGGCAAGTCGTTTTTAGACACATTTAGTGATTGAGAATAAGGACCATGTAGGAGCTGGCTTCAAGATGTTGTTGAAGATTTACCAAATTCTTGTTAATCGACCGGCAGTTCCATTGTAGTATATTAATGTCAGTCTTGTTTGCCATCAAAATTTTACAATGGACATTCAAGGGAGGCACAATTGCAAATGAAGATTATTCAATTGAAAGATAAAAAGACAATTCCCAACAATGAACTAATCAGTGAACAGCAACGCAATAGAGAACACTTTTACAAAAGGCAAGGCCTAGAAGAGGAATAAGATGGTAATGTGTAACGCACACACACAAAAAAAAGGGGGGGGGGGGGATTGAGGAAACTACGCGATGTAGCAGGTTAGAAAAAAAATCAAAATGGCAACCAGACGATCAGATATCACAAAGACGATCAGTTTATCATTTCAGTCGCTAGACATATAGCACAACTACTGACTTTCTTGACGGGGGAGTGTTGTTAAGTTTTATGAAGATCATTCACCAGTCTTGTAGAACATCATAGAAGTTCCGCCAGGGCCCTGGTGCAGGAGAAAAGGTACATCATGATATCTGTGTGACGAGAAGACTGGAGGAGGGAGGCATCGTGTTCTCCATGAAGAGCGATGTAGACTGGGATTCCTGTACTTGCTGCCAGAGGGTTTCTTCCAGAAAAGCTGGTGACGTGTCGCCCTAAGTTACCAGCAAGTACACTGGCTCCTTTCTGGTTCGGGTGGACTCCCGTCTTTTAGTGTTCTGGGGCCGGCAAGGAGATTCTCATGGCTGATGACGGACACTTTGGGTACTTTGAATAGTTCAGAGTTATAACCGCGTTGAACATTTCGCGGTTATGTTTATTTCGGGGTTAGAAACAGGAGCACTTTACTGATTCTAACGTGTTCCGAGGTTGTATTAATTAACGGTCTTCAGTAACCCATCAGTACGTCGTGCCAGATCGACTATAGTTCGTTGACTTGTAACCAAGTGTCCTGCGCATGTCGATACAACCAACTATCGTGAGATCGTATGAGACGGAAGTTTATTCTGTCGTCTGCTAAGAAAGTTCGAACCGTAGAATATCATCACATTTCCCCCCTTTTAATGGAAATAGGTCTACTGTGTCCAAGTTTATCATGTATTCACAATCGTCTGCGAGTGAAGCAGGTAAATATATATGTGCTTGTCTCTTGTTACTTCATAGAAAATTAATCAAAAACGAAAAAGAAAACTACAACTTAACACAAACTTCCAACTTAGAAAACTGATGTTATGGTGATATCAACTGCTGAACTGGATCTTCGTCGATTCGATGATCGGTCTTCACAATTGTTAAACAAAGTCTTTAAACGTGTGGGAGGTTTGACGATTCTTCCACGACTCGTCTTTGCTGGAGTGGAACAAATGCCTTGGATCCGTCCCTTGGATCCTTTTCCTGTTCAGGACGATGATTTCCTGTTGACTGGGGTCTCCAAGCTGAAGTTCCCGTCGCTCCCTGTGAGGTTCTGGTGTAGGCCTAGCCGTAGGCTGCTCGGGCTGGTCAAACGTCAACGTAGGATTAGCGTGACGACTGGTAGATCCTTAGACGTCGTAGGGCCAGCAGTTCTAGCATTGTTTTCTGGTTCAGTTGTAGGGGAGACGTTGCACCTCCTGCTGATACCATTGTCTGTATGCGCCCGAGACAAGCGTAGGTGTTTTCTGTTCCTTCTGAACTGTCTTCCTGATGCAGTTCGCACAAGGTATGATCGTGGCGCTATTTTCTTCACCACTGTGGCTGGATTTTGTCCATTGGCACTCTTGGTCAAGCTTTTGTAGCACAATGTCACCAGGTTGAATTTCTGGAAGATTCTTTGCACCATGTTTTCTGTCAAAGTACTTCTTGTTTCTTTTCTTTGCCTTCTCATCCATTTCTTTCAGGTTTTTCTTGTTGACTTGCTGCGGCTCCAGGTTTGCTGGGAGAACTGGAAGAGTTGTCCTTAGTTTTCTTCCCATTGCTAGTTCAGCTGGACTGATTGCAGTTGGAGCTGTAGCAGTAGAACGATATGAGAGAAGTGCAAGGAATGGATCCTCTTGCTGCAAAATGCGTTTGGCAGTTTGTACTGCACGTTCTGCTTGTCCATTTGATTGTGGAAAGTATGGACTACTTGTCATGTGAATGAAATTCCACTTGTCAGCAAAGAGTTTGAATTCTGATGACACAAATTGTCTTGCCATTGTCTGTGATGAGCTTTTCTGGATTCCGTGACGAGCGATATAATTTTTCATGGACTGGATCACGGAAAAAGAGTTTGCAGTCTGTAGATGGGCAATTTCAATGTATCTTGAGAAAATAGTCACTCACCACAAGATATTGTGCACCCTTGAATTCAAAATGTCTGCTCCAACCATTTGGAAAGCTCTGTCAGTAACAGTGGTTGGTTTTAGAGGTTCACAGTTTTGGCTTGGTTTCTTTTCTTCACAAATTTGCACATTCGGACTCGCTGGGCAATTTCTTCACCAATTCCAGGCCACCAAACAGAAGAGCTTGCTCTTCTCTGCATTTTGTGATTCCTTGATGACCAGCATGGATGATTTCCATTATTTCCTTTCTCATTGATGCTGGTATTACGATTCTTGTGCCTCTGATCAAGAGTCCCTCATGAACACTCAATTCATTTCTCTTTGCATAGAAGTCATTGAGTTCAGGCCTTGACTTGGTTTCTGTACACTGGCCATCCATGTACTGTGTAGTCAAGAGCTGCTTTCAGAATTTCATCTTCTTGTGTCTTTTCTGCAATTTCATTCAAACGTTTGTCTGACGCTGGCCAACTTGATTTCACCAGGTCAATGTGTGCTTCAACGTCGTGTATCATCTGCTGCTTTGCTTGCTCTCCATTTTCGTTTTGGTGGACTTCTTGACAGTGCGTCTGCTACGATGAGTTTCTTTCCGGGTGAGAATCTTGCTTTCACATTGAAGCGCATCAGCCTCATTATCAGTCTTTGGCATCTGAGTGGTACCTCTGAAGGTCCTTGTGTTTGATAAGCGGTATCAGCGGTTTATGATCTGTCTCTATGGTGAACGTTTCCAGGCCATCAGGTATCTTTCAAATTTTTCGCAGGCCCAGACCGCGGCCAAACATTCTTTTTCGATTTGCGCGTACCTGCGCTGGTCCTGTCAATGTTCGTGAGCAGTATGCAACAGGCTTCATAACTCTATCATGCTCCTGGAGCAGAACACCTCCAATGCCATAGCTGCTCGCGTCAGAACTCACAGTAGTTGGCTTTGTCAAGTCAAAGAAAGCGAGGTGTTGGCAGTTTTGTCAGTTCTTCTTTGACTTTGTTGAACGCAGTATGACTGTGGTTCACCCCATGTCCATACTTTCTTGCTTTCCAGCAACTCTGTCATCGGTCGAAGAATTGTTGATAAGTTGGAATGAATCTACCAGGTATTGATCATTCCAGGATTCTTCTCAGCTCGGTGACATTCTGTGGATTTTCCATGTTCTTGATGGCTGAAACCTTTGCAGGGTCAGGTTGTACACCATCTTTACTAATCAGATGCCCAAGAAACTCAATTTCATTCTTGCGCAGTTCAGTTTTTTCTTCATTCAGTTTCAAATGAGCAGACTGTAGTCTCTTCATGACGCTGTCCAAATGTGTTTCATGCGATTTGTCATCTTCGCTGAACACCAGAATGTCCATCAAAGTAGCAAACTACATTTTGTTCATTTTTCAGGACTTCCTCCATTGTTCTCTGAAAAATTTCCGGTGCCGATGAAATTCCAAATGGTAGTCTCTTATAGTAGTACCGACCAAATGGAGTGATGAAAGTCGTCAATTTGCAGACTCTTCGTCAAGCGGTATTTGCCAGAAACCTGAAGTAGCATCAAGTTTGCTGAAAATTGTTGCACCTGACAGTTTGTGTAGCTGTCGTCAAGTGTTGTATGACGTATCGCTCTCGTTTGACATTTTCATTTAAGCGTTTGAAATCCGTGCAGATCCGAATTTTTCCATTTCGTTTCATGACTGGTACCATGCCAGCACACCAATCTGTTGCATCAGTGATTTCTTCAATGACACCATTTTCTTTCATGCGCTCGATTTCATCTCTGACTTTCTCTGTCAGTGGAATGGGCACTCTTCTTGCTGTTTGCAAGCTGTAAGGCTCTGCACCCTCCTTGATCTTGATTTTCACTGGTTTGCATTGCAGTGGTTTATCATCCAAATCTCCAAAGACTAAGAGATTCATGTGCTTGTCATCGACGTTTTGTAGTCTTTGGACAAGGTTCAGATCACTTGCTGCTTTCCGACTCAAAAGATTTTTCTGTGTCACCATCTACAACAAACAGACGTAGAGCATACTCACAGCCTTCTTCATGTCTGACATGTGTGACAAACTGACCATGGCATTTCATGATTCCGCCAGTGAGTTCAGGATAGCTTGCGTTTTCGTTCATTTCAGGCTTTGGTCTCAGTTTGTTGTACTGATGAAGTGAAATGACGGAAACGTCAGCTCCCGTATCTATTTTGAATTGGCACTTTTCCCCGTTGATTGTAAACTGAGTGTACCAGGGTTTATCCACTATTTTCCACAGATCCCAGGAAGTATGTGACATGCCATCAGTTCTTGTAGTGCATGTGTTGTTCTTGCCAGAAGAATTTTCCACCATAGAAAGGGTCTGATATTTTGATCTACAGCATGTGGCAAAATGATTCCATTTCCCACAATGGTTGCAAATTTTTCCTTTTGCTGGGCATTCACTGGGTTGCCTGTGAGGTTCCCTGCCACATCTGTCACACTTTCGATACTGGCTGTTTCTGTTCTGGCTCTGATGGTCACTACTCTGTGCTCCTGTCTTGTAGTGCTGACCTTGGTCACTATACTGAGCTCCTTCTATAGTGCTGACCTCGACCTGCAGAAAAATCTCTTTTCTGTCCAGTTTTGACAGCATCAACAACCGGAGTTCGCTGCTCCAACATTTGAGCTTTAACTTGTTCATGTTGCCTTGCCATGTCAACTGCTGCTTTCAGTGTAAGATCAGGCTGTAACTGAAGCTTTTCAGACAAATCTCTGTCTGCCAGTCCAACAACAAGTCGGTCACGAATTGCTGAATCTTTTTCAGGAAAATCTGCGTTTTCAGCGAGTTCATACAAGAACGAATGTACGTTTCAATGTTTTCACCTGGTAGTTCGAACGTTGATGAAAACTGCACGTCATGGATCACATTAACTTTCGGTGTAAAATAACCATTGAACATTTCGATCAAACCTTCAAACGTAGCATCCTCTTCATTCACTCTGAAAGTTGAGTAGATCTTCTCAGCATCGGGTCCCATACTGTAGATCAAAGCGCTAGTTTGAACATCGAAAGTGTCTTTTGTCAGTTTCGCCGCTGCTCGGTAACGTAAGAATCTTGTGTCTCCACGTCGGCCACTGCTCAGGTTTTGAGAAGTCAAAACTTTCTGGAGGTTTGAAAGCCATTTAGCTATCCCACTTCTGCCACCATCTAACGTGTTCCGAGGTTGTATTAATTAACGGTCTTCAGTAACCCATCAGTACGTCGTGCCAGATCGACTATAGTTCGTTGACTTGTAACCAAGTGTCCTGCGCATGTCGATACCAACCAACTACGTGAGATCGTATGAGACGGAAGTTTATTCTGTCGTCTGCTAAGAAAGTTCGACCGTAGAATATCATCACACTGATCACAATGCTGGCGTGTGAATGCTCTTTAGCGATGGTTTTAAACGGTAGTCCGCAAGAGTTTGCTAGAGGATGCAACGTCTTTTTGTTGAATATCATTGAGACCACAATGAATAACAATTGCATCGACTTCTGTATCCATTGACGACAAGGTTTGTCTCAGCGTGGGCAGTAAGTCCTTTGTAGTGGAAGATTTTTTGGAAACGGTTTTGAAACCATAAGATCGACCAAGTCGGGGGCACTTCACACCGTTCAAAACAGAATCATGAAGGACGAGTACAGATGGGAGATCTTCATTAGCCTTGTTCACTTTCCTTTCGAAGTTGTGTCTTTTGTTTGTTCGATTCTGAGCAGGCTGTGACGTGATGACGCTACCATTGGGATTGACGTCATGAGAGGTTGTCTTCTGTGTTCTAATTCGTTCTTTTGGCTTTAGTTTTTTATCTTCTTCTTTTTTCTTTCCCGTTTGATGTTGAAACCGGGCGTTGTGTTGTCACCTGAGCGTAGGTAAGGTCTTGTTTCGCGCTCTCCTTTACCATTTTCTGTTCTGGATTCGTCTGAACAAATTTAGAACGTGGTTCAGAATTAGGCCTACATTTTACGGTTGTGAGCTGAGCAATCGTGTTGTTTTGCTCACGTACCGTATCTTCGAGGGATACTATTTTTTTACATAATGATTCGATTACTTTCCTCAACTCACCGATTTCTTCTTTCACGTCCTTCATGGCATAAGAAGTGAAAGAGTTGAGGTTTGGAATTTCATCGGTGCTGTCCGTTCCAATCCCAGGAATGTCAGCATTTGTCTGTTGACCGGTTTCGCTTCAGATTTGAACATTCTTGAAGCGCCGACTTGCTTGGTTTGTCTTTCTTTCTTGACTTGCATTTCGTACTGGACACGAAAGAAGACCTCCCTGCTCCTAGTTTTGGTCATTTCTGAGACAGAGCCTGCAGAAATGCTATAAGCTAGCAGACCCACGATTTAGCTTCTGATCGCTGTCGCCATCTTGTGTGTGTGTGTGTGTGTGTGAGATGGAGAGAGAGAATCAAATGAAAATGGTTTCCTTATTTGCAGACCAGTGCCCGGAATGAATGGTTTTAAGGGTCACATTCAGTACTTTCAAAATACATACTACAATTTTGTGTCATAAGCATTTGTCACATTCCGTTTGTGCTCTGAACACTTCACCTTTTGAATCTGAAAAGCAAGCAAGATACTAATCTGTCGCATTCAACTTACAGTAAAATCATGTTACTTCTGGAGTTTTCAAAACATGACACAGAAGAACATGAGTTGTTAGAACATTTATGTTCATTATATAGCGTCATCAATGACTATAAGCGAGAGAAACTGGGTTATTCTACGAATTTTTTTTCGGGATCAACTCTTACATTCTGAATACCTGGACAGTCTTTAAAAATATATTACGTCTTCTTTTGATTTTATGCAAAATGGAAGAAAGAAATTCTCTCTCTCTCTCTCTCTCTCTCTCTCTCTCTATATATATATATATATATATATATATATATATATGTGTGTGTGTGTGTGTGTGTGTGTGTGTGTGTGTTAGCATCATATATATATATATATATATATATATATATATATATATATATATATTATATATATATATATATATATGTATGTATGTGTGTGTGTGTGTGTGTGTGTGTGTGTGTGTGTGTGTGTGTGTGTGTTGTCCTTCGATGAACTTAAACATCTGTCACTCTAAATCGGAACTTCGGTGTGGTCTGTTTCGCAGTTTGATCTAAAAAGGCTTACAAACAGTTCAAAAGAAAAGCTTCTTCTACGAAACAACTGCTTCAAGCCAGATCTGTCACTGGTTAGGATACAGCGTCGCCGATTCTGCCGCTTAAATCGACGAGTCTGGTGGAAGTCGTTTAAACATTTTCAGCTTCTTGGTCTATCCAAGCATACCGTACCCACCACGGTCAAGCAAGTGTAAACTGACTTTGGTGGCCCATTTCTGTTTACCTGTGGCCTGAAGACACAAAAGCGTCAGACACGCTTTGTGGTGGTGGTGGTGGGGGGTGTTCTGGTTTCTCCCACTCCACGCTCTCGTGGCCCAGTGTTTCGAGCGTTCGGCTGTGGTGCGGGCATACTCGAGTTCGAATCATTCGACGCGTCTGATTTTTTTTTTTTTTTTTTTGACGACTTCCAAAATTCTCTTCACCCAGCTGTAATGTGTGTTGATTCAGTTCAGACATTGTGAAGACGGTGGAAGACGAGCGATGGGCTCCGCCTTGCCGTAATGCTGTGCCATAGAAACGGTTAATTTCTGACATGTCATTGTCCCTCGGCCATTCCACTAGACTGTGGACGTTAACGTTTTTTGTTTTGTTTTGTTTTGTTTTTTTAAAAACTAGTTTTAACGTAAATCAATTTATTAATCAAAGAAAAGATTGGACAGAAAGTGGATATTTGTTTGGTTTCACCATAACTAAGATGTTTCACCATAACCAAGATGTTTCACCATAACTGAGATGTTTTCTAAGATGTTTCACCATAACTAAGAAGTTTCACCATAACTAAGATGTTTCACCCTAACTAAGATGTTTCACCATTACTAAGATCATCTGGTGTGCGTCTGTCTACTCCAAGAAAGCGGTTGAAAGCATGCAACTGTTCCTGTTAACAATATGTGACATCCTGTTTAATTAAACCCCGCAGATCTGCACCGCACAGAGCAACAGGCCGAAAGAGAGAGAGAGAGAGAGAGAGAGAGAGAGAGAGAGAGAGAGAGAAGAGAGAGAAGGATAATGACAATGATTCTTTGTTTTTTTTCAACGGTAAAACTACTGGCTTAGTTAGCCATTTTTTGACACTTACCGTAACTATTCTACGAAGCTAGCACTAAATAATCCAACGTATGCATCAAAACATGATTATGCAAACAAACAGCATTAAACCACCACCGAGAAGCCAGTTCTGACAACTGACAGTGATATTAAGCAATGAAAAAAACCAGTTTATAGCGCAACAACAAAACAGTGAAGTACAACTACAAAACTGGTCAAAACAACACAATAGGATATCATATGTTAAAATGTCTCTATGAGACAAACAAGAAGAAAAAAAAGGAAAAGGAAAAATGGAAACGAAAAAAATAAAGGCAAGTTTTTTTAAAAAGGAGACACATTAAAAGGTCTCTCTGTCTTGCATTCATATGCATACACACGTGCACACACACACACACACACACAACACACACACACACACACACGCGCGCGCGCGCGCGCGCGCGCATATACATGCATACATACATACATAGAGACAGAGACAGAGAGATTCAGAATTTTATTCAATACGGCCAAAAGGCCATTTTGACAAGAGAGAGAGAGAGAGAGACAGACAGACAGAGAAACACAGAGAGAGAGAGAGAGGTGGGGGGGGGGGGGCGGGGGGGGGACTGGGGACAGGAGACAGAGGCATACAGATTTTTACTCAGTAAGGGCAAAAGCCCATATAAACGAGAGACAGAGAGACAGAGCGATTTAGATTTTTATTCAATAAGGCCAAAAACCCATGTAAGAGAGAGAGAGAGAGAAGAGAGAGAGAGACAGAGACAGAGAGAATGAATGCAAATCTTATCACCACCTCAGCGAATTCTTACTACAGATGGGGGTAGGGGTGGGGTGGGGGGGAGGGTAAGGACCAGAATAACGGACGGGCGGACCCACCGACAGACAGACAGACTGACAGACAGACAGACAGACAGACCGACAGGGTGCCACATAGCTGACCATCATGGATGCAAACATGACTTGGCAGACGTTGAAGGCGTGTCTCCAGTTGTGGTAGGCAACGTTCCGATAGTTTCGACGTACGGTCAGCAACCAGCGGTACAGTGTCTGCAAACACGTCATCCGTCTCATGATTACGTCACTGCAGAACTGCGTCACAGAGGGAACTAAAGATTTAGCTACGGTGATACGTGCGTGCCTCTGTTACAGTGTGTGTGTGTGTGTGTGTGTGTGTGTGTGTGTGTGTGTGTGTGTTGTGTGTGTGTGTGTTGTGTTTGTGTTGTGTGTGCGTGTGTTGTTGTGTTGTGGTGTGTGTGTGTGTGTGTGTGTGTTTTGTGAGTGTGTTGTGTGTGTGGGTGTGGTGTGTGTGGTCTGGGGACAGGTGTGTTTTGGACAGGTGTGTGTGTGTGTGTGTGTGGGGTTGTGTGTGTGTGTGTGTGTGTGTGTGTGTGTGCGTGCTACAAAAATCATATAAAGCTAGGCGGGCTGGTTTGTGCCGGCTCCGTTGTACACAAAATTTTTCTCTTTCTCTCTCTCCTTACTTCGTTTCCCCTTACCTTCGCAAATCCCGGGGAGTTTCTCTTGTCTGTATATCTGTTTTTCTCTCTTCTCTCCTCTCTCTCTCTCTCGCTCTTGACCCCCCCCCCCCCCCCCCCCCCCCCACCCCCACTCGTCTCTGTCCCTCCCCCCCCCATCTCTTCTCCTTCCCTCCTATCTCTCCCTCCCTCTTTTTTCCCCAAACTAAAACCACCCACCCCCCCTCTCTCTACCCCCTCTCTCACTACCCTCCTTTCCTCCCCATCTTTTCCCTCTTCCCCCCCCCCCCCCACAACTTCCGCACTAAAATTTTCCGACCCCCCCCCCCCCCGGGACGCCCCCCCCCCCGCCCCGGGGCCTTTCCCCGAGTCCAGGCGCGTTTTCCTCGCAGGCCCAGGTCCTGGAATCCGGAGGGGGCCACCATAAATTCTGGCCCCGGTCCGGGCCCAAAGTCTTTGGAAGCCCCAGCCCCGACAGCCCCCAATCCCTCGTGCCCGGGATTTTTTGGGTCTGCGGCACTTTCGGGGAAACAGACGGCGGGGGGAGGGGGTGGAGGGGGTGTGTGTGGGGGGGGGTGGGGTGAGGGGGGGGGGGGGGAGGGGGAAGAGAGGGGGTTAGCGAAAAAAAGGGGAAAAAAAAAAAAAGCTGAAGAGCAACAAAAAAAAGTGTGAAGAAACGTATTTTTAAATTTTTTAAAAGGGGAAGAGGGTGGTGGTGGTGGGGGGGGGGTTTGGGAGGGGGGGGGGGGTGGAGGGAGGGGGTGGGGGGAGATAAAGAAAAAACCCGGGTTGAAGGCGGTGGTGGGGGTGGTGGGGGGGGGGGTTTGGGAGGGTGAGTGTGGTACAGAAAAGTGGTGGTGGGAGGGTGGGGGGGTTTGGGGGGAGGAGGGGGGAAGGGGTGGGGGGGGGGGAGGGGAAAAGCTTTTGGGAACGGAAAAGGGGGGTTTTGGGAGTGTTGGTGGCAGGGGGGGTAGGGGGTGGGGGGGTGGGGGGTTGGGGGGAGGTTTTAAAGAAGTAGGACAAAAATGGGGGGGTTTGTTGGGGGTGGGAAAGGGGAAAGGAGGGGGTGGGGGGGGGAAAAAGGGTGGGGAGGGTGGGGGGTGGAGGAGGGGGGGTTTGGTTGGTGGAAAGGCCCCCAAAAAGGGGTTTTGTGTATGCAAGGGAAGGAGGTAAGGAGGAGAGGGAGCGAGGGAGATGAAAAAGAGAAAAGAGAGAAAAAGGAGAGAGAGAGGGGGAAAACCCGGAGAGAGAAAAGAGGAGAGAGAGAACGGGGAGGGGAGAGAAGAGAGGGGAGAGAAGAAAAGGAGAGAGGAGGAGGAGAGAGAAAAGGAGAAAAAAAATGAGAGGGAGAGGAGAGAGAGAGAACGAGGAAGAGGAGAGAGGAGGAGAGAAGAGGGGAGAGAGAGGAGGAGAGACGGACAACAGGAGAGAGAGAAAAAACGAGAGAGGGGAAAAACGAGGGAAAGGAGAAAAAGGGGAGAGGGGACGGACGAACGGGGAGAGAGAGGAGGGGAGAAAACGAAAAGGAAGAGAGGAAAAAGAGAGAAAGGAGAGAGAGGAGGGAAAAAGGAAGATGAGAGAGAAAAGGAGGGAAAAAAACAAAAAAGGAGAGAAAAGGAAAAGGAGACGGGGAGGAAAAAAAAGAGTGAAAAAAAGGGAGAAAGGGAGGGTTTTTGAGGAAAGGGAAGGGGAGGGGAGGCCCGGTCAAACAGATTTTTTTGAGAAAGGTTTTTGCCAGGAGGGAAGGCGGAAAAGGAAAACAAAAACCTTAAACCCCAAAAAAAAAAAGAAGGATAAAAATGGGGGCCTTTTTTTTCTTCACCTTTGGGGAAAAGGAAATTTTTGAAAACAAGGGAAAGGGGTTTTTTCCCCCAAACACCGGGGGGTAACCCCAATTGGGGTTTACAGAAAAAAATTAAAAAAAGGGTGAAATTTATTCATCCCCAAAGGGGGGGGGTTCCGGGTTGAAATAAAAAAACCTTTCATTACCTCCTTTTTGGGGGAGGGGGGAAACCGGGGGGGAAGGGTAAAGTTAAAAAACAATTTTAAAAAGGGATTAGTTGGGTTTTCCTTCCCAACACTTAAAGGGGGGGGGGGGAAGGTAAAGAATGAAACAAAAGAAAAAGGAAAAGGACAAAATACCGGGGAAACCCTTCTTTACCCCCCCGGGGGGGGGGGGGGGAAAAATTTTTGGGGGTAAAAGAGGGGGGATAGAATAAGCGTGTTCCTTTTTATTAAAAGGGGGGGGGGGGGGGGGGGAAGGGGTAAAGAATGAAACGAACAAGAAAAAGGACGGGGTAGAATAGCGTTTTTACCTTCCCACTTCAAAGGGGGGGGGGGGGGGGGGGGGGGAAAAAGGTAAAAAATTTGAAACGAAAAGAAAAAAGCCCAGGGATAGAATAGGGGGTTCCCTTTTTAACCCCCCATTTAAAAAGGGGGGGGGGGGGGGGGGGGCCAAGGTAAAAAATTTTAAACGAACAAGTAAAAGACAGGGGAAAATTTGCGTTTTACCTTCAATCCCCTTTCGGGGGGGGGGGGGGGGGGGGGGGCAAGGAAAAGAATGAAACGAACAAGAAAAAAGGACAGGGATAGAATAGGTTTTAAACCTTCATCACTTCAAAGGGGGGGGGGGGGGGGGGAAAGGTAAAAAATGAAACGAAAAAGGGTAAAAGACAGGGATAGAATAGCGTTTTAAACCTTCATCACTTCAAAAAGGGGGGGGGGGGGGGGGGGGGGGGGGGAAGGTAAAGAATAAAACGAAAAAAGGAAAGGACGGGGGATAAAATAGCGTGTTACCTTCTTCACTTAAAGGGGGGGGGGGGGGGGGGGGGAAAAGGTAAAAAAATAAAACAAACAAGAAAAAGGGGAAGGGATAGAATCCCCGTTTTAAATTTCCCATCACTTAAAAGGGGGGGGGGGGGGGGGGGGGGAAGGTTTAAAAAATGAAACGAACAAGAAAAAAGACGGGATAGAAAAAGGTGTTACCTTCACCCACTTAAAGGGGGGGGGGGGGGGGGGGAAAGGGAAAAAATTTAAAAACGAAAAAAGGTAAAAGACAGGGATAGAATAGCGTTTTTAATTTTTCATAATTTTCAAAGGGGGGGGGGGGGGGGGGGGGGGGCAAAGGTAAAAAATAAAACGAAAAAGAAAAAGGGAAGGGATGTTAGCGTGTTCCCCTTCTTTCCACTTAAAAGGGGGGGGGGGGGGGGGGGGGGGCCAATTTTTAAAAAATAAAACGAACAAGTAAAAGACAGGGATAGAATAGCGTGTTACCTTCATCTTAAAAGGGGGGGGGGGGGGGGGGGGGGGGGGGCAAGGTAAAAAAGAAAACAAAACCAAGAAAGGGGACAGGGATAGAAAAGGTTTGTTACCTTATCCCCCTTCAAAGGGGGGGGGGGGGGGGGGGGGGCAAAAGGAAAAAGGGAATAAAACGAAAAAGTAAAAGACAGGGAAGAATGCGTGTTCCCTTCCCCCACTTCAAAGGGGGGGGGGGGGGGGGGGGAAAGGAAAAGAATAAAACAAAACAAGTAAAAGACGGGGATGGGAATTTAGCGTTTTTTACCTTCATCACTTCAAAGGGGGGGGGGGGGGGGGGGGGGAAAAGGTTTAAAGGGAATGAAACGAACAAGTAAAAGACAGGGATAGAATAGCGTGTTACCTTCATCACTTCAAAGGGGGGGGGGGGGGGGGGGGGGCAGGTAAAGAATGAAACGAACAGTAAAGCAGGGATAGAATAGCGTGTTACCTTCATCACTTCAAAGGGGGGGGGGGGGGGGGGGGGGGGCCAAGGTAAAGAATGAAACGAACAAGTAAAGACAGGGATAGAATAGCGTGTTACCTTCATCACTTCAAAGGGGGGGGGGGGGGGGGGGGGGGGCCCAAGGTAAAGAATGAAACGAACAAGTAAAAGACAGGGATAGAATAGCGTGTTACCTTCATCACTTCAAAGGGGGGGGGGGGGGGGGGGGGCAAGGTAAAGAATGAAACGAACAAGTAAAAGACAGGGATAGAATAGCGTGTTACCTTCATCACTTCAAAGGGGGGGGGGGGGGGGGGGGGGGGGGCAAGGTAAAGAATGAAACGAACAAGTAAAAGACAGGGATAGAATAGCGTGTTACCTTCATCACTTCAAAGGGGGGGGGGGGGGGGGCAAGGTAAAGAATGAAACGAACAAGTAAAAGACAGGGATAGAATGCGTGTTACCTTCATCATTCAAAGGGGGGGGGGGGGGGGGGGGGCAAGGTAAAGAATGAAACGAACAAGTAAAAGACAGGGATAGAATAGCGTGTTACCTTCATCACTTCAAAGGGGGGGGGGGGGGGGGGGGGGGGCAAGGTAAGAATGATGAAACGAACAAGTAAAAGACGGGATAGAATAGCGTGTTACCTTCATCACTTCAAAGGGGGGGGGGGGGGGGGGGGGGGGGGGCAAGGTAAAGAATGAAACGAACAAGTAAAAGACAGGGATAGAATAGCGTGTTACCTTCATCACTTCAAAGGGGGGGGGGGGGGGGGGGGGGGGGAAGGTAAAGAATGAAACGAAACAAGTAAAGACAGGGATAGAATAGCGTGTTACCTTCATCACTTCAAAGGGGGGGGGGGGGGGGGGCAAGGTAAAGAATGAAACGAACAAGTAAAAGACAGGGATAGAATAGCGTGTTACTTCATCACTTCAAAGGGGGGGGGGGGGGGGGGGGGGGGGGCAAGCAAGGTAAAGAATGAAACGAACAAGTAAAAGACAGGGGGATTAGAATAGCGTGTTACCTTCATCACTTCAAAGGGGGGGGGGGGGGGGGGGGGGGGGCAAGGTAAAGAATGAAACGAACAAGTAAAAGACAGGGATAGAATAGGTGTTACCTTCATCACTTCAAAGGGGGGGGGGGGGGGGGGGGGGGGGCGGGGGCAAAGGTAAAGAATGAAACGAAACAAGTAAAAGACAGGGATAGAATAGCGTGTTACCTTCATCACTTCAAAGGGGGGGGGGGGGGGGGGGGGGGGGCAAGGTAAAGAATGAAACGAACAAGTAAAAGACAGGGATAGAATAGCGTGTTACCTTCATCACTTCAAAGGGGGGGGGGGGGGGGGGGGGGGGGGGGCAAGGTAAAGAATGAAACGAACAAGTAAAAGACAGGGATAGAATAGCGTGTTACCTTCATCACTTCAAAGGGGGGGGGGGGGGGGGAAGGAGGTAAAGAATGAAACCAACAAGTAAACGACATGGAGAGAACGGCGTGTTACCTTCATGACTTCACGGGGGGGGGGGGGGGGGGGGGGGGGGGGGGGGGCCAAAGGACAAGTAAAAGACGTGGGACAGAACGGCGTGTTACCTTCATGACTTCACGGGGGGGGGGGGAGGGGGGGGGGGGCAAAGGACAAGTAAAAGACGTGGACAGAACGGCGTGTTTACCTTCATGACTTCACGGGGGGGGGGGGGGGGGGGGGGGGGGGGGGCAAGGACAAGTAAAAGACGTGGACAGAACGGCGTGTTACCTTCATGACTTCCACCTCATCGGACGCGGCGGACGTGTGGTAGGACAGGGGTTTGGGGCAAAATTTTTAGTTTTTGCGAAACTGTACTATGAAAACGGGGGGGGGGGGGGAAA
>CM031627.1:36433370-36449273 GCA_018398815.1 Conus ventricosus | reverse complement strand
GTGAGCTTATAAATCATAGATTCCGGGTTTAGGCTAGTCTTTTGGATTAGTCGCTGTTTGTGTTTTTACGTTATAAGTTTAGATAGATTGGTTTTTAGCGCGAATCTTTTACATTTGTTTCTGTTTGTGTGCTGACGAGTTTTCTTTATGTACAATGGTTTTAGAATATTCTTGAGTGTGTGTGTGTGTGGTGTGTGTGTGTGTGTGTGTGTGTGTGTGTGTGTGTGTTGAGTGTGTGTGTGTGTATGTGTGTGTGTGTGTGTGTGTGTGTGTGTGTGGTGTGTGTGTGTGTGTGTGTGTGTGTGCTGATGGGCCATAGTTAACATAGAGTGGAGAGTGGTTTGAGGTTCATCGTTTGATTTTTCTCTGTTTGTGGGCTTAATGGTTACAGTTTCGAGTTCCGCCTACTTCTGTATCATTTTTTGTTTTACAATGATCACACTCCTCCCCTATTTTTCCGGTAAATTCTCCTCCTTACTGACGCCTGTGGTCCCTCCTCATCCTCTCCCTTCACTTCTGTCCTCTAAATCCTTTTATCTTCTTCATTCTTCTTTATCTTATCTTTAATTTTGTTTCCTCCTCCTCACCACCACCACCATCATCGTCGTCGTCGTCGTCGTCGTCGTCGTCGTCGTCTTCGTCTTCTTCATCGTCATACTCATCATCATCATCATCATCATCATCATCATCATCATCATCATCGTCGTCGTGGTCGTGGTCGTGGTCGTCGTCGTTATCATCATCACTTGCGAATTTACTTCAACGCATTGACAGCCCGAATGACCCTTTGCGTCAGCTGGCTGTACCCAACATTACCTTATTACTGTTGTTGTTCTTTTGTTCTTGTTTTTGTTAATAATGATGAAATAAAAAAAACAACAATAAAAAACTACAACAGCAACAACAACAACCCAAATCTACACCTACTCCTACTATACTACACTTCTACTACCTATACTATAAAAAATTGATAAAACAGTAAGGAGAAAATTTTTTTTTAAGTTGAAGAAAAATAAAACAAAAATAATCCTGAAATATTTATGATAAAAATAAAACACTAAAAAAAACAGTCATCCCATTCTCACCCACATCATTCCTCTTTCTTCATCTACTTCTTCTTAGAGCTATATCATTACGCTATTATCAAACAATTCTGTCTTTATTTATGGGCTGTACCTCCAATTAAAATCTCCGTAAAATTCTTGAAGTTAACTGCGGAAGAAACGCCCCTTCAAATGCGTCAATTTTCTACAACGACGCGCTTTTTTGGCAGGCAAAACGACGATTTACCATACCAGGCGGCCCTGCCGTGCTAAAAAAGATGTTCTGTATGTGTAGGGCCCAGTGGGAGGTTTTTGTCTTCAACAGGTCCTTCTGATTGGGTTTTTCCAACAGAAGCGGGTAAAACTGGGGGCAAAACGTAGGCACGGGGCCGCAGGGCCCAAATTTTCCGGGCCAACCTGAATTTTGGCCTGCTATAAAAAAAGCAGACCCCCTCCAGGTTCGATGGAAGGTGTAGACCATATGAAAGAGAAAGAAAACGTTTTGTGAGATTAATTAAGGCATGTTCAGTTGAGCTCTGTGCCGGGCCAGCGGCAAAAAAGATGCCTAAAACCTGTTTGGTGCTGTTGCATACGGGGGGTGGGTTTTGATTTGGGGGGGGAGGGGGGGAAGGCTGAAAGGGTGTGAGGGGAGGAAAAGGGGTTAGTGGAGGGAAGGCAATGGGATTGTTTTTTTTTCCTTCAATCGCGTGGAAGGTAAAAATGTTCACCCACAGCCAAGGAAAATTTGATGTTGATACAGTCAACTTAAATTCAACGAAAAATAAAATAAACAAAGGGCCCTTTGATTTGGGCCCATTACGGTGTAGCTAAGCGATAAGGGGAATTTAGGAGACCACACTTTTAAAAACGAGTTCCGACCATGTTTTTTCCCATATGTTTTTGTTCAAAAAAAAAAATAACTGGTTTTAATTATATGTCCTGCCATGCCACATAGATGCAAAAGCGGGGAAATTCCACAAATTTGTCCTATTTTCAGGGAACTGTATAAACGGGGTTTTAATAAATGTCCCTTACGTCAGGATTTCAGAGAGGCATTGCCTAGACTTACAGACATTGAACCCTCTCGTGTACTGTGTATCAAAAAAAAGTGTGTGTGTGTGTGTGTGTGTGGGGGGGGGGGGTTTGGGGGGGGGGGATTAAATGCCCATTCCCTTCTCTTTTTCTCCTCTCTGCGTCTGTTCTATTTTAGTCTGTTTTCCGTCTGTCACTGTCGTCAGTTCCCTTTTTCTCTCTTTCTTTCTCTGTTTCTCTGTCTGTCTCTGCTCTTCTGTTTTTGTACAATTGCAATCTCTTCTACATGACACTTAAAACGAATCGATGATCAACCCTTAGCAATTATATTGCCGAACTAGTAAAATCAGAAAAAAGTCATTTCCCAAAATTTAAATTTCCTTTTGAAAACATTTTTCTGTTTCTATTCAGTCCTGGGGGTCATTGATTCTGGACAATCAATGGAATGTTTACGAGATGCGTTTTTTGGGTTTTTTTGTTTTTTGTCCAACACAATTTTAGAACGGGGACTTTGATGTTGAGGGGGTTACACAGACAAAATTTTGACTTTTGGGTAAATTTTTTTTCGAAATTTTTTCTTTATAGGGGAAATAATTTCCGCCCCCTGTCAAACCGAAACAGCTATTGACATTAAAATAATTTGAGTCATTGAGTCGGTTTATATCTCGTCTTTCTTTCTCTTCTGCCGTTCATAAGTGAGCAAGGGGTGTCTTTGAAAAAAATTATTACCTCTTTTTCTTTTGCCCGACCCCAAAACGTAACCATGGCAACGGAGGCCACCTTCCCCCAAACCCGGACCCCTTGACGCCCCCAAACCACTGTCCTTGTGTGGGCCCCTTTTGTCTGGCCCCCCGTCATTCTCCTTTAAAGGACGTCATCTCCCGGGAAAATTTTCCCACGACATGCAACAAGAGGGGGGCCTGAAACTTGCTTGTCGCAGTGTGGACAACCTGGACACCCCAAAGGGGCCCGGAAATTTTGCCGTAAACCCGCCCTTTGCCGAACAGATGGGGCAGCCCCTGTCCGGAAGGTTGGTCACCCAAGGAGTTGAATAAAGCCACGCGTTCAGTGTCTGCTGCCCCAACAAACAGGCGCCAAGTTTGTTGGATTGT
Organism: Conus ventricosus; assembly: GCA_018398815.1. Classification (NCBI taxonomy): domain Eukaryota; kingdom Metazoa; phylum Mollusca; class Gastropoda; order Neogastropoda; family Conidae; genus Conus; species Conus ventricosus. The sequence goes on along the minus strand of CM031627.1, from coordinate 36,446,086 downwards.
CGGATATTACTGTGATATCTGTTCGCTAATATTGCAAGAGTCGTTTTTTAAAGGACATTTCTTCACCGCTGTCCCAGCTTTTGCAAAATTCACCTGCGCCACGTGCCACCCCCACATCCAGCTCGGGATGCTCTTCCGCCTGCCACTCCCCCGGGCATATTCGTAACCTCCCTACCCCCGTCAGGCCCAAAAGGGTTTGGGTGTGAACGAGGGAATGATGGGTGGGGAAGCAATGCTTTTTGTTGCGGGAAGCTTCCAGAGAAAAGCTGAAAGTGAAAACCTCCTGCGGACACCCTGTTTTTGGCAAGAATTGCTGCGGCGTCCCTGGAAATGAAAGTCCTCGACCCCTATCACATTTCTTGCCTCTTTTTAAATCACCCAATACAGACACCGGGGCATTTCGCATCCAAGAAAGGGTTTTCCGATTCACCAGAAGTAAAGACAGAGGCTTTGGGAGGGCTGTTGGCGTCAGGCAAGGCGTCATTTCCCCGCCCGGCGATGGAAGAGATACACCCAACTGGATCCCTTTTAAAAACCTTGCGGTTATGGATTGGGCTGAGAACGTGTGGGTGGATAGGGGGGTGGGGAGGGGGGGGGGGGAAAGACGGGGGGGGGGGGGGGGAGTGGGGGGGGGTGTGTTCTAAATTTAATAGAATATTATGCCCATTTTTTTTGTCTTTTCCCTTACCCTCATAGTTATGGGGGGGTTTTTAAAACGTTATGAAAAATTTAACAAGAAATTTCGAAAAAACAAGAAATGAAAGAAAAAAAGGGGGAAAGATGAGTGGAAAAGAAGAAAAGAAGAGAAAATATGATGATGACGAAAAGAGGGAAACGAGGGACCTTTCAAGGATAACCGGAAATTATACTGTTCAGAATGATAACCGTGTGGGTGACACTTTTAGGAGATAACTGTGAGGGGAATTTTAAAATGATCCGGTGGGACACTGTTCAATGATACCGGGTAGGGACATTGTTGAATATACATTGTGTGGTGACATTGTTCGGGATTTATCCCTGTGAGGTGACACTTTCAGAATTAATTTTTGGGAGGTGACTTGTTCAGAAGAAACCTGTGTAGGTGACATTTCAAAATGATACACGGTGGGTGACACTTTTCGAATGACACGGTGGGGACACTGTTCAGAATGATCCGTGTAGGGCACTGTTCAAATGTACCTGTGTAGGTGACATTTTTCAAAATGTACGTGTAGGGACATTGTTCAAATGATAAACGTGTGGGTGATTTTTCGGGATGTACACTGGTAGGGGACACGTTGGGATGAAAATTGAGGTGACACTGTTAGAGTGATACACTGGAGATGACATTTTTTTCAGAAGATACCGTGTAGGTGACCTGTTCAGAGTATACACTGTGTAGGTGACACTGTTCGGTGAACACTGTTGGTGACACTTTTTTCAATATACACTGTGTAGGTGCACTTTTCTGAGAAATTTGGTGGTGACACGTTCAGAGTTACACTGGTGGTGACCTTTTGGGATGATACACTGTGTGGTGCCTTTTCGGAATGATAACTGTGTAGGTGACACTGTTCGGTGAAAACCCGTTGGGTGACACTGTTAAATATCACTGGGGTCACGTTAAATGATACACTTTGGGGCGACACTGTTCGAACATACACTTTTGGGTGCATTTTTTCGGGAAATACCTTTGTAGGGAAACCCGTTCCGAACGTCACTGTGTAGTGACACTGTCAAATAATGCACCATGTGGGTGACATTTTTCGGGATAAAAAAAATTGTGGATAATAAATTCTGCAGGGTGTTAAACCTAAAATGTTAAATTGTTTTTTGGGTAAAAATTGTATCTTATTTTTTAAGTCTAAGAAGATTTAAAAATTGTTTTTTGGGTGAAAAATTATTTGCTGATGATTGAACAGTCTAAAAAACCTTTTGAGGGCGAAAAACTGGTTAGCTCTCAACTTTCTTTGGGGGGAGGGGGGGGGGGGGGGGGAGGAGAGGAGGGTAAACTGTGCAAGTGCCAACGGTTTAAAAGGTAATAAACTGAAAAAACGATCGAGTGAAAGGGTTTCCAGAGTGAGTGACAGCTATGTAGGTTAACACTGTAAAAATGAAAGGTTGTGCTGGGAAAAATGATGGGGGTGATATTTGTATGGGGCAAAAACTATTAGGATCTGTTTGTAGGGTTAGGTTGTAGGGGGCAATAAACATGGGAATAATTTTTTGGTGATTTAGGTGAAAAAAAATTTTAGTTTTTAAACGAAAAAAAAAAGGGGGGGGAAATTCAAAAAGTAACAAAAGTCCACGGGAGAAAAAATTCCCAGATGACAAGTCCCCAGCACAAAAAACAACAAGGGTGTGGGAAATGTGTAGGGCTGAAACAGCCAAAGTGACAAACTTTTAGGGCCAGGAAATGGTGACCCCCTAACAAACTGTCGTTTGAAAAAGTGGAGAAATGGATGAAAATTTAAAATGGCCGGGGTACAAAATTCATTTGCCCAAATGCCGGGGATTAAAAAAAACCTGTTTGACCCAACCCATTTTCTTTTTTTTTCTTTTTTTTTTTATTTTTTAGTTTTTTATCAATTTTTTTTTTTTGATAAAATTCAGGTGAAAAGTACCACGACTGACACGGCCCAGGTGAAAACAGGTCTAAGTAACAAGGGCCTGGGATAAAAAAAAAAAAGTAAAATAAAAAGCTAGATAAATTAAAACCCCCTAAAAACCCCCCCCCCCCCCCCCCCAAAAAAAAAAAAAAAAAAAAGGGCAAGCCACAAAAATTTGGGGAAACGATGACGATGACGAAAATATGAAAAAATGATGAGATGAGATGATGATATGATGATGATGATGATGATGGATGTGCAAAGTGATGATGTTGAGACAAACGACGACAAAAAATGATGTGTTGATATGAAATGATGAAGACGTGATGATGGATTGTGTGCAGGGTGATAAGTAAAGATGTGATGGTGGAGATAGATGATGTAATTGATGATGTAAAAAAGAGTTGATAATGATGATTATAAGGTGAATTGATAGAAAAAAGATGATATGAATATTTTTTTCCCACAATCAAGACAGTCCAATCTAACTGGAGAGATGATAAAGATGAGTGATAATATATGTAGAGCATGGGATAACGAGGGATGAGATGATGATATAAAGATGTGATGATGATGATAATGTTGAGCATAGTGAAAATGAGATGATGAGTGATGTCCACGATCAAAGCCCAAATTAAACCGGGATGATGATGATGAGATGATGATGAGAGATGATGAGAGATGATGATGATGATAAATGACGACGCGACGACGACGACGAGATGATTAAAAGATGATGATGATATATGATAAATGATGATGTGTGGTTGAAATGATGCACTGTATAATGGGATATGATGAATTGGTGATATGATGATATGATAGATGAGATGAGATGTTTGTCCACAGACCCCAGCAGTAAAGATCAACCCTCCACACCCAGTTGGACACCCCCCCTCCTCCCCCCCACCCCCCATTTACTCAACCGCCCCCAGCCACCCCCATACCATCCACACCTTCCCCCCCACGTTACGTCAAAACGGCGACCCCCCCAACGTCTGTTCCGATGTCGCCAACAACACCAGACGACGGGGGAAAAACCCTGGTCTTCGCCATTGTATGTTGCCCAACGACCCCTAGTCTGGTGGACATCAACAACGAAAAGGGTGAAGGTGAGGGGGCCCGGCCCCCCTCCACGTGTCTCCCTCTCTGCCCCTTAGTGTCACCACCCGCCGGCTCTGTTGCCTGACGGCCTGGTTCCCTTTTGAAAAACACTTTTTTCCCCCCCTGACTATCTGTTAAAGTGACAGATACATGACAGTGACGCAGGGATAAAAAGGGTTAGGGGATCGGGTGTAGCGGGACAGGGTGACGGCGTTGGGGGCCCAGTTTGGGGAAAGATGACGCGCCTGTGCCTGAGTGTGACCAGACAGGGGGGTGGGGTCGAAACTGACCCCCAGCTGACGGGTCTAAAAGGAAAAACCAGATAAATCTTGATGACGGGGACAACCCGCCCGGTTCTGACTGCGGACGAGGGGTCCCCCGGGTGGAGGTCATTTTCTGGCACGTCACCCCCCCTATGCCCACACTGACCTCGGTCCCCCGAAAGGGGGGTTGCAGACGGCGGGTGTCATCTACATAGCGAGGGGGATGGTCGTTGTGTGTTGTGAGGAACGGGGGGACGGGAGGCCTGCTGCCCTTTACCTCAGTGTCCCGGGGTACGCCACCTTTTGGGGGCTTGTGTCTGACCAGGACTGGACTCGGGGGTGACAGGGGACATTTTAATGACGACGTTTGTTTGTGGTATGACTTGGGAAATTTTGACCTGCCCTCACTCAGTATGGGGTTTGTTGGTGTGTGTGTGTGTGGGGTTTTGTGTGTGGGGGTGTGTGTGTGTGTGGGTGTGTCGGTCGTCCGCTGTCCGTCCTTTTTATTTCTTTTACATTCTGTTTATCTATTTTTCTGCTCGTTTTTCTTTTTTTTGTAAACATTCCTGTGTTTTTTTGTCTTTTTCCCTGTCATTTACCCATCTGTCTGTTAACCCTAGCTGTTTATCTGTCATCCACTCCCCTACCCCTCCTGCGGGGGATGACGTTGCAGCGGTCCCTCACTGCGAGACTGATGAAGATCGGGGGAAACACAACCTGGTTCCCTTTTCTCTGCACCCTTTCACTTTGCCACGTGACGTCCAAATTTACGTGACGTCAATGTTTCTTTCATTGAAGGTCGTTTCTGGGGGCCCAGGTCGTTTTCCCAAAACCCAAAAATTTTTCAGCAATTGTTATTGAAAACGCTAACAGCAAAACGTGAAGGCGAAAGACCCGTTGTGTTTCAACAAAAGAGGGGACGTGAAAATTTTAGTAGTTAAATCAACAGTAAATTCCCCCATACATTGAAGAATGATTAAAAAAAACAAGAGAGATAAACTGGAATGATTAGGGTAAAAAATCAGCTTAAATTTCAGGTAAAATTGGGTTCACTGCCCCATTTTTTTTACGTTGTTTCCAAAAAGTTTGACAACATCTTCATACATGTTTTTATGCTCCAAGAAGTGTTGGGATTGACGTTTTAAAAAACTGTGGACCAACTTCCTTTTTGGGAAATAGAAATTTAAAAAAGGGGAAAAAAAAATTGACACATCTTGATCACAACGTTTTTAAAGCATTTCCTTTTGTGAAAACAATTCCCCCCCCCCCCCCCCCCCCCCCCCCCCCCCCCCAATTTTCTGCTTGGGCAAGATACAAAATTGTCTCAGGTTAAGAAACCTGAAAAAATGAAGATTTCGACGATCACATCAGTTATTTTGAACGAATAAAAAAAGAAAACAATGTAAATTTTTTTTAAGAAAGTAACGCACACTGGGTTTGTGTTGTTTGCGATTCCTTTTTAAAAAGAAATGGTGCTCTGTTAAAAAGGGGAGAGAGAGAGAGAGGAGAGAGAGAAGGGGGGGAGAGAGAGAGAGAGAGAGAGAGAGAGGGTTAGTTTGCAGAACAAATTTGAACCAAAGCAAAAAGGCCACAGCTCTTCAAAAAAAGAATAAACTCAAACCCCAATACAAGTAGATCACCCCAACACTGAAACAATGAAGTGTGGTGTGTGGTGTGTGTGTGTGTGGTGTGGTTGGTGGTGTGTGTGTGTGTGTGTGTGTGTGGTGTTGTATATTCGTTTTTACCATACAGAGCTGGAGGGGTGACGTGACCAAAAATGTGGACAGTCAGGGCCTGGCCTCAGCATGAGCAACAGGGCAGAGGCGTGGGGAAAAGGTCCAGTCCTTCATATTGTCCCCAGTCCTTCAGTTGCCATCCTCCCCTTCTTTGTCCCTCCACTTTTATGTTTTTCCATCCCCAAACCCCGTGTCCATTTTCCCTTCCTTTATGTGTCCATCCAGTCCTTCATTTGTCCATCCCCATCCCCCATGTTGTCCATCCCTCCCTCCCCTTCATGTTGTCCATCCAGTCCAGTCTTTATGTTTTCCATCCCTCCTTCAGTTCCCCCAGTCCCTGTCCATCCTCCTTCATGTTGTCCACCATCCATGTTTCCATCCAGTCCTTTATGTCGCCATCCCGTCCTTCATGTTTCCTCCCGTCCCTTTAGTTTCCCAACCGTCCATCCTTCATGTTGCCCATCTGTCCTTATTTTGTCCATCCACCTTCTGTTGTCAACCGTCCGTCCTTCTGTTGTCCCCCCGTCCAGGCCTGATCCACTTTCCCCCGGGGCCCAACGGTTCACGATGATGAAAATCTTTTCCCCTTCTCATTTTGGATAGCTTAGACACAAGCCTGACTAAGGTGGGGGATTTCATGGGTTTTATTACTTGACAAACTATATTTTATTTTTCATGCAAATGCAACCACACACACACACACACACACACACACACACACACACACACACACACAAACGCATGCACCACGCACGCACGCCGCGCGCGCGCAAAAACCCCCACCATCACTGTTCTGATTGTAAAAAAAATATTCCCTTTAACATGACATATTTCTGTTTTTTGTTGCTTGAATTCACCTGCATGGGTTCTAAATTTTTTACCGGTTTATCACAAAACAATGTATATTTTCATAAAAATAAATCTCTGTTTGCGTCCCTTGAATTATGTGGGGATTAGATTCTGTAAAATAATACATATGTTTTCCCCCCTTACATTTACAACGTATTTGTCCAAAAAGGTTTTTGTACCCGGGGACCCTTCACAATGTTTTTGGCGTGCGGATGTGTATGCTTTTATAATGTACGTATGTTGTAAAATTTTTTTTCGATTTTTTTTTTTTTTTTTGTTTTTTTTTTGGGCAACCTTTCTTTCCAAACAAATCCCTTTTTCCCACTTGGCGTTCCTTTTTTTTTTCAAACTTCGATTTTCAACTTTTGATTCCTATAAAAAACCCTTTTAAGTTTTCTTTTCCGCGGAGGGAAAAATTTTACTTTTTTTGGCTTCTCGGAGGGAAATGTCGGCAAAAATTCCCGAAAAATTTCTTTTCTTCTTCGTTGCAACTTCGCCCTTCGTCATTTTCCCTGGCTTTTTTCAGCTTGGGCCCCTAAACCCTCTGGGCCCCCAACGGCTTCGGGCTGTTTTCCCTTTTCACAGTGGTGCCTTTTGTCGATAGCACCAGCCTGAGTCTCCTTTCTGGTGTTCCCCTTTTATCTCCCCGCAACTTGTGCAAGGATGACGGTTTTGCGGTACAATTTTACCCGTTTTTTTTTCGGTGGCCTTTGTTAAAATCCCCTAGTTTTGGGCCGGACAGCACCCGTTTTCCTCCCCCCAGCCCTTCCCAGTGATCCCAGGGCGTGTGAAAGGTCAGCGTTCCCCCCCCACCCCCACCCCTATCCTCCACACTTTGTTTCCCTTTATTCTCCTGGTGGAACACGAGGCTGGGGGTATTCCTTGGGGGGGAGGTTGCGTCATGCTTCCACCAACGTTGTTCACGGGGCAGACAGTTTCCCGGAAAGGGGGGTTTCCCCAGGGGGCCTTGCAGTAAAGGGGGAGCCCGGGGTTTATCCTGGTTGGAGGGGGTTGGGCGTCCCCCTGGCGCCCCGAAACAGGTATGTTTACTGAGAGTCTACCGTCGAACACAGGATGTTTTTTGAGGTCTGCCCCTCAAAACAGGGATGTTTAGGAAGTCTGACCGTCAAACACAGGTAGTTTAGTGAAGTCTGACCGCAGAACAAGGGGAGTTTAGTGAGAGGTGGAGGGAAATGACCGGGTGATGGAATGGGAGTCTGTTCGATATGATTATTTTTTTCATTTTATTTTTTTTTGTTTTTTGGGCGCCTTAAAAACTAATGACTGGTCATATGCGGACACTGTTCCCCCGCTTGTGTTTTGACCTTCCTCCTCCCACATTGTATTTAACCTTCCCCTCCCTACATTGTATTTTTCCTTCCCCCCCTACATTTTATTTTGACCTTTCCCCCCCTTCATTGTATTTGACCTTTTCCCTCCCTACTTTTATTTGATTCCTCCTCCCCACATTATATTTTTTCCCTTCCTTTTTTCTAATTGTATTTGACCTTTTTTCTCCCCACATTTTATTTTGACCCTTCCTTCTCCCACATTGAATTTTGACCTTCCCCTCCCCACATTGTATTTTTTTACCTTCCTTCTCCCTACATTGTATTTGACCTTTTTCTCCCCACATTGTATTTTTTCCTTTTCCTCCCCCCACAAGGGTTGTATGGTCGTCTGTTTTCGAGGGTTCCGTTTCCGACCAAGCTTGGCGCTCCTTTCTGGTCCCCAAAAGTTTCTGTCTTGGGGTTGTTCCATGTGTCGGGGGATTTCCGCAGCGTTTTCAAGCTCCCTCACTTTGGGGCATTTATTTGGAATAGTCTTCCATCGCGGGGACCCACATTGGGTTTGCGCTTCGTGTGTCTGAGCCCCCTTTTGCGTTTTTTTGCGTTTCTCGAACCAAGTGGTCTCTTCGTGTTTGCTGTTGGGCGTTTTTCTGCGTTTTAATCGAACCAAGGGCCTGCTTTCGTTTTTGACTGTTGGGCGTTTTCTGCGTTTTATCGAAACCCAATGTCTCTTTCGTGTTTTTACTGTTGGGGTTTCCCCCCGTTTTTTCAATGACCTTTTTGTTTTTTTTTCCTCCAGTGCCCTTTATACAGGGGGCCTGTTTGATGATGTCCTTCACAGATGTTGTCCTTGCCCTTTCAGCCCGTTTAGAAACAAAAAAAGAGAAAAAAGAAAACCCACTGTCATAAAAAAGTGTGGGGTGTGTGTGTGGGGTGTGGGTGTTGTGTGTGTGGTGTGGTGTTTTGTGTGTGTGTGGGTTGTGTGTGTGTGTTGTGTTGTGTGGTGTGTGGTGTGTGTGTGTGGTGTTTTGTTTGGGTGTTGCGTGCGTGTGCGTGGAGTGTGCTGTGTGTGTGAATGTTTCGCTGAATATTTCATTTCATGTCGGGTTCCCCTGTGTTTTTTTATTTTTGATTCTTTTTTCTGTTTTTGTTGTTGTTTATGATGTTGTTGTTTGTTGCTGCTTTTCTTTTTTATATTATTTCCCTTTAAAAGTTGAAAAATGTTGTATTTTTCAAAATTTTTTAAATCAAACTTTGTGATAATTGCTGAATTTTTTTGTTTCTACCTATGTTTTTGTGGATTTTTTTTTTAGTCTTTTTATTTTGGTTGAATATCTTTTGTGCCCAGATAATGCTAGGTTTTGCTTTTTTTTTTTTTTTTTTTTTTTTTGCTTTTTTTTTTTTTGAGTTTTACTTTAGGCGCGAAACTGAATGCTTGTTTCTGGAAAAATTTTCAGCCCCCGGCCGTCTCTGCTTTCCACAACCGTAAACGTCACGAAATTGGGGGTGATGTGAACCTGAGCTGCAGTAAGCGACAATGTAAAAAACAAGGAAAAAAACTGAAAAGAACTTGAGCTGCAGTAGCTCATATATGTAAAGATCAGATAAAAATTCATGAAAAGAACTTTAGTGCAGTGAGCTGTATTTTGTAATTCAGAGAAATAAAAAAAAAGAACACGAGGTGGGTAAACTTTGTACATGCAAATGTTCGGGGAAAAAAAAAAGAAGTAAACCTGAAAATGAGGTAAACCATGAATATGTGAAAACACAGGAATGAAATAAAAAAATTAATTTTTGGTGATTTGACCTTTAAGTCGGTTGATGGTTGACCCACATAAAGGCACAAACTAAGACAAAAAAATTTGGAAACTTTCACAGAATCAGTTTTGGGTTTGAGGTCTTTTTGTTGGGTAAGAGCGCGGGGTTTTCCCGTGCTCTCACCTTTCGAAGCACACAACAAAAGGATGGCAAAACACCCTGTGTCCGTCTTCACCTTTCTTTCTGAAGCCACAACATGAAGCCCCAAAAACCCGTGTCTCTTACCCCTTTTTTTTACTGAAGCACTCAAAATGAAAGGGCACAAACACCCGGTCTGTCCCTTACCCATTTCTTACTGAAGACACAAAAATGAAAGGGCACAAACACCCTGTGTCTCTACACCCCTTTCTTCTGAAACACTCTACAATGAAGGCACAAACACCCTGTTCTCTATCCCCCTTTTTTACTGAAGCACTCTACAAAAAAGGAAAAAACACCCGGTCTCTATCCCCCTTTCTTACTGAAAACATCAAAGAAGGGGCCCAAAACACCCTGTGTCTCTAAACACCCCTTTTTTACTGAAGCACTTACAAAGAAGGACACAAACACCCTTGTCTTTTCCCCCCTTTCTTTCGAAGAACACACAAGGGGACAAACTACGGGTTTTGGGCCCAAAAAAATACTTTGTGAATTCTTGCAACCTCTCCCAAGCACCAAAAATTCTTAAAAAGACGATCAAGTTTGATCACTTTTTACTGTTAACATTTTTGACCATTTTTTTCTCAAAAATTTTTCGGTGTGAAGAACGGGGGGAAGGGGGGGGGGTAGGGGGGGGACACAGACAAGAAAGGAAAATTTTAACAAAAAAGTTTCTTTTGTGTTTCAGTTTTCTAGGGGGGTTTCAGTTCACAGAGGATCTCTCAACCCCCCACGCGGCGCACGCACCACACACACGCACCACGCACGCACCACGCACCACCACGCACGCAACGCACACACCACACACACACATAACACCCCTCAGGGCTCAAAAACCTCACGTTACCGTCCACTGGGGAAAAATCCTTTATTTGTGATTTTTCAATGGACGTGAAAAAAACATGACCAGCTTTAAACCGCCAGTTGCCTTCCTTCTCCCCCTTTTTAAACCCCCCCATCCTCACCCCAGTCCTCCCTCCCCCTTTTTTTAAACCCCCCCATCCTCACCCCAGCCCCTCTCCCCCCTTTTTTAACCCCCAATCTCCATCTCTCCCCCATCCCCCTCTCCTCCCTTAAACCCCTCATCTCTCATCTCTCACCCCAGTCCCTCCCCCTCCCCCCTTTTTTCAGACTCATCTCTCTCTCTCCCCCAGTTCTCTCCTCCCCTTTTTTAACCCCCTCCTCCCCCCCAGTCCTCTCTCCCCCCTTTTAACCCCCCCACTCTATCTCTCACCCCAGTCCCCCTCCTCCCCTTTTTAAACCCCATCTCTCACCCCATCCTCTCTCCTCCCCTTTTTAAACCCCCCATTTTCATCTCCACCCAGTCCCCCTCCCCCCCTTTTTAACCCCCATCTCTCATCTTCACCCCAGTCCCCCCCCTCCCCCTTTTTACAAACCCCCATTCTCCCTCTCTCACCCTGTCCCCCCCCCCCCCCACCTTTTACAAACCCCCATCTCTCACCCCCGCCTCTCACCCCCCCCCCCCTTTTTTCACCCCCCCATCTTATCCTTTTTCCCCCCCAGTCCTCTACCTCCCCTCTGCCCCCAAAAACACACACCCCCTTCCCCCATTTTGTCCTGGGCTGAATTCCTGTCCCCAGGATTTGCATGGTTGGGGTGTGTCCCCATGAGTAGCATTTTTTTTGGGTGCTATCCCCAGTGAGGTAGCATTTTGTTGGGTGCTGTCCCCCGTGAGGTAGCATTGGTTTTTGGGGTGCGTCCCCAGTGAGGGAGCATTTTGTTGGGGTGTGTCCCCCGTGAGATACATTTTTTGGGTGCATCCCCTGAGGAGCATTTTGTTGGGGGCTGTCCCCGTGAGGTACATTGTGTTGGGGGGCTGCCCCCGTGAGGGGAGCATGTGTTTGGGGGCGGCCCCAGGAGGAGCAAATTTTTTTTTTGGGGGGGGGCCCCCTTTAGGGAGCATGTTTGGGTGCTTCCCCCGGAGGGAGCACTGTGTTGGGTGCTGCCCCCGTGAGGGCATTTTTTTGGGTGCTGTCCCCCTGGGGGAGCTTTTGTTTGGGGGGCTGTCCCAGTGAGGTAGCTTTTGTTGGGGGCTGCTGTCCCCAAAAAGGGCAATTTTGTTGGGGTGCTGTCCCCCGGGGGTAGCTTTTTTGGGGGCGTCCCCATGAGGTAGCATTGTGTTGGGGTGTGTCGCCAGTGAGGTAGCTTTTGTTGGGGGGCTGTCCCCCGTGGGGGTAGCATTGTTGGGGGGTGTCCCCATGGGTGCATTTTGTTGGGGTGCTGTCCACAGGGGGTAGCATTGTGTTGGGATGCTTTCCAGTTTCCCAAGTTTGGGAACGAGCTATTTTCTCCTTTGGTTTGTCTTGAAATTTTTTTATTTAGGACGCCATCGAAACGAAATAAACGGTTTTAGAAGAAAAAGTGTTGCTGAGAGAAATTATTTTCTATTTTTTTGTAATGGAAAAAATAGCGAGAAATAAGAAAGACCTTTAGTTTTAAGATGACTTCCACTCACGTGACACAGAAAATAAAGTCAGTGGGACACAAACGAAACAGAACAGTACAAACGAACAAAAACAGCACACACACACACACACACACACACACACACACACACACACACACACACACACACACACACACACACACACACACACACACACAACCTTTCGAGGGAGAAGGGGGGTGGAGGTGGGGAAGTGGCACCACCACAACAAATCACATATTCCACAAAAAACAGAGACCAGATTTATCAGGGACATCAGGCGGTGATTTCTTTTTCTCCCTGGCTGACGTCCCTTTGCTGTACTCTTGCAGCAGCTCAAGGGAATGGATCAACTCAGACCTGTGAGAAACATCAGGAGTGTGTGACTGTTTTCAGGGACAGCCACAATCATCACATCAGTGTTTGGTGCTGCACGTTGGTGTAGGCATCATGTCAACTGTTTCATCAAGTGAAGTCGCTGGCAC
>CM031627.1:36406302-36421302 GCA_018398815.1 Conus ventricosus | reverse complement strand
GATCTGGGGAACCACTTTGAACCTTTCTAATCACAATGACGTCATCCAAAAAGGACCAAACCACAAGCATATAAAGAGACATCATTAATCCAGCATATCACTACAATCTTCCAATCGAAGAGTATTGTCTGAAAATTGTCATGTTACTACTAAACATGCCCCTGCTACGAAGAGAAAACCCAATCGTTCTTAAAAAACTGAAAAGCATATGAATGAATATGCAAGATCGAGAAGGGGGGGGGGGGGTGGAGGGAGTAGAGAAACAATGAGATACACACGTAAAGACATACTAGACAAAAAAGCATTCTACCAGTTCAATTCAATCTATAATATATATATATATATATATATATATATATATAATATATATATATATATGTATATATATACATATAATATGTATATATATATATACATACATATATATATATATATATAAATATATAGAGAGAGAGTGGAGAGAGAGAGAGGAGATGAGAGAGAGATGAGAGAGAGAGAGAGAGAGAGAATGCTGAACAATTAAGTAGTGGGGGGGGAAAACAGTGCAGGTTAACAATTCTTCAGTCGTTATAGTAATGACTTTGCAAAGATTTGAACTTAAAAAAAAAAGATTGAAGAGAAGAAAATGGGGGGAATATATTATAACTGAGAAGCCCTTCACTAGCTGCCCGAGGGAACCATCGTAATCCCTCTCGAAGGCACATTTATTTGATTGCCTGCTCCTAGGCCTTTCGTCCGCTGGATCGGACTCATCAGGAGACACGGCTGATTGTGTCTGTGCTCTTGGTGTCAAATAGAGACACACCACAGTTATATATATATAACACAAAAAAGGAACGAGTCACAATACACTAATTTTTTTTCGTTTGCTGTTATTATTGGAGACAAAACACAATTTTTTTTAAAAGTGGAGAAAAAAATTCTTTGAGCAGAGGAAACTGCGTGGAATTCTGAGATACTAATCTAAAATGTACGAAAAAACCCGACGACTAGTTCTATTTGTGGAGGCTTCGTGCCTGCACTGCTAGCGGTGATTGGTTCGTGTATCATTGTCCTCGTTTGACTTCACTCTGTCCAGCAGTTAGTTTTGGGCGAGATGACGGCAGGCGGAAACTGACAAACGTTCAAAGTAAATCCGCCAGTTAACATGGACGAACATATTACAAGGTAAAACACGACGCGTTTCGACCTCTCAGGTTTTCTTGCAAGAAAACAACATTCAGGACAATGAAGACCAAGAACGAGCAATCCCTTATCTTCTCAAATTCGGCGTAAGATGGGTGTTGCCACAATGCCGATCAACATCCGTCTTGCGTCGAATTCGAGAAGATAAGTGACTGCTCGTTCTTTCTTTCCATTGTCCTGAATGCTGCTTATGTTGCGTGAAAAAGACCTGAGAGGCCAACACGCGTCGCGTTTTGTCTTGTAATTTGTTTGTGCGTGTTAACTGGCGGATTTACTTTGAATTCCTTTTAAGTTTACTATCAAGCAGTTTCGTTCTACTCGCATGGTTTTCTGAAGTTCAGACCTCACACTCATTTCTTGCTTTTTTCTTTCTTTCACGTTCCCGGCTATGCTAGATCCTCAATCCAGTTTGAATTAATGAAACCTCAAGCATAGGCTGAAAGGTTTTTCACCACATTTATTTAATGCTTTTACATAGTGATTCTAGTTTTTCCAGCAAGTTACGTCTTCACTGCACTTTCTTTTCGTTTTGATGTCTACCCTTCGCTGGCTGCTTTGGGCTGTTGTTGCATTCTGTTTTCAATCCTTGGAAATGAGAATACCTCAGAATTATAGAATGTGGTATGTCTCCTTTTGGGTGCCAATGGCACACTACGACTGCTGACCGAGCCGTTCAAAAAATAGTATTGAACGATGCAATCCTGGTAAATCATTCCAAGGTGTTTAAGGAGGTCAGTCCTTTCAATATATTAGGGAGCAGGAATTAGTCATTAAAAATATATCAAACAATTTAAACGGTCGCTTTCTTTAAACTGCTGTCTTTCTCCTCCGTGCATTTAAATTTAGCAATTATTTCCCCGAATAAGCGACGTGATAACGTAAACCAACAGCTGTATGCAAAATTTCGATTTCTCTTACGCCGAAATTGATTAACATGCATTTCCATACTCTAGCTCAATTTGACAAATCTAAGATTTTGTTTTGTAAATGTCCAAGTCTACGTGATTCCAAAAGTAAAGTGTCTTCGTCTGTCACTGAACATATTTTTATTTTACCATTTCAATACATTATCCGAACTATATTTCATGTACGTGTTGCTTGTCACTTTACATGTAAGTATCCCTATGACTTTAATGACAGGCGCCTGATATAGGTAAGGGGGAATAGAAATACACATAAAACGACGACCACAACAGCAGACGTGTGTGAGATGGGTGGAGTAAAGAAAAACCAAGCAAAAAGACGATGACGAGAGGGGGAGAAGAGAAAATATTGCACATCGCAAGGACAGCACAGATAAGAATGGAGAACTTCGCAACATATACTTGCATAAAAGTTAAAGATTAATATCTCCAGAACATGGAATGTAGTACATATACTACAATGGAGAACTTCGCAACATATACTTGCATAAAAGTTAAAGATTAATATCTCCAGAACATGGGATGTAGTACATATACTACAATGGAGAACCTCGCAACATATAAGAAGTATGGTCTGGCACGTGCCAGTGTTATGTGAACTTAAAGCGTCTTCAAGTAACACATCTTCGCCAATCTATTCAGAATCATGTACGGCCGGTTTCCCGGCGGTCGCCATTTTGTTCGAAATTCCCCAGCAAAGAAAAGTATGAAACAAAGTTACCTGAACAAGAGAAAATATAGATAAGAAAACAACTGGGATTGGTTTGGAGCGCCGATGGTGTTGGAAACGACGCAAGGCATAGATGCGATTTATGCGGAGATGAAGTTCAACGTTATGGCCTGCCATTAACACGTGATATGGCCGCTATACACTATGCCCTAATGAACTAAAATTGAATAATAATTTGTAAAATATAGGGCAATACAGTATATTTTCTAGAATGGAAAGAAAAGGAGATACAGTTTGTCAGAGATATGCACCTGCTGACAACAGTTCCTTCATCTTGCTAAGGTGGATACAGGATTAGGATCGTAATGCAAAACTATTTGAATACAACCATAGTACAACAACCTCCCATCCTCTTGCACGGAGATAGATATTGACACACGACATTCCTCTACAATAAGCTTACCCCACTGACATGCAAAGGCCGTCATAACACAAAACCCAAAAGATGAAAAGATCACGAAGCAAAGATCCACTAACGAAACTGCAAATGGCAAGACTTTGCGTAGAAAATCGCACTTTGAAAACGAACATATGGTTGCTACCGTCACGTCACAAAAGAGATATGATGCATTAGGAACTACCAAAGGAAAATAAACCACACTTACCTAAATAATCTCTTTCACAAAATGACAGTATTAGAAACAACTAACAAATAAATGTGTAACTAGAGATATCGACTTTTGATATCATTGGTTTTTCCCACTACCTCCATCTCGACCCAATTTAGGAAAAAATGTAAATTCATCGGGGGAGCGGGAGAACTTTAAATGTGTCATACTAGGCATACCGTCTGGAATCCACAGAGACGACAGGCAAACAGGCCTACTTGGTTAATACACTTCACATGTGGTGAATGTCCATAGCATAGCAGTGACATTGAAAAAAATGTCTCAGCATACAATGATTACGCAGTGACACCAGTCGGCTCAGTAACTCACAAATTGCGTAATAAAAAAAAGTCTTGAGGAAAAAGAAAAGAAAAAGAAGAAAAGAACAGGAAGACCATCAGGTATGGCCATCTACTGGCTTTATGTTCATTGCTTCAGTTTTGAAACTGTTTATGTGAACATGCGTAAATTACACATGCACACCTATTATTTGCTCATCATAAAAAGCTGTATTTGAAAGATGCATATACAATTTGTGATAACTCCAAAATCAAAAAAAAGCTCGATCGGTGGACAGTTACTGATTCACTGAAGTCAAAGGAGTGAAATCGAATGTAGTGATAATAATGACATTTTGTCAAAAAAATATGCCTATTAACATTTTCTAAACCATTTCCAACAGTTAAAAAATCTTCGAAATTCGCAAAGTCTTCGTCGCACTCTAGTATATAGGTACACACTCGCCAATCTTCACATAATGAAGGGAAGCACCACGAAGACATGGTTAAACAGTGGGTAGTGAGGGAGAAAGCATGAACAGAGCTAAAGCTTGTAACGATTTTGCTATACAACGGACCAGATCCTATAAGGTAAATGTATTTTTAAGTGTCAAGCAACTTAAATGTGGAAATAACAATCTAATCCATATTAGAATCAAGAAATGTAACGTTCGGCAGCATGTCGTTATCGTTTTCTAATGTTGACTGTTGTACAAAATAAGAATTGAAAATGTTTGCTTTGTCTTGTTTCAGTAATACACTATGCCCTGTGAATATAGGTGGAACTTTCTGAGCTTCTTATTGAAGAAAGATTTAACCAGTTTCCACCAGTCTTTACATCTAAAACTTGATGAGTCTGAAGCTTTTTTGTCAAGCTGGTTAAAATACCCCGTTTGTCTATCTCTTTTTTAGATATAGCGTAGTTTCGAAACTGACGAAATCTTTCCCAGTCTTCGGGAAGATTGCTTTGTTTGGCAATTCTGTGAAATGTCTCGCGCGTGTCGATCAAAAATCAGATCTCATCAGTCATCCAGGGCACGTCCTGCGGGCGGATGGTTACAGTTTTACAGGCATACATTGTTTAGCTATGGCCAATAGGGTTTCAGAATAAAGACTAGCACTCTCATCTACCGTTTGTTTAGTTATATGGTATCCCAGTCTACTTCATTCAACAATGCACAGGATGTTTCTGTATCTAGTGTACTATAATTGAATATTGTTCTTTCGAAAAGCTGTGTATTTGTACAGTGTTTTCTAGGATAGCACTGGGAATACTATGGTCGCTATACGCTGCAGATAAGACTTCCGCCGACTTAATAAGTTGAGGAGTCTGTGTATTAACTAAGTCTAAACACGTGCTTGTACTGTCCGTTATACGCGTTGGCTCACTTACTGTTTGGTACAAGCTGTACTGGTTAATGATGTCTAGAAGGTGATGGGGTGGGTTCCTCAAGAAATCTGTGTTGAAGTCGCCCAAAGTGATAAACTGTAACATTGTGTTATTTACTTTTCTTATATGTTTTTACTTATCAGCTGCTAGTAACTAACAGGGGAGTTCGGCGGACGATAAAATGATCCAATTAATGACTGGTTTGGTTTACTTTGGTTTCCACCAAGACCGATTCTAGAGACTTGAAGATCTGGGCGTGGTTTGCAGTACAGGCAATTTCTAATGTAGTTGGCCACTCCACCATGTGGATCGTTTGGTCTATCACGTTTGACAGGAGGATGGAAATTAGCGAGTTCTATGGTACTGCTGAAATCCGTTTCATGAAGCCAGGTTTGTGACAGTGTTATGATGTCAAATCATTACATTCAGCGGACAGTAAATCAAGTTTGTTTTTCAAGCTGTTAATATTAGCATGTATAACGCACAGTTCCTTGCTGTTTTCTGGCCCTGGATTTAGTTCAATATCACCAGAAAGTAGAATATAAAGAAGTAAAAGAAGGTAGTGTACTGGAAAATGCCATTACAAACTAAGTGCGTTTCTTCGCAAACATGGTAAGACGTTTGTACATTTCGATTCCCTCAAGACTGTTCCTGCACTAAGATGTATTCAAAAATTTTGAAACGACAGAGCTAGATGAATGTCTTGTAGACAGCGTGCTGTCAGCAGTATAAAAAATATTCTGCAGCTGGATTTATTAAGAAAGGAAAGTTTCCGGGCTAGAGTCAGAGCAGTTGTGTGAAATTGACCTATCCTGGCTCTATGTGCACTGATTCCAACAGTCATCTGTGTGACAGTACTAGGAAAACGTCAAACAAAAAGCAAGCCAGGATTGTGGGTTGGTACAAGTTCTCTCTCATTGGAAACAGATGAAGAAAACAAGGTAAGTCATAGTGTGAGCAGTTTGAATGTAAATTCTCTCTCACCAGCGGTGATAGTTCAGAAGCATAGATACAAGGGGAAAAAAACAAAGAAAACCAGAAAGTTTTACAATAATAGTAAAGAGACAACTCTGCACTGGCATGACCAAAAAGGGAAGCAGTACAGAGAAAAAAAAACAAGTGGCAGTAACAAGAAATGCACACATACGCAAATAAACGTTTTCGCATAATACAAAGCAAAGCATGTAACAAGTCAAAGACAATAACACAAGCGCTGAAGAACAGTACCATCCAACGTTCTCAGTACACTGTACAGCATGTAGTTAACCACAAGCGCTGAAGAACAGTACCCATCCAACGTTCTCAGTACACTGTACAGCATGAAGTTAACCACAAGCTGGCGCAACAGCAGCAGTTAAGTGAAAATGTTAAAGATTTTGTTTTATTTCTGCCCCCCCCCCCCCCCATCTCCCTTCCCCTTCATCTCATCGGTGTTAAAAATGACATCCCTCACAGAAACAGACCTATGGTATTCTTGTAGGGTAATATCTGAGGTTGTACATACAATCAACACATTCCCACAAGCACAGTTCGAACATAACAGAGTGGAGAATATGGGTAGCTCAAGGTCATTTGTGTGTTTTGTATGTAGAACTGAAAGTGTACATTCATTACATGAAACGACATTTTCGCACAAGGATGCTGTCAGTCATTGAAAATGCCACGTCTGTAGGCAGGGAGTGTCCAGGATAAGTTTCAGTTTCATTTTCTGTTCCAGACTGCCCTGCAGACTACAGACACTGTGAACAACTGGATTGTTACGTTTTCCTAGAACTGTTGTGTAGCGGCCATGTTCAGACTGCTGGTCTTCACACCAGTCACAGACAACAGACGGAGTCACGGTCTGCCAGCTGATTCATTCTACACGGGTGACTTGGGCTGTGTGAAGGGGCCTTGTGTGGTGGGCTGGGCTTTTAAAACTGGTTATATCAGTACTGGTGGTTTGTGGCCACCAGTCCTTGGTCTTCTGACAGTGGTTATATCAGTACTGGGGGGGGGGTGGCCGCCAGTCAACTTGGTCTTCTGACAGTGGTTATATCAGTACTGGGGGGGGGGGGGGGGGTGGGCCGCAGTCAACTTGGTCTTCTGACAGTGGTTATATCAGTACTGGTGGGGGGGGGGGGGGGGGGTGGCGCGTTTGGCCGACAGTGGGTGGTGGAGGGGGGGGGGGTGGCCACAGTCAACTTGGTCTTTGACAGTGGTTATATCAGTACTGGTGGGGGGGGGGGGGTGTGGCCACCAGTCAACTTGGTCTTCTGACAGTGGTTATATCAGTACTGGTGGGGGGGGTTGTGGCCACAGTCAACTTGGTCTTCTGACAGTGGTTATATCAGTACGGGGGGGGGGGGGGGTGTGGCCCCAGTCAACTTGGTCTTCTGACAGTGGTTATATCAGTACTGGGTGGGGGGGAGGGGTTGGCCACCAGTCAACTTGTTTCTGACAGTGGTTTTATCAGTACTGGTGGAGGGGGGGGGGGGCACCAGTCAACTTGGTCTTCTGACAGTGGTTATATCAGTACTGGAGGGGGGGGGTTGTGACCACCAGTCAACTGTCTTTGAGTGGTTATATCAGTACTGGTGTGGGGGGGGGGGGGGGGGTTGTGGCCACCAGTCAACTTGATTTCTGACAGTGGTTATATCAGTACTGGTGGTGGGGGGGGGGGGGTGTGGCCACAGTCAACTTGTTTCTGACAGTGGTTATATCAGTATGGTGGGGAGGGGGGTGGGGTTGTGGCCACCAGTCAACTTGGTCTTCTGACAGTGGTTATATCAGTAATGGTGGTGGGAGGGGGGTTGTGGCCCCAGTCAACTTGGTCTTCTGACAGTGGTTATATCAGTAATGGTGGGGTTGTGGCCACCAGTCAACTTGGTCTTCTGACAGTGGTTATATCAGTATCTGGTGGGGTTTGTGGCCACCAGTCAACTTGGTCTTCTGACAGTGGTTATATCAGTACTGGTGGGAGTGTTGTGGCCACCAGTCAACTTGGTCTTCTGACAGTGGTTATATCAGTACTGGTGGGGAGTTGTGGCCACCAGTCAACTTGGTCT
The DNA here is from genome assembly GCA_018398815.1 of Conus ventricosus. Lineage (NCBI taxonomy): Eukaryota > Metazoa > Mollusca > Gastropoda > Neogastropoda > Conidae > Conus > Conus ventricosus. The sequence goes on along the minus strand of CM031627.1, from coordinate 36,413,141 downwards.
TCTGACAGTGGTTATATCAGTACTGGTGGGGTTAGTGGCGGCCAGTCAACTTGGTCTTCTCAATGCTGATGTCCCTGCCATGTCCTGCTGACGATTCATCCAGTCAGTACACAACGTAGACAAGTTCTCGTTCACACCAGCCGCCGTGGCGAAGTGGTTAGAGTCGCAGATTCCTGGCTGGGAGGTCGTGGGTTCGATTCCCATCAGAGTCGTGAGGGATTTTCTGCCCCGACCAGCTCCTACCCAGAGTTGAGTTTGCTACAGGCCCAATAGGAAGACTGGGACCACACAGTCGAGTTTCATCCACTTAATGGATGCGTCTCTTGATATGTTGCTCAAATTTCCTTACCAACACTGTAGGTGTCTTCATTTCTCAAGCCTGGTTGACACCAGAATATATTATAAAAGTGAGTGTAGATTACAGCCCTTTCATGTTGTCCCAGACCGGAACGGAAATTCATAGCATCATCTTCCTTATCCCCATTCTCATCGTTCAGTACTAAAAAAATAAATAATAAAAAAAAGTCTCAAATTATGTGTCTCTTCATGCCCTGCTCTCATGGTCACCTCAGTTTCGATGTCCTCTCCATGTCTGTGGCCTTTGTGGATCACTGGTATTGGCGAGTCCATGAGGGCTGTCACAGACAGACATAGTGGCACCCTCAGGAGGGAGATCTCACTCACGCCGGCTACGCGACTACGCAATCATCGTCGTCACTAGGGGGCTTAGTAGGTGGTGTCCTATGTATGCTGGATCAGAACAGGCGCGACTGAACACCACCGTGATGCGGCAGCGGTGCAGTGTCTCCTTCAATGGGTTGCCTCATGACGACTTGACATTGACTGCTGCCTGTGGATTGCTGGTGCCCCTGAAAAAATCAAACTTACGTCCCTCTTAAAGGCAAACCGACGACTCTGATAAATTTAAACTTGTGTCCCTGATAAAGTCAATCCTGTGTCCTGATGAAGTTAAACGCGGTCCCTGTTGAAGTTAAACGCAGTCCCTGATGAAGTTAAACGTGTGCTCCTGATGAAGTTAAACGTGTGTCCCTGATGAAGTTAAACGCAGTCCCTGATGAAGTTAAACGTGCGTCCCAGATGAAGTTAAACGTGTGTCCCTGATGAATTAAACGTGTGTCCCTGATGAAGTTAAACGTGTGTCCCGATGAAGTTAAACGTATGTCCCTGATGAAGTTAAACGTGTGTCCTGATGAAGTTAAACGTGTGTCCCTGATGAAGTTAAACGTGTGTCCCTGATGAAGTTAAACGTGTGTCCCTGATGGGTCATTCCTGTGTCCCTGATGAAGTCATTCCTGTGTCGCTGATAAGTCAAACTTGTGTCCCTGATAAGTCAGGCTGTGTGTCCCCTAAAATGTCATACTTTTGTTCTGATAAAGTCATGCTTTTTGTTTTGTCTGTAGTCTATGGGTTTGCTGTGTGATGTGTGGTTGTTATTATTAGGATTATGTGGGTACTGTGTGATGTGTGATGTGTGGTTGTTATTATTATGTCTATGTGGGTACTGTGGGGGAAATTGCAAACTACACATGCAAGCAATGCGAAGTTCGAGTTTGCAGTACATGATTGTTTTACCAGATTGAGAAAATGGAAGGAGACGGAATGGTGGATTCCTTGTTTTAAGATATTTTGGGGAGATGTCCATTTTCACTGATCTACTTGGGAAATGGAGTTTGTGAATGTAACCGCAATCACGCAAAGGAGATGAACATACTTGAAATGTTTCTAAGATGAATAAATCGGCTTCAAAATTAACCTTTTCACTGCTGATTGTGTGAACAAGAAACCTAAAACTTTTCAATTTTACTGTTCAGCAATTTTGTTTTTCACAAATTAACTTCGTTTAAAAGGAAATCTTGAAATGAGGCAGGGAATAATAAACAGTAAACCGCGAACAAGCAGGGTAAACTTTCTCAATGATGATTTTTTCCTGCCCATCTTCAGTGGCATTGCATGCACGCGCTCATTCTGATTCCTCATCCACAGCCACAGCCCGGCCCAACCCGCCACAGCCCCAGCACCGGCAATCCACAGGGAGCGGTCAGTGTCAAGTCGTCTAAGGCAACTCGCTATTGCTGCAAACTCACTTGGTGGTGTTCAGTGATGTCACGTCCTGACGCCAGTGTATAGAACGTTAACTGGAAAATGATCAATTTGTGAACATTCAGAAGCAGTTATAGAGCTGCTGGAGGGTCATTCCTGATGAGGGAGGATTTCTGTTTGTTTTGTCCGTCTGTTTATTTCTTTTACTTTTCCGCTGTCTCTGGCACTCCAAAGTTCTTTTGGAATAATTAATGTGAATAACAACCGAACTGAAACAGTTGACATGATGCCTACCACCATGTTGCAGCACCAAACACTGATGTGATGATTGTGGCTGTCCCTGAAAACAGTCAGACACTCCTGATGTTTCTCACAGGTCTGAGTTGATCCTTTCCCTTGAGCTGCTACAAGAGTACAGCAATAGGGACTTCAGCCAGGGAGAAAAAGAAATCACCGCCTGATGTCGCTGATGAATCTGGTCTCTGTTGTTTGTGGAATATTGTGATTTGTTGTGGTGTGCACTTCCCACCTCCTCCCCCCTTCTCCCTCGAAAGCTTGGCGTTGAAGAAGCTCGCAGAACATGCTTTCATGTGTAATGAATTGTTTGCATGAGTGGCAACCATTATCCCACTACTGACTGGAGCCGAACGTTGTCAGCACCAATGCACACTAACAGTGTGGTGGCGTGTCCATCGTCTGACACCAGCACACATAACACGCGTGGTGGCCATGTCCATCGTCTGACACCGCACACACTAACACGCGTGGTGGCCATGTCCATCGTCTGACACCAGCACACACTAACACGCGTGGTGGCCATGTCCATCGTCTGACACCAGCACACACTAACACGCGTGGGGCCATGGCCATCGTCTGACACCAGCACACACTAACACGCGTGGTGGCCATGTCCATCGTCTGACACCAGCACACACTAACACGCGTGGTGGCCATGTCCATCGTCTGACACCAGCACACACTAACACGCGTGGTGGCCATGTCCATCGTCTGACACCAGCACACACTAACACGCGTGGTGGCCATGTCCATCGTCTGACACCAGCACACACTAACACGCGTGGTGGCCATGTCCATCGTCTGACACCAGCACACACTAACACGCGTGGTGGCCATGTCCATCGTCTGACACCAGCACACACTAACACGCGTGGTGGCCATGTCCATCGTCTGACACCAGCACACAGTCGCTGCACCAGACCAGTCCATCTCTGCCGAGGTCGTCAATCTTCTTTCACTGATTTTCACATGTGCTTCGCTGATTCGCTGTCGGCTATCAACGTCTTGTTTTGTCTAGTACTTCACTTTTATTTTTGTTTATTTATTTGTAGCCTTAATGTGTGTGTGTGTGTGTGGTGTGTGTGTGTGTGTGTGTGTGTGTGTGTGTGTGTGTGTGTGTGTGTGTGTGTGTGTGTGTGTGTGTGTGTGTGGTGTGTGTGTGTTGTTGTTCTTCCGTTTAACGTCTTCCACATAAAGTGATTTCAGACAGTTTGTAGTGATAGAGTGCATGATGAAAGAAGTATGAGTGTGTGCAACCATTTGTGGTGTGTGTGTGTGTGTGTGTGTGTGGTGTGTGTGTGTGTGTGTGTGTGTGTGTGTGTGTGTGTGTGTGTGTGTGTGTTTGTATGTGTGCTTGCGCGCGCGCGCGCGCGTGTGTGTGTGTAAAATTTTATGTGTGTGTGTGTGTGTTGGGTGTGTGTGTGGGTGTGTGTATTTATATATTATGTGTGTGTGTGTGTGTGTGTGTGTGTAGTGTGTTGTGTGTGTGTGGTGTGTCTGTGTGTGTGTGTGTGTGTGTGTGTGTGTGTGTGTGTGTGTGTGTGTGTGTGTTTTGTTGTGTGTGTGTGTGTGTGTGTGTGTGTGTGTGTGTGAGTGAGTGTGTTAAGAGATACGTTTATGATACGGTTTTCAGTGTGCCACAGTTTTCAAAGAAATACAGTAATTTAACCATGTCCAATGGAACTAGTTTTCTGTTCTTCAATAGTGTCTCTGCACTAGAGGTGTATCTGATGAAGTTGGAAGCAGTCCTTTGAATGATGTCGTCGTTTCAGCACATTTTCCAGTGTTGACGTGGTCATATTTTTCCAGTTTTGGACACTTCAATTAAGCGTGTAGTTGAGGAGTTAAAGAGTGTATATATTACAATCTTATGTTGTATCTTATTTTGTAAGCGGCATCATACTAATGATTGAATTTGATTAAGATGAGCATATGTTTGTTCAAATGAGTTGGGGAGGGGGGGGGGGGGGGGAATAAAGTTATAATTCAAAGGAATATTCCAACTGGGCTTTGTAATAAATGTTTACAAATTAAACACATGAAAAAACAGTTATTTAACATGTAAGGCAAGTTCAGTGAAGTCGATCCATCAGATAAAATTTCAGCACCTTCCCTTTGCACTACTGTTTTGTTCTTGCACAGTTCAATAACAGATGACTTACACTGAGAGGTTCCCCACAATACATGAGACATTTTGCTGTATTTAGTTCGAGGTGAATTTAATCGCATGCGATGAATTAAGCTTTCTACATCTCTGGAAATTGGAGTTTGAATATTTCTTAATTGTGTTTTGGGGGTTAATATCAGGGCTTGGTTTCACACACATTTTATAATATAGACAATCTGTGGTTTTTAATAAATGTTTAAATCTGTCGTTTGATGCTTTATTTATCAGTGCATAACATTCTGACAAATCCAAATCTATACTGCATGAAGTTGTGCCTTCAATGTTGCGAGCTGCTCTTCGAGCAGCTTGGTCAACTCTTTCATTGGATGAAATGCCGCAGTGAGAGGGCACCCAACAAAAGTAATATTGACTCTCTTCATTGATAGAAGATGCGTTACGTAATTTATTTCCGTTGTTATCTCATTACGAATCTTTGAATTTGGAGATTGTAAAGCAGAAAGCGCTGATCTAGAATCGCTACAAAGTAGAAGTTGACAATTTTTAGGGAAGAATTTAGAATATACTTTAGAGACATTAGAATTGCTACTAGTTCTGCTGTAAAAATCGACAAGTATTTCCCAAGATGATACAATTTCTCTACTTCTAAGGTTGGTATGATAAAAGCTGCGCCAGTGTTACGATCATCTAGTACTGAACCATCCGTAAAAACTTTCAAGTGATCTTTATACACATTTTCCAAATGACAATTTACATCGCTTTTAAGAAGGTTTGGAGAATCGTTTTTACTTAGTACAGTGTAATGTGTGTCAAATCTAGCTTTGATTTGTTCCCATTTGGGAATGGGTGTATAGAAGGGGCTCGAAGCGATTTTAGTTTGATTTATGTTTGATTCTTTCAATAGAGTAGAAGTATATGTCTGAATGGATAAAGTTGATTTTATGCTTCTAGCTCTTTTTGCAAAGTCTGTTTCTGAATTTAATGATACTTCTTTAGCACAAAAAGTATTTTGTGAAGAGTTCTTTAAGACAAATTTAGATGCAGACGCTTTTCGAAACTCATTGAGAGGCAAAACTCCTATTTCATGGTATGTTCCCAAGTTACATGCATGTATAGGAACTCCAAGTGCCAGTTTATTTCGATTTGCAGTCTATACTTTGTAATTTATTAAGCAAATGTTGTGGGGCGCTAAAGATACTTCTTGGGCGTAAATTAATCTTGACCGCACAAGCGCAGAAGATAGTAATGTTAAGCTATCTTTGTCTTGTCCCCACTTTTGTTTGCTTATGATTTTTAAAAAGTTAAAACTTTTCCTCGCTTTATTCAAAATGTATTCAATATGTAGATTCCATGAAAGCTTTGGAGTTAGATAAAACGCCTAGAAATTTTACAGAACTAGCGTATTGTAGTAGCGACCCGTTCAGAGTAAATTGAGGAAGTTTCTCAGGGTCATATCCAGAGTTAAAAGCATTAAATTCGTTTTTTCTGCTGAAAGTGAAAGTCCATTTTCATGTAAAAAGTCGTTGATTTTGTTTAGTTCATGTTGGTATTTTATTTTTATGTAATTGACAGATCTTAATGGAGTCTTTCTTTTCATAGTGACCTTCATCCACAAACATAAGTCATCGGCGAATTGTGCTAATATTACATCTTTTGATAATCCTTTTGTTATATCTGCAGTTAAATATTGAATAAAATCGGAGATAATACTGATCCCTGTGGAAGCCCCATTTCTAATGGTCTAGTGCTAGAATATGTATGCACTATTCTTGTTTGAATCACTCTATTTTCCAAAAAAACTTTGATATAGTTATACATTGTTCCACTTATACCAATGGTTTTGAGCTTATACATGAGCCGTTTGTGCCATACTTGTTCATATGCTTTTTTACATCAAAGAAAGTTGCGAGGATGTTTTTCCGTCTCGCAAATTGTTGTTTAACTTGAGTCGTTAGTTTAACTAAGTGTTCTACTGATGATCTTCCTTTTTGAAAAACCAGCTTGGTTGATTGGGATTACTTGGTGTTTGTTACAAAAATATGTTAACCTGTTTAGAATAATTTTTTCCATCAGTTTGCACATATGAGACGTTAGGGCGATTTGTCGGTAGCTGTTTATATCAGGTGTGTGTGTGTTGTGTGTGTGTGTGTGTGTGTGTGGTGTGTGTGTGTGTGTGTGTGTGTGTGTGTGTGTGTGTGTGTGTGTGTGTGTGTGTGTGTGTGTGTGTGTGTGTGTGTGTGTGTGTGTGTGTGAGTGTGTGCTCTTTTTGTTTGTTTTTTTGTTTTGTTTTTTGTTTCCACACTATTTTCTGTGCCATGACTGAGTGGAAGTCATCTTACACACTGGAGGTTTTTTT
>CM031627.1:36389663-36405302 GCA_018398815.1 Conus ventricosus | reverse complement strand
GAAATGAACGACTGGTATATATTAATATCAGAGAAATAACTGAAATGAAAATGAGCTGCAGTACGCGCTGTAATATATTGTAAATAGTCAGACGGAAATAATCAGGAAAAAGAACTCGAGCTGTTGCAGTAAACTGTGGTATATATATATATATGTAAATATTATAGAAATAACATGAAATGAACTTGAGCTACAGTAAGCTGTACATATGTAAATATCAGAGAAATAACACGAAATGAAAATGAGCTGCAGTGAGCGGTATGTATGTAAATATCAGAGAAATAACATGAAATGAAAATGAGCTGCAGTGAGCTGTATATATGATAAATATCAGAGAAATAACATGAAATGAACTTGAGTGTCAGTAAGCTGTATATATGTAAATATCAGAGAAATAACATGAAATCAGCTGTATATATGTAAATATCAGAGAAATAATATGGAATGAACATCAGGTGAGGTAAACTTTGTACATGCAAATGTTGTAGAAACAACATGAAGTAAACCTGAACTGAGGTAAACTATAAATATGTGAATACTACAGGAATGAAATGAAATAAACTTGAATTGTGGTGATTTTGACATTGAGTTGGTCTGATGTTTGACCCACATAAAGGTCTCAGAACTAAAGACAAAATAAATTTGGAAACTCTCACAGAATGCAGTTGTGTTTGAGTTGGTCTTTTTGTTGGATAAGAGCGCATGTGTGTCCCTGTGTCTCTCATCACTTTTTGAAGCACACAACAAGGATGGACACAAACACCCTGTGTCTGTCTTACCCTTTCTTACTGAAGCACTCTACAATGAAGGACACAAACCCCCTGTGTCTCTATCACCCTTTTCTTACTGAAGCACACTACAATGAAGGACACAAACCCTGTGTCTGTCTTACCCCTTTCCTACTGAAGCACACAACAATGAAGGACACAAACACCCTGTGCTCTATCGCCCCTTTCTTACTGAAGCCCACTACAATGAAGGACACAAACACCCTGTGTCTCTATCGCCCCTTTCTTTACTGAAGCCCACTACAATGAAGGACACAAACACCTGTGTCTCTATCACCCCTTTCTTACTGAAGCACACTACAATGAAGGACACAAACACCCTGTGTCTCTATCACCCTTTCTTACTGAAGCACACTACAATGAAGGACACAAACACCCTGTGTCTCTATCGCCCCTTTCTTATTGAAGCACACTACAATGAAGGACACAAACATCCTGTGTCTCTATCGCCCCTTTCTTACTGAAGCACACTACAATGAAGGACACAAACACCCTGTGTCTGTATCACCCCCTTTCTTACTGAAGCACACTACAATGAAGGACACAAACACCCTGTGTCTCTATCACCCCTTTCTTACTGAAGCACACTACAATGAAGGACACAAACACCCTGTGTCTCTATCACCCCTTTCTTACTCAAGCACACTACAATGAAGGACACAAACGCCCTGTGTCTCTATCACCCCTTTCTTACTGAAGCACACATACAATGAAGGACACAAACACCCTGTGTCTCTATCACCCTTTCTTACTGAAGAACATCACAATGATGGACAGAACTGCTGGCCTTAGGCCAAATAACAAATACTTTGAATTTTTGCAACCTCTCCCAAGCACCAATAATTCTTAGACAGACTAATCAAGTTAGATTTTCTTGAACTGTTAACATTTCGACCAGGTTTTCACTTAACACTGTTGCAGGTGTGAATGAACAAAAAAAGGGGGGGGGGGGGGGGGAGGACACAGACAAGAAAATAAGTAATAACAAAAACGGTTCTTTAGTGCTTGTAGTTGTCTCAGGGGTGTTTCAGTTCACAGAAATATCTCTCAACCCACCCTCCCACCCACGCGCGCGCGCACACATACGCACACACACACACACACACACACACACACACACACACACACACACACACACACACACACACACCCGCGCGCCACGCACGCACGCACGCACGCACGCACACACACACACACACACACACACACTCATCAAGGCTCAGAATACCTCATGGTCCACCTGTCCACTGAGAAAAATCAATTTCTGATTGTCAATGGACGTGAATAAACCATGACCAGCTTTAGCCAGACCAGTCGCACTTTCCTTCACCCCGTTTTAAACCCCTCATCCTCTCACCCCAGTCCTCTCTCCTCCCCCTCCCTCCCAAACACACACACGCCCCTTCCACCATCTTTGTCTCTGGACTGACATTGTGCTGTCCCCAGTGAGGTAGCATTGTGTTGGGGTGCTGTCCCCAGTGAGGTAGCGTTGTGTTGGGGTGCTGTCCCCAGTGAGGTAGCATTGTGTTGGGGTGCTGTCCCCAGTGAGGTAGCATTGTGTTGGAGTGCTGTCCCCAGTGAGGTAGCATTTTGTTGGGGTGCTGTCCCCAGTGAGGTAGCATTGTCCCCAGTGAGGTAGCATTTTGTTGGGGTGCTGTCCCCAGTGGGGTAGCATTTTGTTGGGGTGCTTTCCAGTTCCTCCAGGTTTAGGGAAAGCTATTTTCTCCTTGGTTTATCTTGGAATTCTTTATTTCATGACGCTTATAATCAGAATACGAAATAATCGTTTCAGAAAGAAAATGTGTTGCTGAGAGAAACCATCATCTAGTTTATTGTGATGGAAAAATATAGTCGAGAAGATACAGAATAACCTCCAGTTTTGTAAGATTACTTCCACTCAGTCGTGACACAGAAAATAAAGTCAGTGTGGAAACAAACGAAACAGAACAGTACAGACGAACGAAACAAAAACAGCACGCACACACACACACACACACACACACACACACACACACACACCCACACACACAACACACCCACACACACCACACACACCAACACACACACACCACACACACACACAACACACACACACACACACACACCCACACACATACACACACACACACACGACTAACAAATAAATAAACAAAAACAAAAGGTGAAGTGCTAGACAAAACAAGACGTTGATAGCCGACAGCGAATCAGCAAAGTGCTGTGAAAATCAGTGAAAGAAGACTGACGACCTCGCAGAGATGGACTGGTCTGGTGCAGCGACTGTGTGCTGGTGTCAGACGAATGGACATGGCCACCACGCGTGTTATGAGTGTGCGGTGTCAGACGATGGACATGGCCACCACGCGTGTTAGTGTGTGCTGGTGTCAGACGATGGACATGGCCACCACGCGTGTTAGTGTGTGCTGGTGTCAGACGATGGACCACCACGCGTGTTAGTGTGTGTGCTGGTGTCAGACGATGGACCCACCACGCGTGTTAGTGTGTGCTGGTGTCAGAACGATGGACATGGCCACCACGCGTGTTAGTGTGCGCATTGTGGCTGACAATGTTCGGCTCCAGTCAGTAGTGGGATAATGTTTGCCACTCATGCAAACCGATTCATTACACATGAAATCATGTGCTGCGATCTTCTTCAACGCCAAGCTTTCGAGGAGAAGGGGGTGGAGGTGGGGAAGTGGCACCACCACAACAAATCACATAATCCACAAAAACAGAGACCAGATTTATCAGCGACATCCAGCGGTGATTTCTTTTTCTCCCTGGCTGACGCCCTTTGGCTGACTCTTGTAGCAGCTCAAGGGAATGGATCAACTCAGAACCTGTGAGAAACCATCAGGAGTGTCTGACTGTTTTCAGGGACAACCACAATCATCACATCATGTTTGGTGCTGCACATTGGTGTAAGGCATCATGTCAACTAGTTCAGTTCGGTTGTTATTCACATTAATTATTCAAAAGAACTTTGGAGTGCCAGAGACAGCGGAAAGTAAAAGAAATAAACAGACGGACAAAACAAACAGAAATCCTCCCTCATCAGAATGACCCTCCAGCAGATCTATAACTGCTTCTGAATGTTCACAAATTGATCATTTTCCAGTTAACGTTCTATGCACTGTGTGTCAGGACGTGGCATTACTGAACACCGCCAAAGTGAGTCTGTAGCAATAGCGAGTTGCCTTATGACGACTTGACAATGACTGCTCCCTGTGGATTGCCGGTGCTGGGGCTGGGCCGGTCGGCCGGGCGTGGTTGTGGATGAGGAATCAGAATGAGTGACGTGCATGCAATGTCACTGAAGATGGACAGGGAAAAAAATCACATGTGAGAAAGTTTACCCTGCTTGTTCGCTGTTTACTGTTTAAATTCCTTGCCTCATTTCAACATTTCCTTTAACGAAGTTAATCTATAAAAACAAAATTGCTGAACAGTAAAATAAAAACGGTTTCAGGTTTCTTGTTCACACAATCAGCATGTGAAAAGTATAATTGAAACCGATTATATTCATCTTAGAAACACTTCAAGTATGTACTCTCCTTTGAATGATTGCGGTTATATTCACAAACTCTATTTCCCATGTAGATCAGTGAAAATGGACATCTCCCCCAAAATATCTTAAAACAAGAAGCTAACCGTTCCGCCTCCTTCCATTTCCAGAATCTGTTAAAACAATCATGTACTGCAAACTCGAACATCGCATTGCTTGCATGTGCAGTTGCAATTTTCCCCCACAGTACCCACATAGACCTGGTTAATAACAACCACAAATCACACAGTACCCACACAGACCTAATAAAACAACCACACATCACACAGTACCCACACAGAACCTAATAATAACAACCACAACATCACACAGTACCCACACAGACCTAATAATAACACCACAAATCACACAGTACCCACACAGACCTAATAATACAACCACATATCCACAGTACCCACACAACCTAATAATAACAACACACAATCACACAGTACCCACACAGACCTAATAATAACAACCACACATCACACAGTACCCACACAGACCTAATAATAACAACCACACATCACACAGTACCCACACAGACCTTATATAACAACCACACATCACATAGCAAAGCTACAGAATTTACAGACAAAACAAAAAGCTGACTTTATCAGAAACAAAAGTATGACTTTGTAGGGACACACGCTGACTTATATCAGGACAGAAGTTTGACTTTGTCCAGGGACACAAGTTTGACTTTATCAGGGACACACGTTTGACTCATCAGTGACACGGGAGGTACCAAGATTGACTTATCAGGACACAAATTGACTTTATCAGAGCCACAGATTGCCTTTATCAGGACGTAAGTTTGACTTTTTCAGGGCACCAACAATCACAGGCGCAGTTAATATCAAGTCATCAAGAGGCAACCCAGTGAAGGAGACACTGCACTGCTGCCGCATCACTTCCGTGGTGTTTAGTAGCGACTGTTCTGATCCAACATACGCAGGACACCACCTACTAAGCCCCAAGTGACGACAATAGTTGCTTAATCGCGCAGCCCTCCGGAGGGCGCCACTGGGTCCTGTCCAATGACATCCCTCATGGACTCGCCAATACCAGTGATCCACAAAGGCCACAGACGTGGAGAGGACATAGACACTGAGGTGACCATGAGAGCAGGGGATGAAGGGCCACAGAATTTGAGACTGTCTTTTTTTCTTTTAGTGCTGATCGATAGAATGAAGATATGAAGATGATACGAAGGATTTCCGTTCTGGTCTAAGACAGCATGATAGCGCTGTACTCTACGCTCACTTTCATAGTATATCCTGGTGTTAACCAGGCCTGAGAAACGCAGACACCTGCAGTGTTGGTCAGGAAATTTGAGCAACACACCAAGAGACGCATCCATTAAGTGGATGAAAACTCGACTGTGTGGTCCCAGTCTTCCCTATTGGGTCCTGTACCAAATTCAACTCTGGCTAGGAGCTGGTCGGGGCAGAAAAAATCCCTCATGACTCAGATGGGAATCGAACCCACGATCTCCCAGCCAGGAATCTGCGACGCTAACCACTTCGCCACGGCAGCTGATGCGAACGAAAACTGTCTACGTTTGTGTACTGACTGGATGAATCGTCAGCAGGACATGGCAGGGACATCAGCATTGAGAAAACCAAGTTGACTGGCGTCACAAACCCTCCCCCTCCCCCCACCAGTACTGATATAACCACTGTCAGAAGACCAAGATGACTGGCGGCACAACCCTCCCCCTCCCCCCACCTGTACTGATAGAACCACTGTCAGAAGACCAAGTTGACTGACCCCCCCCCCCCCCCCACCACCACCAGTACTGATATAACTACTGTCAGAAAACCAAGTTGACTGCCCCCCCCCCCCCCACCAGTACTGATATAACCACTGTCAGAAGACCAAGTTGACTGCCCCCCCCCCCCCCACCAGTACTGATATAACCACTGTCAGAAGACCAAGTTGATGGAGGCCACAACCCCCCCACCCCCACCAGTACTGATATAACCACTGTCAGAAGACCAAGTTGATTGGAGGCCACAACCCCCCCCCCCACCCCCACCAGTACTGATATAAACCACTGTCAGAAGACCAAGTTGACTGGCGGCCACAACCCCCCCCCCCCACCCCCACCAGTACTGATATAACCACTGTCAGAAGACCAAGTTGATTGAGGCCACAAACCACCCCCCCCCCCCCCCATCCCCCACCAGTACTGATATAACCACTGTCAGAAGACCAAGTTGATTGGAGGCCACAACCCCCCCACCCCCACCCCCACCAGTACTGATATAACCACTGTCAGAAGACCAAGTTGATTGGCGGCCAAAATCCCCCCACCCCCCACCACCACCAGTTGACTGGCGCCACACCCCCCCCCCCCCCCCCACCCGTACTGATATATCCACTGTCAAAGACCAAGTGACTGGCGGCCACCCCCCTCCCCCCCCCCCCCCCCCCCCCCCCACCTGTACTGATATAACTACTGTCAGAAGACCAAGTTGACTGACGGCCACAACCCCCCCCCCCCCCACCACCGATACTGATATATCCACTGTCAGAAGACCAAGTTGAGTAGCGGCCACAACCCCCCCCTCCACCCCCCACCAGTACTGATATAACCACTGTCAGAAGACCAAGTTGACTGGCGGCCACGCCCCCCTCCCCCCACCAGTACTGATATAACCACTGTCAGAAGACCACGTTGACTGCGGCCACAACCCCCCCCCCCCACCACCACCTGTACTGATATAACCACTGTCAGAAGACCAAGTTGACTGGTGGCCACAACCCCCCCCCCCCCCCCCCCCCCCGCCCCCCAGTACTATATTGACCACTGTCAGAAGACCAAGTTGACTGGTGGCCACAAACCACCAGTACTGATATAACCCAGTTTTAAAAGCCCAGCCCACCACACAAGGCCCCTTCACACAGCCCAAATTCACCAGTGTGGAATGAATCAGCTGGCAGACCGTGACTCTGTCTGTTGTCTGTGACTGGTGTGAAGACCAGCAGTCTGAACATGGCCGCTACAGAACAGTTCTAGAAAACGTAATAATCCAGTTGTTCACAGTGTCTGTAGTGTGCAGGGCAGTTTTGAACAGAAAATGAAACTGAAATTTATCCTGGACACTCCCTGCCTACAGACGTGGCATTTTCAATGACTGACAGCATCCTTGTGCGAAAAATGGCGGTTCATGTTAATGAATGTACACTTTCAGTTCTACATACAAAATACACAAATGACTTTGAGCTAACCCATATCTCCGCCTGTTATGTTCGAACTGTGCTTGTGGGAAATGTGTTTGATTGTATGTACAACCTCAGATTATGCCCTACAAGAACACCACAGGTCTGTTTCTGTGAGTTATGTCATTTTTAATACCGATGAGATGGAGGGGGGGAGGTGGTGGCAGAAAGAAAACAAAATCTTTAACATTTCACTGAACTGCTGCTGCTGCGCCAGCTGTGGATAAACTTACATTCTGTACAGTACACAGAGAACGTTGGATGGGTACTGTTCTTCAGCGCTTGTGGATAACTTACATGCTGTACAGTACACTGAGAACGTTGGATGGGTATGTTCTTCAGCGCTTGTGATTAACTTACATGCTGTACAGTACACTGAGAACGTTGGATGGGTATTGTTCTTCAGCGCTTGTGATTAACTTACATGCTGTACAGTACACTGAGAACGTGGATGGGTATTGTTCTTCAGCGCTTGTGTTATTTGTCTTTGATTTGTTTACATGCTCTCCTTTGTATTATGCGAAAACGTTTTTTTTTGCGTAGTGTACATTTCTTGTTACCTGCCACTTGTTTTTTCTGTACTGCTTCCTTTTTGGTCATGCCAGTTGCAGAGTTCTCTCTTTACTGTTATTGTAAACTTTCTGGTTTCCTTTGTTTTTTTTCCTTGTATCTATACTTCTGAACTGTCACCGCTGGGAGAGAGAATTTACATTCAAACTGCTCACACTATGACTTACCTTGTTTTCTTCATCTGTTTCCAGTGAGAGAGAACCCGTACCAACCCACAATCCTGGCTTGCTTTTTGTTTGACGTTTTACAGAGTACCGTCCCACAGATGACTAATTGAAATCAGTGCACACAGAGCCAGGAGGCCATGTTTCTGAGTACCGTCACACAGATGACTATTGAAATCAGTGCACACAGAGCCAGAAAGGCCAGTTTCTGAGTACCGTCACACAGATGACTATTGAAATCAGTGCACATAAGCCAGTGTAGGCCACGTTCACACAACTGCTCTGACTATGGCCCAGAAATGTTCCTTCTTAACAATCCAACTTCAGAATATTTCTTCTACTGCTGACTGCACGCTGTCTACGAGACATTCATCTTGCTCTGTTGTTTCAGTTTTCTGAATACATCTTAGTGCAGGAACAGTCTGTCTGGAATCGAAATGTACCACCGTCTTACCATGTTCGCGAAGAACATCCCTCGTTTGTAATGACATCTTCCAGTACATTGCCTTCATTTTACTTCTTTATGTTTTTTTCTGGTGATGCCAACTAAATCCAGGGCCAGAAAACAGCATGGAACTGTGCGTTGTGCATGCTAATGTCAAAATTGAAAAACAAACTTGAATTACAGCCTGCAGAATGTGATGACTATGGACATGATAACACTATCAGAAACCTGGCTTTCTGAAAGGGATTTAAGCAGTGCCATAGAACCTCCCAATGTCCATCCTCCATCTGACGTGACAGACCAAACGATCCACATGGTGGAGTGGCCACCTACGTATAAACATTGCACTTTCACACTGTCCTTCATGTGCTTTTCAAAACTGTGGTTATGGGACTTTCACACTGTCCTTCATGTGTTTTTCACACGGTGGTTATGGACTTTCACACTGTCCTTCATGTGTTTTTCAACACTGGGTTATGGGACTTTCACATTGTCCTTCATGTGTTTTTCAACACCGTGGTTATGGACTTCCACACTGTCCTTCATGTCTTTTTCAACACTGTGGTTATGGGACTTTCATACTGTCCTTCATGTCTTTTTCAACACTGTGGCCGTTTGGTTTTCAACAATCTCTTACTATGTCTCTCACTCACTCTTATCTCTCCACATTCGAAGCCATGCTGTCAGAACGATTCCGATGTTACCACTTCAGCAATCACAAACATTTTCCGGAACAGGTTCTGCAGGTTTGTTTACACATCTAAAAAAAACGACAACATAGACTTGGGCCTAGATTTTGATTTAAGACCTACGCCTAGGCATGAATTTTATGTCATGATCAGTAAACTGTCATAATGCATTACTGTTTCAAAACTTAGCCTTAAAATATCTGAACTGATAAGACTCAAGACCGGGGTCTGGGGAGGGAGGTGGGGGGTGGGGGTGGGCGGTGGGAGGGGTAAATGAAGAGGCTCAATTGCAACAACAAAAGTGGCTAACGACTAGTGTATGAAGTCGTCAGCAAAGTCAGGTGTGGTGCCAGAACAGTGCATTCACACCCCATGTCCACACATGGACATGCCGGTGTAACGTCCCATCTCGTCCTACCAGCGATATGTCAACAGACAGTAAACAACACACACATCAACATAAAACATATTACACACATTCCCCACCAGTTGCATGTCAACAGACAGCAGACAGCAAACAACACACACTTCAACATTAACACATTACACACATTCCCCACCAGTTACATGTCCAACAGACAGCAGACAGCAAACAACACACACTTCAACATAAACATATACACACATTCCCCACCAGTTACATGTCAACAGACAGTAAACAGCACATAGACCAACATAAACACGTTACACACAATTACCAGCAGACAATACACAACACAGACATCAATATAAACGCATGACACACATTACCCACTAGTGATATATCAACAGACAATACACAGCACAGACATCAATATAAACACTTTACACACATTCCCCACCAGTTGAAATGGCAACAGACGGCAAAACAACACACATGTCAACACATTATCTAACAGCCGTAACAATATAACCAGCAGAGTGACAAACACACACACAGGTTGACATGCCAAGAGAGACTCCTCTGCAAGTTGACACTTGACATTATTGTTTCATTTCTATTCATAATAAAAAAACACTTTTGTCATATACACATCTATCTATCTATCTATCTATCTACTATCTATCTATCTAATCTATCTATCTATCTATCTATCTATCTATCTATCTATCTATCTATATCTATATAGTAAAACATTGAAGATTCGTGATCGTCCTCTTTAAACATCAAGGGAGAGGGAGGAAGGAGAGTGGGGGGAATGGAGAGAGAAGGAGACAAGGAGAGAGAGAGAGACAGAGACAGAGAGAGAGAGAGAGAGAGAGAGAGAGAGAGAGAGACAGAGACAGAGGAGAGAGAGACAGAGACAGATGAGAGAGAGAGAGAGAGGGGGGGGGACAGGGGAATCAGAGACAGACACAGAAAATGTCAATAGAACTTTTGCTTGGTAATATAGCAAACAGCCATCCATGTTGCTTTCGCATGGACAGACAGCTGTCATCTATTCACTTTAAGTGCCGTGGTCACCAACAGGCTGGTGAACAGACAACACTGTGAATAGTTCATCTGTTCACTTTAAGTGCCGTGGTCACCAACAGCTGGTGAACAGACTAACACTGTGAATAGTTCATTGTTCACTTAGGTGCCGTGGTGACCAACAGACTGGTGAACAGACTAACACTGTGAATAGTTCATCTGTTCACTTTAAAGTGCCGTGGTCACCAACAGACTGGTGAACAGACTAACACTGTGAATACTTCATCTGTCACTTTAAGTGCCGTGGTGACCAACAGACTGGTGAACAGACTAACACTGTGAATAGTTCATCTGTTCACTTTAAGTGCCGTGGTCACCAACAGACGGTGAACAGACTAACACTGTGAATACTTCATCTGTTCACTTAAGTGCCGTGGTGACCAACAGACTGGTGAACAGACTAACACTGTGAATAGTTCATCTGTTCACTTTAAGTGCCGTGGTCACCAACAGACTGGTGAACACACTAACATTGAATGGAGGCAATAGTTCATCTGATACCGAAAAAGCCAGCAAAGGTGGACTCCACCCAGAACAAACTGTTTTTAGAAGGTAAAACATGTAAATAAAAAAAGGTGGGGAGGGGGAGTAGATACACACATGCATCAGGAGGTGGGTTGGGAAGGGGACTACAAAGGCTGGTGAACGAACTTACAGATTTTTATACAAACTATGAAATGCATTTTGTATGAATCAACATTTGCGACCGGGAAAGTAAACCCATTTTCCACCCTGGTGTGTGAAATAAAAAGTGTTTAAGAAACCACCGGCCAATGAAGTGAAAAAGAAAAGAAGAGGGAAAAAATATGCAGCACCACTTTCATATCAAAACCCCCAACTCACCCTTCCCTCCCACTCCCCCCCCCCCCACCCCCACACCCAAACAAAGTCTCTTGATCAAAACGCATAAAACTTTAGCTTAGCTGCACTGTTTACCTACAATGTTAGAAAATATACCGAAAACAGTAGGAACAAAGTTTATCCCATGTTTATAAAACCTTCAGTGAAAGAAAAAACAAAAACAAAACAAAAAAACAGAACTGCCAATTAAAGATTTGCTGTGAAACCTAATACTGAAGATTTATATCTGATCAGTTTGGCACATTTATAAAGAAACAAAGAGAAAGCATCAATATGAATCGATCAAAATTGCATTGACTTAGCGGTACAGACACCAGTTATCCTTTACCTACACGCAGAGACTAACGCTAGATTCGTTCTCATTGGTACAGTGAGGAAGGCGGGGGGGGGGGGGGGGGGGGGGAATGGGGGAGGGGGGTCAATGGACAGACTGACCCAGTGTAATGCATATTTGAAGTGAGTTGACAGGGCACATGCTGAGTTATACAAACACTCCCCCCCACACCCAAGACACTCATCCTCCTTTGAGAGCAGCAGAAGCAATTTCTGTGTGTGGTGTGTGTGTGTGTGGTGTGTGTGTGTGTGTGGTGGGGTGTGTGTGTGTGTGTGTGTGTGTGTGTGTTGTGTTGTGTGTGTGTGTGTGTGATGTGGTGCGCACGTGTAGTGTGTATATAATGTATGTGTGAGTGTGTGTGTGTGTTAGAGAGGAGAGAGAGAGAGAGAGAGAGAGAGAGAGAGGGGAGAGACAGACAGACATACAGACAGCAGACAGACTGACAAACAGAGAGACGAGAGAGACAGACAGACAGACAGACAGACGGGGACAGACAGAGACAGCAGAGACAAACAGACGGACAGGACAGGCATGCAAAAGAGAGACACGAGACCAACTAGGCCTACAGAGTGACACAGAAGAAGAAGAAGAAGAGAGGAGGGAGAGAGAGAGAGAGAGAGAGAGAGAGAGAGAGAGGAGAGGGAGAGAAGAGGAGGAGAGAGAGAGAGGAGAGAGAGAGAGGAAAAGAGAGAGAGAGAGAGAGAGATGGGGAGAGAGAGGAGAGAGGAGAGAGAGATTATGAATCCAGTAACCCGTTCGTTCTCAGGCAATGACAGTCTTCGCTGCCAACTTTGTGGAGCTGAATTATCTTAACGATCTGCCAACAATACAGGCACTGCTCATCTGTCAGGTAATAACATTCTTCTGCTGTTGGTATTGGGGGGCTGGTTTACCTTCACGTGGGCCCAGCAATGACTGACTGCACAAGACTGCATGAGAACATACACACACACACTCTCTCGCGCGTATGCGGTCACACACACACGCACGCACGCACCCCACACACACAACACACACACACACCACACACACACCACACCACACACACACACACACACAGATTGCAGACGAGCACTAACTAGATTACGAATAAGTGCCCATGACTCCAAATTGAGAGGGGCCGTTATACCAACACTGACAGAGGAAAACAGATTATGCACGACATGCCACGTCGTTGAGGACGAACTACATTTTCTCGATGACTGCAAATTATTTGACCAACAACGTTATGACCTGATGACGAGGATAATAAAAACTGATTTTCACCACAGACTAACATGACAAAACCTCGGAGCTTATGTTATTGGACTGCTTCCAGCCTGTACTTGCCCAGTATTCCTGTTGTGTTTTTCTCTTCGGAGACAGAAAATTTAATCAGACTCTGATACACACTGTGCTTTTCTTTCTGCTACTAATGATGTTATGTTGCAAGATGTGACAACGCTAGGATTAGTTTAGTTTAGTTGAATGTCTGAACTTGATCATCTGTGCCCCAAAAACCTTGGTTTTCATATGGCAATAAAATATGTTCTTGTTCTTGTTCTTGTTCTTGTTCACACACACACACACACACACCCCACACACACACACACACACACAACACACACACACACACACACACACACCACACAACACACACACACACACACACACACACACACCAACAACACACCACAACACACACCACACACACACACCACACACACACACACACACACACACACACACAAACAAAAAAATGAGAAAGTTGATCAAGCTGCCCGGAGAGCAGCTCGAAATATTGAAGGCACGACTGCACTGAGCATTCCGTTGATCTTTTCAGAATGTTATACTTTGATCAATAAAAGCATCCTTTTAACAGTTTCAAAACGTTATTGAGGGACACAGATAGTCATATTTTCACAATTGTATACAACCAAATCTGACATTCACCCCAAGACTAAATTAGACAATTCAAAAGTCCGATATCTAGAGAGGTAGTAACCTTAATTCATAGGATGCGTTTTGAATTCACTTCGAACCAAATACAGCAAAATGTTAAGTGCGTATGTGGGGAAATTCTTAGTGTAAGTCACCTATTATTTGATTGTCCAAAAAGCAAAGAATACAGTGCACAAGGCTGGTATTGATATTTCACATGATGATCGACACCACTGACATTACCTACATGTTAAATAATTATGCTTTTCTTTATTCGTTATGCCCACATTTATTACGCAAATCCAGTAGGAATTTATCTTTAACTTTCAACAACCTTCATTTATTTAAAAAAAAAATGCACGCGCGCGCACACACACACACCACACACACACACACACCAAACAAGCGCGCACACACACACAAGCGCGCACGCACCACACTCACACAACACACGCGCACGCTCACGCAGCACGCGCGCGCACGCACACGCACGCACACACACACACACACACAACACACACACACACACACACACACAACACACACACACAAAACACACACAACACAACACAACCCACACACACGTACCACACACACAACGTACACACACACACATACATAGGTACGCGCTCACGCGTACACACACACACCACACACACACACACACACCACACACACACACACACACACACACACAACACACACACCACACACACCACACACACACACACAAAACACATCATTACCAATCTGTCTGCAATCACGTTAAGTGGGAAGACGTTAAATTGAAGAACAACACACACACCTCACACCACATGCACACACCAAACACACACAACACACACCACACACACACACACACACACACACACACACCAACACACACACAACACACACACACACACACACACACACCCCACACACGTTTCCCCCCCCCCCCCCCCCCACACACACAAAACGCTCAACACACAACAACACACACACACACACACACACACACACACACACTCACAAACACCCACCCCATACATACATGTACATGAATACACACATGATCGTGCAAGGCACGGGCACACCAGCGCGCGCAGGCACGCGCGCACGCACGGGACGCACGCACGCACGCACGATGCACGCACGCATACGCACGCACGCACACACACATACACACACACATTAACACAAACACGAACACCGAACAACACACACACACACACACACACCACACACACACAAACGACACACACAAGATGGCGGCCACGGTCAACAACTAGAGCAGAAGCTAGTGAGTTTTTTTTGTAAAGTTAAAGAAAATGATGACCAGGATGACAAAACAAGAAATGTAAGAGGTAAGCCAGGGGGAGGTTTCCTATAGGTCTATTCCCTTTAGGTCTATTCCCTTTAGATCATTCCTTCAAGGTCTATTTCCTTTAAGTTTTATTCCAACCCTAACCCTAACCCTAACCCCAACCCTTTAAGTCTATTCCAACTAACCCAAACCCCAACATAACCTAACCCCTTTAGTCTATTCCAACCTAACCTAACCCTCCCTTACGTCTATTCCAACCTAAACCCTAACCCCAACCTACCTAACCAACCCCAACCTAAACCCTTGTTCCTTGAAAGGAAAAGACTTTAAACAAGGGAAG
>CM031627.1:36373648-36388663 GCA_018398815.1 Conus ventricosus | reverse complement strand
CTGTACCTTCTCGACTATATTTTTTCCATCACAATTCATTAGATGACAGTTTCTCTCAGCAACACATTTTCTTTCTAAAACAATTATTTCGCATTTTGATAGGCGTCATAAAATAAGTTAGAAATAGAGTTTGTTTAGAACTTACCGCCAATGACATTGACAAACAAAGCACATGACAAGACACGATGCATTTCAACCACTTGGGTCTTCTTCAGGCGAAAAAATAAATCACATTTAACATGTGGGACAGTACAAACAAAGAACGAAAAAAGAAGAAAGAAAAATGACTCATCCGTTGTCGTCCATGCGGTCGGTGGGCGGAAATGACATGGGGCCAGGGGGATTATGGGAGAGGAAACGGAGGGGGGGGGGGGGGGTTGCGTCGGGGGAGGTGTGTGTGTGTGTGTGATATGATAGGGTTGTGTGTCTAGTTTACTGGGATGGTGTGGTATCTTTGTGATGGTTGTGGTAATGGTGGATTGATAATAATGGTCAGGGGAAAGAATGGGGGGGGGGGGGGGGAGGGGTGAAACTGAGGGGAAAAAAAAGTGAGGGGGGGGGGGGAATTTAAGGGGAAGGATAAAACAAAATTAGGATTAAATAGATGGAGGGTTGCTGTAACTACTGTATAAAGTGAGTGAAGGGGATGTGGTGGTGGTGTATGTATGTGCGTGTGTATGTGTGTGTGTTGGTAGGGGATATTGCCAACTGATGTGGAAGTGGTGGGTATGTGTGTTTGGTTATTGTTGGATATTGATGCCTTGGGGGTGTAGTGTGCCCAGTTTGGCAATGAGATAGGATTCTTGAGTTGTGCGTTCAAAGCTGTCACTCTGTGACTGCCAGAGTGCCATAACTTTGACATGGTCGATGTTGTGTTGGGTGTGGTTGAAGTGTAGGGCGACGGGTTTGGGTCGGTGGTGGCGGATATCAGCCAGGTGTTCAGAGATGCGTGTTTCAAGTGTGCGTGACGTTTCCCCTATGTAGATCTTGCCACACAGCTGGCAGTGGATGGCATATATGATGTTGCGGCTCTGACATGAGAATGTGCGTTTGACTGTGAAGGAGTCTTTGGGGCCCTGTAAGATGGTGTCTGGTTTGGTGAGGGGGCAGATTTTCCAGTTGGGTTTAGAGCAGGGGTGAGTACCTGGTGGTGTAGCTGTGGTTCTGTTCAAACTGGACCGCACGAGGAGGTCTTGAGGTTTTTGTCACGTTTGAATGTGATCATGGGTTTCTTTCTAAAACAATTATTTCGCATTTTGATAGGCGTCATAAAATAAAGAATGTCAAGACGAACCAAGGAGAAAACAGCTCTTTCCCCAAACCTGGAGGAACTGGAAAGCACCCCCCCCCTAAAAAAAAATGCTACCTCACTGGGGACAGCACCCCAACACAATGCTACCTCACTGGGGACAGCACCCCAACACAATGCTACCTCACTGGGGACAGCACCCCAACACAATGCTACCTCACTGGGGACAGCACCCCAACACAATGCTACCTCACTGGGGACAGCACCCCAACACAGTGCTACCTCACTGGGGACAGCACCCAACACCAATGCTACCTCACTGGGGACAGCACCCCGACACAATGCTACCTCACTGGGAACAGCACCCAACACAATGCTACCTCACTGGGGACAGCACCCAACAAAATGCTACCTCACTGGGGCAGCACCCCGACACAATGCTACCTCACTGGGGACAGCACCCCAACACAATGCTACCTCACTGGGGACAGCACCCCGACACAATGCTACCTCACTGGGGACAGCACCCCAAAACAATGCTACCTCACTGGGGACAGCACCCCAACACAATGCTACCTCCCTGAGGACAGCACCCCAACACAATGCTACCTCACTGGGGACAGCACCCCGACACAATGCTACATCACCGGGGAAAGCACCCCAACACAATGCTACCTCACTGGGGTCAGCACCCCAACACAATGCTGCCTCACTGGGGACAGCACCCCAACACAATGCTACCTCACTGGGGACAGCACCCCAACACAATGCTACCTCACTGGGGGCAGCACCCCAACATAATGCTACCTCACTGGGGACAGCACACTAACACAGTGCTACCTCACTGGGGGCAGCACCCCAACACAATGCTGCCTCACTGGGAGCAGCACCCCAACACAATGCTACCTCACTGATGACAGCACCCAACACAATGCTACCTCACTGGGGGCAGCACCCCAACATAATGCTACCTCACTGGGGACAGCACCCCAACACAATGCTACCTCACTGGGGACAGCACCCCAACACAATGCTACCTCACTGGGGACAGCACACCAACAAAATGCTACCTCACTGGGGACAGCACCCCGACACAATGCTACCTCACTGGGGACAGCACCCCAACACAATGCTACCTCACTGGGGACAGCACCCCAACAAAATGCTACCTCACTGGGGACAGCACCCCAACACAGTGCTACCTCACTGGGGACAGCACCCCAACAAAATGCTACCTCACTGGGGACAGCACCCCAACAAAATGCTACCTCACTGGGGACAGCACCCTAACACAGTGCTACCTCACTGGGGACAGCACAATGTCAGTCCAGGGACAAAGATGGGGGAAGGTGCGTGTGTGTGTTTGGGAGGAAGGGGGAGGAGAGAGGACTGGGGTGAGAGATGAGGGGGTTAAAAAGGGGAGAAGAGAGGACTGGGGTGAGAGATGAGGGGTTAAAAAGGGGAGGAGAGAGGACTGGGATGAGAGATGAGGGGTTAAAAAGGGGAGTAGAAAGGACTGGGGTGAGAGATTAGGGGGTTAAAAAGGGGAGGAGAGAAGACTGGGGTGAGAGATGAGGGGGTTAAAAAGGGGAGAAGAGAGGACTGGGGTGAGAGATGAGGGGGTTAAAAGGGGAGGAGAGAGGACTGGGGTGAGAGATGAGGGGGTTAAAAATGGGAGGAGAGAGGACTGGGGTGAGAGATGAGGGTTAAAAAGGGGGGGGGAGAGGGCTAGGGTGAGAGATGGGGGGGTTAAAAGGGGGAAGGAAGAGGACTGGGTGGAGTGAGGGGTGAAAAAAGGGGGAGGAGAGAGGACTGGGGGGGAGAGATGGGGGGGAAAAAAAAAGGGAGAAGAGAGGACGGGGGGGAGATGGGGGGGTTAAAAAGGGGGGAAAAGGGGGCCCGGGGGTTTTGAAGATAGGGGAAAAAAAAAAAGGGGAGAAAGAGGACTGGGTTGAGAGAGGGGGTTTTAAAAAAGGGGAGGAAGGGGACTGGGGGGGGAAGAGGGGGGGGGTTTAAAAAAGGGGGAGGGAGGGACTGGGGTGAGGATAAAGGGGAAAAAAAAAGGGGAGGAGAAAGGAAGGGTGGGATGGGGGGGTTTAAAAAAGGGGGGGAGAGAGGGACGGGGGGGAAGATGGGGGGGTTTAAAAAGGGGAAAGAGGGGGAGGGGGTGAGAATGAAGTTGGTGGTGAAAAAAGGAGGAAAAAGGGGGACGGGGGTGAGAAAGGGGGAAGAGGGGGGGGTTTTTAAAAGGGGGGAAGGAAGAGGACTGGGGTGGAAAATTGGGGTTTAAAAAACGGGGAGGAGAGGGGAAATGGGGTAGGATGAGGGGTTTGAAAAAAGGGGGGGGGGAAAGGGGGCGGGGGGGAAAGAGTGGGGGGGTTAAAAAAGGGAGAAGAGAGGACTGGGTGAAGATGGGGGATAAAAAGGGGAGGAGAGGGGCTGGGGAGGATGGGGGGGGGAAAAAAGGGGAGGAAGAGGACTGGGGTGAGAGTTGGGGGGTTAAAAAAAAAAGGGGGGAAAAGGGGACGGGGTTTGAGAGATGAGGGGGAAAAAAAGGGGGAGGAAAGGCCCGGGGGTGAGAAAAAGGGGTTTAAAAAAGGGGAAGTCGGGGGAGAGATGGGGGGAAAAAAGGGGGGGAGGTTTAGACGACTGGGGGAGGGGGGGGGGTTAAAAAAGGGGAGGAAAAGAGGACTGGGGTGAAAAGGTTGGGGTTTAAAAAAGGGGAAAAGAGAGGAGGGGGTGCGAGATGGGGGTTTTTAAAAAGGGGGGGAGAGAGGACTGGGGAGAGATGAGGGGAAAAAAAGGGGAGGGAGGGGGACGGGGGTGAGGGGGGGGGTTTTAAAAAGGGAGGTTATACGGGGGGGTTTGAAAATTGGGGGGGTTAAAAAGGGAGGAAGGGGGAATTTGGGTGAGAGATTGGGGGGGTTAAAAAGGGGGGGGAGGGGAAAAAGGGGTGAGGGATGGGGGGGTTAAAAAGGGGGGGAAGAGGGACGGGGTGAGAGAGGAAAATTGAGGGGTGAAAAAAGGGGAGGGAGGGACGGGGGTGAGAGAAGAGATGAGGGGTTTTAAAAAATTGGAGGAGAGAGGACTGGGGGAGGGGGTTGGGGGGTTTAAAGGGGGGGAAAGGACGGGGATGAGAGATGGGGGGGTTTAAAAAAGGGGAGGAGAGAGGACGGGGTGAAGTTTGAGGGGGTTAAAAAAGGGGAGAAGAGGGACGGGGGTGAATATGGGGGGATTAAAAAGAGGGGGGGAAAAGGGGTCGGGGGTGGGAGATAAAGGGGGTTAAAAAGGGAGGGAGAGGGGACTTGGGGTGAAGTTATTTTGGAAAAAAGGGGGGGGAGAGAGGACGGGGTGAAATGGGGGGTTAAAAAAGGGGGAGGGGGAGAAAAGGGGGTGAAGATGAGGGGTTAAAAAGAGGAGGAAAGGGACGGGGGTTAGTTTTGGGGGGGTTTAAAAAAAGGGGGGAGGAGAGAGGTTGGGGTGAAAAGGGGGGTTAAAAAGGGGGGGGGAGGGGTGGGGGGGAGAGTTTGAGAATGAGGGGTTTAAAAAAGGGGAGGAGGGGATTGTGAGAGTTTGGGGGTGTAAAAAGGGGAGGGAGGGGAAGGGGGAAGATGGGGGGTTTAAAAAGGGGAGGAGAAAAGGATGGGGTGGAGAAGAGGCTTTAAACCAAAAGGGGGGAAAGGGGACGGGGTGAGAGATGGGGGTTTTTAAAAAGGGGAGGAAAGAATGGGTAAAGGGGTGAGGGGTTTGAAAAAAGGGGGAGAAGACGGGGGGGAGGATGGGGGGTTAAAAAGGGGGGAAAGGAGGGGGTAAATGAAATGGGGGAAAAAAAAGGGGGAGGAGAAGGACGGGTGGGAAATGAGGGGTTAAAAAGGGGGAAGGAAAAGGGGGGACGGGGTGAGAGATGAGGGGAAAAAAGGGGGAGAAAAAAGGGAAAACCTGGGGTGAAAGGGGGGGGTTAAAAAAGGGGGGAAAAAGAGGACTGGGGGGGGGATGGGGGGTTAAAAAAGGGGGAAGAGGGGACTGGGTAAAAAATGAAAGGATGGGGTAAAAAAGGGGGGGGGAAGGGGACTGGGGGAGAGAACAATGGGGGGTTTAAAAAGGGGGGAAAAGAGGCTGGGTAAAGAGATGGGGGGTTTAAAAAGGGGAAAAGAGGACTGGGATGAAAGAATGGGGGGTTTTAAAAAAGGGGGAGAAGAGAGGACGGGTAGAGATGGGGGTTTGGGGGTTTTTTTTAAAAAAAGGGAAAAGAGGGGACTGGGGTGAGTATGGGGGGTTAAAAAGGGGAGGAGAGGGCCCGGGGGTGAGGATGAGGGGTGAAAAAAGGGAGGAGAGGGAACGGGGGTGAGAGAAGGGGGTTTTAAAAAGGGGGAAGAGGGGAAGGGGGTTGAGAAAATGAGGGGGAAAAAAAAGGGGGAGGAGGAGGGACTGGGGTGGGGGTTGGGGGGTTAAAAAAGGGGAGGAGAGAGGATTTGGGGTGAGAAAATGGGGGGTTTTAAAAAGGGGGAGGAGAGGGGACGGGGGGGAGATATGGGGGTTTAAAAAGGGGGGAAAGGGGACGGGGATGAGAGATGGGGGATTTAAAAAAGGGGGAGGAAAAGGGGACGGGGGTGAGAGATGAGGGGGAAAAAAAAAGGGGAGGAGAGGGGGACTGGGGTGAGGATGGGGGGGTTAAAAAGGGGGGGAAAAGAAGGACGGGGAGGGGGAGATGAGGCGTCAAAAAGGGGGGAGAGAGGACTGGGGTGAGAGAGGGGGTTTTTAAAAAGGGGGAAAAAAGAAAAACGGGGGTGAGAGATGAGGGTTGGGGGGTTTAAAAAAGGGGAGGAAGGGGACTGGGGTGAGAGTTGAGAAAATGAGTGGTGAAAAAAAGGGGAGGAGAGGGGACTGGGGGAGAGATGGGGGGGTTAAAAAAAGGGGAGGAAAAGGGACGGGGGTGAAGATGGGGGGGTTTTAAAAAAGGGGAGGAGAGAAACGGGGGTGGAGAGGGGGGGTTAAAAAAGGGGGAGGAGAGGGGACGGGGGTGAGAAGGGGGAAAAAAGGGGGGGGGGGGGGGGGGAAAAGGGGGGAGGATTTGGGGTAAAGGAGGGGGGGTTAAAAAGGGGGGAGGAGAAGGACGGGGGTAAAGAGTGGGGGGGTTTAAAAAAAGGGGGGGAAGGGGGAGGACGGGGGTTGGAGATGGGGGGTTTAAAAAGGGGGAGGGGGGAGAGGACTGGGGTGAAGTTTGAGGGGGTTAAAAAGGGGGGGGAAGAGGACGGGGTGAAGATGGGGGGGTTAAAAAGGGGGGGAAGGGGGGAGGGGGGTGGAGATGGGGGGTTAAAAAGGGGAGGAGAGGGGAGGGGGGAGAATAGGGGGTTTTAAAAAGGGGGAGGGAGAGGACTGGGGAAGAGGGGGGGGGTTTAAAAAGGGGGGGGGATATACAAAGGGGTAGAGATGGGGGGTTAAAAAAAGGGGGGGAGGAGGAGGACTGGGGTGAAAAATTTAAAGGGGGAAAAAAAAGGGGGAGGAGAGGGGAAATGGGGGGGGTTTGGGGGGGTTAAAAAGGGGAGGAGAGGGGGCGGGGGTTGAGAGATGAGAGATGATGGGAAAAGGGGGGGAGGAGAGAGGACTGGGGTAGAGATAAAGAGATGGGGGTTTTAAAAAAGGGGGGAGAAAGAAGGGGGTGAGAGATGGGGGGTTAAAAAGGGGGGAAAGAGGGGACGGGTTTTTGAAAATGGGGGGGTTTAAAAAAGGGGGGAGAGGACGGGGGTGAAGATGGGGGGGTTAAAAAAGGGGGAGAAGAGGGACTGGGGTGAGATATGAGGGGGGGTTTTTAAAAAGGGGGGGGAGAGAGGACGGGGGGGGAAGATAAAGGGGTTAAAAAGGGGGAGGAGAGGGGGAGGGGGAGAGAAGTGGGGTTAAAAAAGGGGGGGGAGGAGGAGGGGGGTGAGAGATGAGGGTTTTTAAAAAAGGGGGAGGAAGAGGACTGGGGGAGAGATGGGGGGTTTTAAAAAGGGGAGGAAGAGGGTGGGGGGTGAAGATTGGGGGGAAAAAAAAAGGGAGGAGAGAGGACGGGGGTAAAAGTTGGGGGGTTTTAAAAAGGGGGGGGAGGAGGTGAGAGGGTGGGAAAAGGAGTGGTTTTAAAAAGGGGGGGGGGGAGGACGGGGGTGAGAGATGGTGGGTTTTAAAAAGGGGAGGAAAAAGGGACTGGGGTGAGAGATGGGGGGTTAAAAAAGGGGAGGAGAGAGGACGGGGGTGAGAGTGAGGCGTTAAAAAAAGGGGGGGGAAGGGGGGACTGGGGTGAGGATGGGGGTGAAAAAAAAGGGAGGAGAGAGGACTGGGGTGAGAAGGTGGTTTTAAAAAGGGGAGGAGAGGGGAAAGGGGGTTTGAAGATGGGGGGTAAAAAAGGGGGGGGGAGAGAGGACGGGGGGGGGAATGAGTTTTGGGGGTTTTAAAAAGGGGGGGGAAGAGAGGACTGGGGGGGGAGAAATGGGGGGGTTTTAAAAAGGGGAGGAGAGGGGACGGGGGGTGAGAGAATGGGGGGGTTAAAAAAGGGGGGGAAGGGGACTGGGGTGAGAGATGGGGGGTTTAAAAAGGGGAGGGAGAGGACGGGGGTGAGAGATGGGGGGGTTAAAAAAGGGGAGGAGAGAGACGGGGGAAAAGAATAAAGGATAGGGGTTTTAAAAAGGGGGGGAGAGAGGTTTTGGGGTGAGGATACAGATGGGGGGTTTAAAAAAAGGGGGGGAAAAAGGGGACTAGGGTGAGGATGAGGGGTTAAAAAGGGGGAAGAGAGAGGACTGGGAGGGAAAATGAGGGTTAAAAAGGGGAGAGAGGGGACGGGGGTGGGGAATAAAGGGATGGGGGGGTTTAAAAAGGGGGGAGAGGGGGGGGGACTGGGGTGAGAATGGGGGGTTAAAAAGGGGGAGGAAGGGACGGGGGTGAAGATAGTGGTGTAAAAAGGGGGGGGAAGGGGACTGGGGGGAAAATGGGGGGGAAAAAAAAAAGGGAAAAGAGAGGCGGGGGAGATATAGGGGGTTTTAAAAAGGGGGGGGAGAGGGGACTGGGGTGAGAGTTGAGGTTTAAAAAAGGGGGGGAATTTCGGGGGTGGAGATGGGGGGGTTTAAAAAGGGGGAGGAAGGGGGAAAACTGGGGGTGAGAGTTTGGGGGGGTTTAAAAAAAAAAAAGGGGGGTTTTTTTGGGGGGTTTTTTTAAAAAGGAAGGGGGAGTGAAAAAAATTTAAATTTTGGGGGGAAAAGGGGGAGAAAAAGGACGGGGGAGAGATAGGGGAGGGGAAAAAGGGGGAAAGGACTGGGGGGAAAGAGATGGTGAAAAAAGGGGAGGGGGAAAGGGGGGTGAGAATGGGGGGTTGGTTAAAAAGGGAAAGAGGGACGGGGGGTGAGAGATGGGGGGTTAAAAAAGGGGGAAGAGGGACGGGGGTGAGAGATGGGGGGGTTTTAAAAAGGGGGGGAGAGGGGACTGGGGGGAAGATGGGGTTTTTAAAAAAGGGGGAAGGAGGGGGACTGGGGTAGAGATGGGGGGGTTAAAAGGGGGGGGAAGAGGGGCGGGGTGAGAGATGGGGGGTTAAAAAAAGGGGGGGAGAGGGGAAAAACGGGGGTAGAGTTGAGGGGTTAAAAAGGGGGGGAAGAGAGGACGGGGGTGAAAAAATGGGGGGTTTAAAAAGGGGGGGGAAGAGGATGGGGGTGAGAGGGGGGGGGTTAAAAAGGGGGGAAGAGGACTGGGGTAGAGTTGGGGGGTTAAAAAAGGGGGGGAAGAGAGGACTGAGGTAGAGAGGTGGGTAAAAAGGGGGGGAGAGGGGAACGGGGGTGGGGAGATGAGGGGTTAAAAAGGGGGGGGATTTTCGGGAGGGGGTGGGGAGATGGGGGGTTAAAAAAGGGAGGAGAGAGGACTGGGGTGAAAAGATTAGGGGTTTAAAAAGGGGGGGAGGGACGGGGGGTGGAGATGGGGGTTAAAAAGGGGGGGAGGGGGACTGGGGTGAGAGATAAAGGAGTGGGGGTGTAAAAAGGGGAGGGGGGGAGAGGCTGGGGTGAAGATGAGAGATAGGGGTTTTAAAAAAGGGGGAGGAGAGGGGACGGGGGTGAGAGAGGGGGGGGTTAAAAAAGGGAGGAGAGAGGAGGGGATGAGAGATGGGGGTTTTTAAAAAAAGGGGGGGAAAGGACGGGGGTGGGGAGATGGGGGGGTTAAAAAAGGGGGAGAAAGAGGGGACTGGGGTAAATATGGGGGGGTTAAAAGGGGGGGGAGAGGGGACTGGGGGGAAGATAAAGGGGTTTTTAAAAAGGGGGAGGAGAAGGGAGGGGTGAAAAATGATGTGAAAAAAGGGGGAGGAGAGGGGGAAAACTGGGGTGGAGATGAGGGGGTTTAAAAAGGGGAGGGGGAGGGGAACTGGGTTTAGAGATGAGGGTTTAAAAAGGGGGGGAAAAGGGGGACTGGGGTGAAGATTAGGGGGAAAAAGGGGGAAAGGAGAGGGGAAAGGGGGTGAAAAAATGGGGGGGTTTAAAAAAAAGGGGAGGGGGGAGGGGGGACTGGGTGGAGAAGGGAGAATGAGGGGTTTTGAAAAAGGGGGGGAGAGAGGAGGGGGGGAAAGAGTTTAAAGGATAGGGTTTAAAAAGGGGGGAAGGGGGGATGGGGTGAGAGAGGGGGGGGTTTAAAAAAGGGGGAGGAAGGGGAAAAGGGGAGGGGAGAAAATGAGGGGGTTTTAAAAAAGGGGGAAAGAGAGGACTGGGGGGGAGAAAATGGGGGAAGGGGGGTTTTAAAAAAGGGGAGGAGAGGGGACTGGGGTGGAAAAGGAGGGGTTAAAAAGGGGGGGGAAAGGACGGGGGGTGAGAGAGAGGGTTTTTAAAAGGGGGGGAGAGGGGAAACTGGGGGGGGAGATAAAGGGGGTTTAAAAAGGGGAGAAGAGAGGCCCTGGGGGAAATAGAGGGGGTTAAAAAAAGGGGGAGGAGAGAGGACGGGGGGTGAAGATGGGGGGTTAAAAAGGGCAGGAGAGAGGAGGGGGTGAGAGATGGGGGGGTTTAAAAAAGGGGAGGGAGAGGCGGGGGTGAGAGATGAAGAGGGTTTTTTAAAAAAGGGGAGGAGAGAGGACTGGGGTGAGAGTGAGAGATGATGTTGTAAAAAGGGGGGGAGGGGGGACGGGTTTTTGAGGGGGAGGGGGTTAAATAGGGGCAAAAAGGGGAAGGGGCTGAAATATGGGGGGGTTAAAAAAGTATTTGGGGGGAGGTTTGGGGTGGGGTTTTTGGTGGTAAAAAAAAGGGGAGAAGAGGGGGACTGGGGTGAGAGATGGGGGGAAAAAAAAGGGGAGGAGAGGGGGGACTGGCGTGGGAAAAGAGGGGTTTGAAAAAAGGGGGAGGAGAGAGGCGGGGGGTGAGAGATGATGGGGGAAAAAGGGGGAGGAGAGGGGACTGGGGTGAGAGATGGGGGGTTTTAAAAAGGGGGAGGAGAGAGGACTGGGGGAGGTTTGGGGTTTTTAAAAAAAAGGGGAAAAGAGGGGAATGGGGTGAGGTTTGGGGGGGTTTAAAAAAGGGGGAGAAGGAGGACTGGGTGAGAGATGAGGGGTGTAAAAAGGGGGGGAGGGGGGACTGGGGTGAGAGTTTGGGGTGAAAAAAGGGGGAGGAGAGAGGACGGGGTGAAAATGGGGGTTAAAAGGGAGGGGAGGGGAAGGGGTGAGAGATGGGGGGGGTTAAAAAGGGGAGGAGAGGGGGACGGGGGTGAGAGAGAAGAAAAGGTGAAAAAAGGCGAAAACAGAGGCCGGGGGGTGAGGAAAATGGGGGGTTTAAAAAAGGGGAGGAAGAGGGACTGGGTGAGAAAATGGGGGGTTAAAAGGGAGGGGAGGACGGGGGGGGAGAGATGGGGTGGTGTAAAAATTTGGGAGGAGGGGAGGATGGGGTGAGAGGGAGGGGAAAAAAAGGGGAAGAGGGGAAGGGGTGAGAGATGGGGGGGGGGGTTTTTGGGGTTTGAAAAAAAGGGAGGAGAGAAAACG
This sequence comes from Conus ventricosus, assembly GCA_018398815.1. Classification (NCBI taxonomy): domain Eukaryota; kingdom Metazoa; phylum Mollusca; class Gastropoda; order Neogastropoda; family Conidae; genus Conus; species Conus ventricosus. Next base: position 36,377,444 of record CM031627.1, on the reverse strand, counting down.
GGGATGGGGGGATAAAGGCTTTAAAAAAAAGGGAGGAGAGGGACGGGGTTGGGGAGTGAGAGATCAGGTTTTAAAAAGGGGGGGGAAAAGGGGGACGGGGGTGAGAAGGGAAAATTTTTTGGGAGTTTGAAAAAATGGGGGGAGAAAAGGACGGGGGGGGAGAGATGGGGGGGTTAAAAGGGGGGAAAAGGGGAATGGGCTGAAAATTGGGGGTTTTAAAAAGGGGGGGAAAGAAGGACTGGGTGAAGAGTGAGTGGTAAAAAAAAGGGGGGAGAAGAGAGGACTGGGGGGGAGGGGGTTTGGGTTTTTAAAAAGGGGGAGGAGAGGGGGACTGGGGTAAAGAGATGAGGGGTTAAAAAAGGGGGGAGGAGGGGGACTGGGGTGAGAAAATTGGGGGGGTTTTAAAAAGGGGAGAAGAGGGGACTGGCGGGGGAAAGATGATGGTAAAAAAAGGGGGAGGGAGGGAGGGGGAAAGATTGGTGGAAAAAAAAGGGGAGGAGAGAGGACGGGGGTGAGAGATGGGGGGGTTAAAAAAGGGGGGAGGAGGAGGACTGGGGTGAGAGTTGGGGGGTTAAAAAAAAGGGGAGAAGGGGGGATGGGGTAGAGTTGGATTTAAAAAAAAGGGGAGGAAAGAGGGGGGGGTGAAAGTGGGGGGTTAAAAAAAGGGGGAAAAAAGGGGGGCTGGGGTGAAAGATGGGGGGAAAAAAAAAAAAAAGGGGAGAAAGATGACGGGGGTGAGAGTGAGTGGTGAAAAAAGGGGGGGAGGGGGAGGATTGGGGGTGAGAGAGGGGGGAAAAAAAAAGGGAGGAAGGGAGGGGGAAAAAAAGGGGGGTGAAGATGAGGGGTTTAAAAAGGGGAGGAAGAGGACTGCTGTGAGAGATGAGGGGTGAGGGTGAAAAAAAAGGGGAAGAGAGGACTGGGGTGAGAAATGGGGGGTTTTTAAAAAAAGGGAGGAAAAAGGACTGGGGTGAAAATGGAAAAGGGGGTGTAAAAAAGGGAGGAAGAGGGTTGGGGGTGAAAATGGGGGGGTTTAAAAAAGGGGGGGAAAGAGGGGGCGGGGGGGTTGAGAGAGGGTTGATGTAAAAAGGGGGGGAAATAGAGGACTGGGGGGAAGATGGGGGTTTAAAAAGGGGGGGGAAAAGGGAAAAGGACCGGGGGTGAGAGATGAGAGATGAGGGGGTAAAAAAGGGGAGAGAGGACTGGGTGAGAAATGGGGGGGTTAAAAAAGGGGAGGAGAAAAGGAATGGGTGAGAGTTTAAAAAGGGGGGGAAAAAAAAGGGGGAGAAGAGAGGACTGGGGGTGAGAGGGAGGGGTTAAAAAGGGGAGGAGGGGCCCGGGGGTGAGAATGGGGGGGTTTTAAAAAGGGGGAAGGAAAAGGGGGACTGGGGTAAAGAAAATGGGGGGTTAAAATGGGGAGGAAAGAGGCTGGGGTGAAGATGGGGGGTTTTAAAAAAAAAAAAAAAAGGGGGGGGGAACGGGAGTGAAAATTGAGTGGTGTAAAAAGGGGAGGAGAGGGGCTGGGGGAAGGGGTTGAGTGGTTTTTAAAAAAGGGGAGGAAAAGGGGACTGGGGTAGAGTTGGGGGTTTAAAAAGGGGAGAAGAGGGGAAGGGGGGAGAGATGGGGGGGTTAAAAAGGGGAGGAGAGGGGACGGGGTGGGGTGAGGGGTTTAAAAAAATGGGGGGGAGGGGGAATTGGGGGAGAGTTTGGGGGGGTTTAAAAAAAAGGGGGGGAGGGGGACTAGGGGGGAGAGATGGGGGGGTTTAAAAAGGGGAGGGGGAAAAGGACGGGGGAGAGATGGGGGGGTTTAAAAAAGGGGGGGAGGCGTGCAACTGGTCTAGCTAAATGGTTATGTTTTATTCACGCCCATTCAATTAAAACAATTTGGATTATTCCCATGGAAGGGGGGCCCGATGAGGTATTCGGACCCCCCTTGAGGGTGTGTGTGTGGTGTGTGTGTGTGTGTGTGTGGTGTGTGTGTTGGGTGTTTTGTGTGTGTGGGTGTTGTGTGTGTGTTTTGGGTTTTGTGGGGGTGTGTGTTTTGTGGGGTGTGTGTGGGCGTGGGGTGGTTTTTTTTTTTGTTAAAATTTATTTTTTTCCCTTGGGGCCCCCTTTCCCCCCCCCCCTTTTTTTTTTTTTGGTTTTTTTGGTTTGGATCATTCCCCCTCCCAACAGTGTTGATAAAAACGGGGGTAAAAATTTTAAAACATTTCAAGAAATATAATTTTTGCCCTTTTTAAGAACATTGGTACTTGGGAGAGGTTGCAAGAATTCAAAGTGTTTGTCATTTGGCCTAAAACCAGTAGTTCTGTCCCTCAGTGTGTTTGTTCTTCAGTAAGAAAGGGGTGATAGAGACACAGGTGGTTTGTGTCCTGCATTGTAGAGTGCTTCAGTAAGAAAGGGGTGATAGAGACACAGGGTGTTTGTGTCCTTCATTGTAGAGTGCTTCAGTAAGAAAGGGGTGATAGAGACACAGGGTGTTTGTGTCCTTCATTGTAGAGTGCTTCAGTAAGAAAGGGGTGATAGAGACACAGGGTGTTTGTGTCCTTCATTGTAATGTGCTTCAGTAAGAAAGGGGTGATAGAGACACAGGGTGTTTGTGTCCTTCATTGTAGAGTGCTTCAGTAAAAAAGGGGTGATAGAGACACAGGGTGTTTGTGTCCTTCATTGTAGAGTGCTTCAGTAAAAAAGGGGTGATAGAGACACAGGGTGTTTGTGTCCTTCATTGTAGAGTGCTTCAGTAAGACAGGGGTGATAGAGACACAGGGTGTTTGTGTCCTTCATTGTAGAGTGCTTCAGTAAGAAAGGGGTGATAGAGACACAGGGTGTTTGTGTCCTTCATTGTAATGTGCTTCAGTAAGAAAGGGGTGATAGAGACACAGGGTGTTTGTGTACTTCATTGTAGAGTGCTTCAGTAAGAAAGTGGTGATAGAGACACAGGGTGTTTGTGTCCTTCATTGTAGAGTGCTTCAGTAAGAAAGGGGTTGATAGAGACACAGGGTGTGTGTGTCCTCCATTGTAGTGTGCTTCAGTAAGAAAGGGGTGATAGAGACACAGGGTGTGTGTGTCCTCCATTGTAGAGTGCTTCAGTAAGAAAGGGGTGATAGAGCCCACAGGGCGTTTGTGTCCTTCATTGTAGAGTGCTTCAGTAAGAAAGGGGTGATAGAGACACAGGGCGTTTGTGTCCTTCATTGTAGAGTGCTTCAGTAAGAAAGGGTGATAGAGACACAGGTGTGTTTGTTCCTTCACTGTAGTGTGCTTCAGTAAGAAAGGGGTGATAGAGACACAGGGTGTTTGTGTCCTTCATTGTTGTGTGCTTCAGAAAGTGATGAGCGACACAGGGGCACAAATGTGCTCTTATCCAACAAAAAGACCAACTCAAACACAACGGCATCCTGTGAACGTTTCCAAATTTTTTTTTGTCTTAGTTCTGTAACCTTTATGTGGGTCAAACATCAGACCGACTCCAAGGTCAAACTCACCACAATTCAAGTTTATTTCATTTCATTCCTGTAGTATTCACATATTTATGGTTTACCTCAGTTCAGGTTTACTTCATGTTGTTTCTACAACATTTGCATGTACAAAGTTTACCTCACCTCATGTTCATTCCATATTATTTCTCTTATATTTACATATATACAGCTTACTTACTGTGCTCAAGTTCATTTCATGTTACGTTTCTGATATTTACATATATAAGTTTACTGCACCCCTTTTCATTTCATTTTATATATATAAAAATATATATATAAAAATATATATATATATATATATATAAAATATATAAAAAATTATA
>CM031627.1:36325967-36365138 GCA_018398815.1 Conus ventricosus | reverse complement strand
TTCTAAGTGTATGATCACTGTGTAACAAATGTCCTTTGAGCAATCCTTTATGTTATGGATATCTTTGTTGCTCTTCTTGAACCTGTTCCAGAGCTACTGACGGTCTCTTTAGCATTGGATACCATACAGTATTGCCATATTCAAGAACACGTCTAACAATGTTTGATACTGTTGTAAAAAGTGTCCTGTTGATAAATGTAAAGTTCTTGTTATATTCCAATCATTCTTTTGGGCCTTGTAATACTATTCGCAATATGTTTGTCAAAAAGCAATTGTTTGTCGAAAGTCACACCAAGGTCTTTTCTTCCTGACATTTAGATACTTTACTTCCTTGTCCGAAATTTTCATTAATAATCATTTTTGTGGGTTTAATTTTCCAATTCGAAGTACTTTAATTTTTCTGCATTAAAATATAGGTTCCAAGTATCAGACCACTGTACTGTTTCAATATCCTTTTGTAATTCCCTATACAATTTTGGAGATGTTTCTAGTTTATTCACAAGGGAAGATAAAAAATAATATGAGTAGGCATATTATTGATATCTTCCCTTGTGAATACACTAGAAAAAATGCATTCAAAATCTCTGCCTTACCACTATCTGTCTCTACTGTGTCACCTTCTTTAGTCACTAAAGGACTCACTCCTGTATTCATCTTTGTTTTTAATTGTACATATCTCCAGATCCTCATGCATACATCTTTTTTTTCTTTTCTTTTTTTTTCCCCCGTAGAGTGTCCACAATCATCAAGTTGATTATTCTGACACTTGCGTAAGTATGACCGTTTTTATCCCGTCATTAAGGCAGCCATACTCCAACTTGGGGAAGGTGCATGCTGTGTGGAACGTGTCATCCATACCACGGCCTTCACTTCTGAAAGCTGGTGATGGGATTTTACGTGTGTGCAAGATGTTGTGCGTGCGTTCACACACGGAACCTCGGTTTATAGTCTCATTCGAAGGACTGTATGGGGAATGGAGTCAGAACCAATGTTAACCCCGAGGCAAAAGTCCCCCTGTAACCGAAACGGCCCGGCGGAGATGCGAACCCGCAATCCCACGAGTCCTGCGCCCTACTAACTGAGCTATTCTGGCCCCCGTGTACATCGATGCAGACGAAATCTTCCAAATTTCTTGCACAGCTTTTTGTAAACCGGAAACATCTTGCCTGTAAACCCCCCCCCCCCCCCCCTCCCGTCGGTCAGATTTCACAAGTTGACTGTGATCTTGTGATGAATTTGTATTGGCAATAAATTCAGAGCAGTATAGAGACATAAAGGGAGGCGCTGTATGCAACACAAATGTCACTGTTTCTGTAGAAATAGTATACATACCATGCATGACGTTACATTGACATGTGCTTTCATTTCCGAGGACCCAGTTGTTGTTGTTGTTGTTGTTGTTGTTTTGTTGTGTTGTTGTTGTTGTTGTTGTTGTTTTTGATGTTCTATGTGATAATTATCTCACTGTAATAACACGTTTCCAGTCACGGTTTCGCTGCTGTTTTTAAACCCAAACAGTTACCAGGTATTAAAAGCATGTCGCTCCTAAGGCAAAAGTTTTTTTCCCACTGGTGTGTGTGTGTGTGTGTGTGTGTGTGTTTTGTGTGTGTGTGTGTGTGTGTGTGTGTGTGTGTGTGTGTGTGTGTGTGTTTCGATGTTTAATACACATTTCATGCATCTGTGATTTTACCAAGATCAAACATGAAATGAAAGTAGGCCTACATCAAACATTGTGCATAATGTGTGTGTCATGGACATGCTGCTGTCTTTTTTGTTGTTGTGTTGTGTTGTTGTTTGTTGTTGTTGTTGTTGTTGTTGTTTGTTTTGTTTTTTTTGACACCCATCCAACAGCCCAGTGTTCAGAACGGTGCCAGAGTGGGTCTGGACAGGAAGCACTACCGTTCACTGGCCATCAGACATGACTTTTCGATGCATTTTTTTTCTTCTCAAAGATCAACGCGAATTTAATTAGAAAACACTTCAATCTTCTATACAAATGTCAAACGAACACACAAGCTGGCCCATTGTTTGTTTTAAAACGAATTCAGTCATCAGATATTTTAACTGAAAGCTGTATTTCAAAGGGAGGTAATCTTGTAAAGCATTTTTTTTTTTTTTGATGTCCCAACTACCACCTCAGTGACAGTGCCTCACGCCGCTGATTCCGACACCATGTCCACAGCCACAGCCCGGTCAGTCCCGCCGCAGCCCCGGCACCGGCAATCCACAGGGAGCAGTCAATGTCAAGTCGTCAAGAGGCAACCCACCGGAGGAGACACTTTCACTGCTGCCGAGTCACTTCGGTGGTGTTCAGTGGCGCCTGTTCTGATCCAACATACGCAGGACACCACCTACTAAGCCCCCTACTGACGACCATAATTGCTTAGTCGCAGAGCCGCGTGAGTGAGCTCTCCCTCTGGTGGGCGCCACCACGTCCATCCAACAACAGCCCCCATGGACTCGCCTGTACTGGTGACCCCGATGGAACCAAACCAAGGCCACAGACATGGAGAGGACATTGAAAGTGAGGTCACCATGAGAGCGGGGCATGAAGGACAAGGGTTTGAGACTTCTTTATGCTGATCGTTAGAATGAGGATGATTGAAAATGATGCTACGGATTTCCATTTCGGTCTGAGACTGCATGACAGGGCTGCACTCTACGCTTCCTTTCATAATAATATCCTGGCGTCAACCAGGCCCGAGAGATACAGACACCTGCAGTGTTGGTCATGAAATTTGAGCAACGCTCTCAGAGGCGCATCCATTAGGTGGATGACACTCGACTGTGTGGTCCCAGTCTTTCCCAACGGAGCCCGAGGCAAACTCAACTTGGTTAGGGACCGGTTAGGGCAGAAAAATCCCACAGACTCTGATGGGAATCGAACCCACGACCTCCCAGCCGGGAGTCCGCGATGCTAACCACTTCGCCTCGACGGCTTTATATCTTGTGATGTTTTTACCAGGGAGCGTTCTGATGGATAACTTCCCTTGGTAGAGTTACGGGCACAGTCAGTATTTCCGGCGTTCTTACGAAACGAAACTGTAATTCTAGTCAAGAGGCGTAAAAACAGACTATGCTGCCATCAATCATAGAGCTTCCCTGGTCTGATCTCCTTGAACACAGTCTGAAATTAGAGTCAACACCCCTCATACCCAGCATCCCTCATACACATACACACATATACACGCACGCACGCACCGCGCACGCACACACGCACGCACACACACACACACACACACACACACACACACACACACACACACACACACACACACACACAACACACACCACACACACACACACATCCTCTCTTCTGTGTCTCTGTCTGTCTGTCTCTTCTTCTTCTCCTTCTCTCACCCCAGTCTGTCTGACTGTCTGTCTGCCTGTCTCTGCCTGTCTGTGTGTCTGTGTGTCTGTCTGTCTTCCCCCCTCTCTCTCTCTCTCTCTCTCTCTCTCTCTCTCTCTCTCTCTCTCTCTCTCTCTCTCTTCTCTCTGTCGCATTGGTTTTCGTATTCTGTCTGTGCGCGCGCCGTGTGTGTGTGTGTGTGTGTGTGTGTGTGTGTGTGTGTGTGTGTGTGTGTGTGTGTGTGTGTGTGTGTGTGTGTGTGTGTGTGTGTGTGTGTGCACGTGCGTGTGTGTGTGTGTGTGTGTGTGTGTGGTGTGTGTGTGTGTGTGTGTGTGTGTGTGTGTGCGCGCGCGTGCAAACGCATGAGTGTTTGTTTATTCGAGGGGGAAGGGCTGTGTATGTGTGTGGCGGAGGAGGGGGGGGGGGGGGGGGGGCGAGGAGCAGAATCTCGCTGACATACCGACAAATAAACCAACCAATATCGGATGAACACAAAATCTCTGTCCGCACAGATCATGAATAACATCCCAGGCATAGCACACCCTGTCAGCTTCCCCCCGGGGACTGATTCTTCTCTCGGGGGAGGCGAACTCTTTTCCGCCCCGCACCGGTCTGTCACGCCCCCATGCACGCGGGCCACCTGCAGCCACGACGTGACAGCGCCGCAAAAGCACAGCAGCACAGGGCGCACCGCACATGGCAACAACAGACACCCTGCAGAGTGCAGTCTCCGTTGGCCATCACTAAAAGGGCCCGGGCCGTCCACCCTGCCTGTCTGTCTGCCCTGTCGGGCCTCGCCGTCTGTCTGTCTGTCAGCCCTGCTGACCATCGAAAATCAATGACTCAGCTCCAGGATGACCGGTGGTGTGGCCGAGGGTGGATGTGCATGCACCATTTCGCGGGAAGGACTCAAATCCACCCCCCCCCCTCCACCCCCCTCCGACTCCCCCCCCCCCCCCCCCCCCCCCCCCCCCCTCCCCCACCACGGAGCTTTTTAGTTTCTCCACTGGGAACGAAAGTCAGATTTAACACAAGATAACGTCACAAATGAAAAAAGCCTTCTCAATTTTTATATCAGTACGTTTTTTTTTTTTTTTTGGGGTTTTTGGTTGTTGTTGTTGTTTGGTTGTTTTGTTTTTTGTTTGTTTTAACATTCAACGGCAGTATTATTTCCAGACTGGAATTTGCCCCAGTGTTTGTTTTCCTCATGGCCATGCAAAAATGCAGTGCCCATTTTGCAGTGCCCATTTTGCAGTGCCCATTTTGCATTTGCATGCAGGACGGGGGGGGGGGGGGGGGGTGTGTGGCGAGAAGGGAGGTTGGAGTGGGGGGGGGCGTTAGGGGCAGCCTGGACTGACCAGCATTTTGACGAAGACACCGATTTTGTTTGTTTGTTTGTTTTGGAGGAAGGGAGAGGGGGGGGGGGCGGAGTGGAGGGGAGTGTTTTTGTTTGTTTGTTTGAAGCGAAGGGAGGCCACACAATTTTCATATAAGCTGTGTGCGTCTCAGCTTCGAAATTTTTTTTCCCCCAAAGAAGCAAAATGGCACCCGATGAGGCAACCTGAGGTAAGAGATTGCCGCTCATACATCTCGCCGAAATGCTATTGTCATGAGTTGAAGTGTGTGTGTGTGTGTGTGTGTGTGTGTGTGTGTGTGTGTGTGTGTGTGTGTGTGTGTGTGTGTGTGTGTGTGTGTGTGTGTGTGTGTGTGTGTGTGTGTGTGTGTGTGTGTGTGTGTGAGAGAGAGAGAGAGAGAGAGCGCGCTCAAAATTTAGGGTACATTTATACTAAAAATTTGCCACTTCATTTTGTCTTTTCCAAATAGAAGGAACAAACGGCACATTCACAACAGATTTGCCACCAGGATTGGGAGGAAGGGCACATTTACACTAAAATTTGCCACCAATTTTTTTTCTCGCTAGAGTAAAGGGCACATTTGTGACAATGACTGACCACCAGGTTTCTTCTTTTTTCTTTTTGCTGGAATAAAGGACGCATTTCCATCTGGAATAAAGGACGCATTTCCATCGACGACAGGTTGTTTTTCGTGCCAGAATAAAGGGTACTTTCACACCAGACGTTGCCACCATATTCTTCATTGCTCCAGAAAGCCACAAGAGATGGGAAAGATTGGGAGAGGGATTGGCGCTGGAATGAAAGTCACTCGATTTGTCATCAGAATTTGGTTTTTAGAAGCCACAATGAAGGGTACGTTGAACTAGGTTTGGCACCTAGGTTGGTTGGTTGGTTGTTTCATCATCACTTTTCATTTAAGGTTTTCCCTACAAAAAGTCACACTCATCAATATGTGTCACCAGATTGTTTTCTTATCTCCAAGAAAATGAAAGCCATTTATACACACACAAGATTTTCCAACCAGAAAATGAGTGAAGGCTTTTTTTTTTAACAATAAATTTACCCCTAGGAAACGAATGAAAGCCATGGCATTTGGGTTATGAGAGAACTTTTGAGCAATGAACTTTTCTCTTATGCTATTATAAAATGGACAACATAACAAGAAGTGTATTTCGTTTTCGACAGCAACTTCACATAGTTTACAAATCAAATCTTGTGGCCTATGGTTACCTATAGTAATGAACCGACAAGTCAGAAATGCCAAATCTAAACTTTTTTTTTCTTTTTTTTTTTCTGTCCCAACCTCTGCGTCACCTCAGAGGCAGTGCACCCACGCCGCTCATTCCGACACCCCGTCCACAGCCATAGCCCGGCTGGCCCCGCCGCAGCCCCGGCACCGGCAATCCACAGGGAGCAGTCAATGTCAAGTCGTCAAGAGGCAACCACCAGAGGAGACACTGCACTGCTGCCGAGTCACTTCGGTGGTGTTCAGTGGCGCCTGTTCTGATCTAACATACGCAGGACACCACCTACTAAGCCCCCTACTGACGACAATAATTGCTTAGTCGCGGAGCCGGCGTGAGTGAGCTCTCCCTCTGGTGGGCCCACCACGTCCGTCCAACGACAGCCCCCATGGACTCGCCGATACCGGTGACTCCGACGGAAGGAAACCAAGGCCACAGACGTGGAGAGGACATCGAAATTGAGGTCACCATGAGAGCAGGGCATGAAGGGCCACAGAATTTGAGACTTTTTTTTTTTTTTAATGCTGATCAATGGGAATGAGAATGATAGAATGATGCTACGGATTTCCATTTCGGTCTGAGACTACATGACAGGGCTGTACTCTACGCTTCCTTTCATAATATACCTGGCGTCAACCAGGCCCGAGAGATACAGGCACCTGCAGTGTTGGTCATGAAATTTGAGCAACACTCTCAGAAACGCATCCATTAAGTGGATGAAACCGACTGTGTGGTCCCAGTCTTCCCAACTGAGTCCGCAGCAAACTCAACTCTGGGTAGGAGCTGGTCGGGGCAGAAAAAACCCACATGCCTCTGATGGGATTCGAACCCACGACCGACCTGCGAAGATCCCTTTCTTCCATTAAGAAAGGGTGAACACCGTAGTCGCACCTTCTCGCCACGTTAATGTGGGTGTTTCCTTTGGGGGACATGGGGCAGGTTGTTTTCACTAACGCGGCACGGGAGCGGAATACTGGCGCTATATCAAAACTAGATCCCGCCTCTCCAATCAAGGAAAGCCGCAGGCTAGACCAGTCCAGATGGAGGAGTAAGGCCCCCACCAAAATGGAAGGAACTGAGTGAAGGCCCACCGGCGTGTGGATACGCCCTGACACTGCTCCAAGCCTTACCCCAGCCATGGGTTAAATGGCAAAAGCATCCAGCCTGCCGAAGACGGGTGTGTCAGCTACGGCGCAGGTCCTGGGGATAAATTAGGGCACACACGCATCAACGATTATGGTCATGCGTCAGACTACCTTATTGTCATGGCGTCGTCCCTATCAGCGACAACCGAGGAGGGACGGAGCCGGGCCCTTAGCCTCAAAGGGGCCCACCAAAGCGACCGGTGCCTCTGTTAACCTGACGGTCGGGGGGAAGGCAGAGTAGAGCGACTGGCCAGACTACCCAGCCTCCTACCACCCTTACAGTAGCTCAGTGGAATGCAGAAGGACTAGGGAACAAGAAGCCAGAACTGCAAAAGTTTCTAAGCAAAAACAACATCGACGTCATCTGCATCCAAGAAACGCACTTGAAAGATCATCGACGTTTCTTTGTAAGAGGCTTCGAGACATTCGCCAAGACCGCGAAGACAGACACAAGGAGGAATCATTACCCTTGTCAGAAATTCAATCCTGCAGTGGAGACAAACAGATCAAGAAGACAAGAACTAGAACACCTGACTGTCAAGCTCTTGCTGCCCAGTGGAGACCTATGGATCACCAACTGCTACAGCCCACCAACCTCATCTCTTACGCTACACAACGTGAAGCTAGAAGCTTACAGACACCTGGTGGTTGGAGACTTCAACAGCCACTCGCAAAGCTGGGGATATGAAGAAATGGATGCCCGTGGTGAGGAAGTGGAGGATTGGATGATGGAAAACAATCTAGTACTCATCACCAGGCGGACGACAAACCAACGTGCTTCTCCAGAGCCTGGAAAACCACCTCCACACCAGACCTGGCAGTAGTTACTGAGGACATTCACAAGCTCACGTCCAGAGAAGTCGGCACCCAGCTTGGAGGGAGCGACCACCTGCCAGTCATTCTCAACATCTCCAGCCTAGGATGTACTGAGCGCAACATGCAACCAAGTTGGAACTTCAAACGAGCCAACTGGACCCTCTTTGCAGAAAAGGCTGACCACCACACCAGAAACATTTGCTGTGAAAATGACCTGAACAAGAACGTCCAGAATTTCACTGATGCAATTCTCCAGACAGCAAAGCAGGCAATCCCAAGGGGCAAAAGAAGACATTACCTGCCATACTGGAGTGACACACTGGAACAGCTTCACACTGAAATGGACAATGCCAGAGAAACTATGGAGCAAACCCCCACTCCAGAGAACCTAGTGAGGCACAACAACGCCAAAGAAGCTTTCAACCAGCAAAAGAAAGCTGAACTCCAAAGAGCTGGAACGAGAAGACCAGCAGCCTCAACATGGAGAAGGACACCAGCAAGCTGTGGAATCTGACAAAAGCCCTGAATGAAGACACCAGAGCGGGACACAGCAAAACCGTCATAGAGGAAAACGTTACGCACCACGCGGGAAGGAAAGCAGCAAACATCCTGGCAGACTTTTACAAAGAGGAAAGCAAAGCAACAATACCCAATGCCCGAGTGCAGGAAGTCAGCAAGGAAACCAAGGAGAAGCTGAAACACCAGAACCCCACACCGTCCATGATGTCAGCCTTCTCCATGACTGAACTCAATGCAGCCATTAAGAAACTAAAGCCAAAGAAAGCCCCAGGGAAAGATGGTGTTACCAATGACATGATCAGGAGACTTGGAACCACAGCAAAGCAGAAGCTTCTTCTGATCATCAACCAGTCATGGAGCTCAGGGAAAATTCCCAGACCGATGGAGAGAAGCAGTCATCATCCCCATCAGAAAGAAACAGAAAGACAAAACCAAGAAATCCAGCTACCGACCAATCAGCCTCCTCAGTTGTCTGGGCAAGGTGATGGAAAGAATGGGAACATAAGACTGCTGAAACACCTGGAAGAAAATCACCTGCTCAGCAACACACAGTCGGCTTACAGGAAAAACCACAGTACGGGAAGACCAGCTTGTGTACCTCGCCCAACAGATCGAAAACGCCTTTCAGGAGAAGAAAAAGGTACTCGCTGTCTTTGTGGGACCTGACCAAGCCTCGACAAGGTATGGAAGGAAGGACGCTCCTGAAGCTGCTAAACAAGAAAGTGGAAGGGAATATGTACCGCTGGATACGCAACTTCCTCCAGTACCGCACAGCAAGAGTTCAACTTGATGGGGAAATTAGCCATCGAATCACTCTACAAACAAGGTGTACCACAAGGAGGAGTCATTTCCCCTACACTCTTTCTCATCTTCATTGACGACATCGCTGAGAAGCTCACCAAGCACATCTCGAGCTCTCCACGCCGACGACTTTGCTGCCTGGAGTGCTGCAGAAATTTAACCACAGCCAGCTACAGGATGCAGGAAGCACTGGAACACGTCGGAAGATGGGCCTCTGACTGGGGCGTAGAAATCAACGCCACCAAAACAGTGGCCACAGTCTTCTCGCTGTCGCCACTGCCAGAAACCATCAGCCTGAAAATAAATGGAAGAGAGCTGAAACAAGAAGACAACCCAACATACCTAGGCATCAAGCTGGACAAGCGGCTTACTTGGAATCCGCATCTCAAGAACATTGAAAACGAAGCAGTCAGGAAGCTCGCCATCATGAAGAAGCTGGCCGGTACATCCTGGGGCGCAAACAGCAGCCTCCTGCAGAAGGTGTACGTGGGTACCGTCAGACCAACCCTGGAGTATGGCAGTTCTGCATGGGCCACTGCATCCAAGACCAACACCAGTCGCCTGAACAAAGTGCAGAATGCAGGATTGCGACTGATCACGGGTGGAATGAAGACTACCCCAATCCAAGCCATGGAGAAGCTTACTAGCCTACATTCCCTCGAAGACAGACGCGAGGAGAAGGTTTTCATCCACAGTGAAAATGTTACTGCGTATGCCTACCCACCCCATGCACACCGAGATGCAGAACCCCACAAAACAGGCTAAAGAGAACAAGTTTTAACCACCTGTCTAAGAGCCTGCATCACAGAAATGAAGACCTGCTGCCTGCTTCACCAGCCGAAATGGAGATGCTTCCAGATTTTGAGGAACTAGACAATCACCTAGAGGATGTCGCAATCATCACTGAAGTTCCTGGCATTAAAAGAATGGACCGTCAAGCCCCTCAAGTAATGAAAGCTCTGGCACAGGAGATGATTGCCAACCAATACAACCCCAGTGAGTGGACCCACATCTACACAGATGGATCCTCAGATGGAGCAGTCAAGAATGGAGGAGCAGGGTTTTTCATCAGACACACCAATGGAAGATTGACACACAAGGCCTTCCCTACTGGAAAGATCTCCTCCAACTACAGAGCGGAGACAATAGCACTGCTCCACGCAGTGAGGATCTTTCTGGGACCGGCCAGCCCGTCACAGAAGGTTGTCTTCTTCACAGACTGCCGATCTCTGCTGCAGGGACTTCAGAACACAAGAAATGAACAACATACGCAAGACATCAAGGCTGCCCTCCATGAACTCTCAAAACAGTCTGTCATTACACTTCAGTGGATTCCGTCTCACTGTGGGATCATGGGCAACGAAAAAGCTGATGCTCTCTCCAAGGCAGGCAGCAAAATGGAGCAGTTCAGCCACCCCGTGACCTACAGGGAGGCCAAGACCATCATCCACAACCAGTTTCAGTCCCAGTGGAAGAGAAGGCTGGGTGCAGAGAATGGTGCTGACCCGATCCACCAGCTCCAAAGGCACCAGCAGACAATCCTCTTCAGACTGAGGACCGGCCACTGCAGACTGCTGAGCCACCTTAACCGCCTGAAGATCACCTACACTGACCAGTGTCCATGCGGCACTGGACCCCAGACCCCTGAACATGTCCTACTGCGCTGTCCTAGTCATGCAGCTCTACGACACAAAACCTGGCCGGGGGGAGCGGAGTTACAGGCGCAGCTTTGGGGAGCCCGTTCTGACCTGGAGAAGACCGCGGCTTCATCATGGCGGCCGGGTTACAAGTCTGACGCATCCAGCTTAAATCGAACGCAGAAGAAGAAGAAGAAGAACCCACGACCTCCCAGCCGGGAGTCCGCGACGCTAACCACTTCGCCACGGCGGCTGGTCCAAATCTAAACTTAGTCATGATATATTTTAAATGCATGTCAATATCCACGTTCTGATATGTAGGTAAAGAGCCACGCGGATTACAGAAAGTTCTGTACACAGAAAACTATCACTCTCATTCACATGTTCACTCCATTCTTGCCATATCCAGTCAATTATTCTCTGCCGAAAGACACATAAAAATTCATTGGCATCACCCACACCTTGCTCCAGCCAACAAATCCAAATCCACATATAAACAAACATGATCTAACATGTGTGGTCCGACTGGTCTTTCCTCGATTATCAAGATGACAGAGCATAACATAAGCCTTCTTTGATATCTGTCATTTGACATCTTTTGTATCTTAAACCAATAACGGATACATTGTACAACAAATTAATAGTGGCAGGATATCCGTTCAACTCATTATACACTAAATCGTTTGGAGTACTAAGACTAACACCTAAATACTTCTTCAGGGCATGTAAACAAAGTTTTTCTCAAAACTGAGCTGCTTTATCAAAAGCCCATATTTTCACATCCATACTGCATAATAGGAAGCACTTGATGATCAAACAGAGTTCATAGCAATGTAAAGTATCATTATTGAATGAACGTAGACGTTGTAAAATACACAAAAGAGCTTTCTTAGCTTTGCTGTCTAAATCACGACAGGCAGTGTTGAAACTCAGTTTTGTCGTAAAATAAATACCTAAATACTTGTAGGCATTAATAGCAGGCATAACTTGTCCACCGAAAAACCACCTTTCTCTCGCCCCTAAATAACCCCCTTTTTCTTTCTTTCTTTCTGCGTACGCAGGCTGATACTCCTGCGGACACTCCCTGTATAGCCAGGCAGTGGAGTTTTGTGTGTATGACCCTTTTCTATCCCGCCATTAAGGCAGCCATACTCCATCTTCGGGGAAACCCCCTTTTTGAATAACAACAATATTACTTTTACCCAAATTAACTGTCAAATCTAGCGCTGCAGCTGATCTGTGTAAACTGCTTAACTGATTTTGTAACCCTACTACTGATTCTGAAAGCAAAACAACATCATCGACTAATAGTAAAAATAAATAACTCAAAACTGTCGAGCGAAAATGTTACCCATGTCTACCAGGTCTAATTACATCTAGCGCTAATTCGTTAATAAACCAAGAAAATAAAACTGGGCTGCATACATCTCCCTGTTTAACCCCCGAAGAACAATAAATAGACTAAGTTTAGCCCCAAATCTAACAAGTGCTTTTACACTTAAACACATGCTGCGTACACAACGTAATAGCTTACCCTTAATACGTTCTTCACTGAAATAGGCCAGAACAGATTTCTACTGACAGTATCGAAACATTTAAAGAAATAAAAGCAACATAAAGCTTACAGTTCGGGTTTTATTAAATTGCTTCTGAACACATGCTAGTGAAGTGAACAAGTGATCAGCCGTGGAATAACCTTTTTTAACCCTGCCTGGCACTCACCTGTCAAGTTATTTTCTTCAACCCACAACTGCAATCGTTGATTTATGATCGAGCCATACACTTTACTACACACATTAAGAAGACTAACACCTCTATAGTTTTCTGGATAGTTGACATCACCTTTCTTGTGCAACGGTAGAATAATAGATTCCGTCCAACTGTCTGGATAAACACCTTTATCGAAAAGTACATGTGGAAACTTAACAAGAAAAGGTAAGATAAATCTACGTGAGTTTTTCAAAATTTCTGCAATAATCCCATCTGACCACTAGCCTT
Source organism: Conus ventricosus (assembly GCA_018398815.1). NCBI lineage: Eukaryota > Metazoa > Mollusca > Gastropoda > Neogastropoda > Conidae > Conus > Conus ventricosus. Next base: position 36,352,274 of record CM031627.1, on the reverse strand, counting down.
TTTCGGTTTTAGTTTACGTAGTGCTAATATTACTTCCTCTTTAGATGTGGGACAATTAAAGAGTACATCATCATCATCAACATCACCAATAGTGTCAACAAGTAAATCATCATTAATTTTGTGTCAGTTTCCAAAGGCATCTGAAAATGTTCAAACCATCGTTCCACAATCATCTCATTTTTGACAGATTTTCTTCTTTGGTATTATTTTGTGGAATGTTTCCCAGAAATCTTTTCGTTTATTTACAGAATCCATTACACACTTTTAATCATCGTGTTGTTGTACACTTTCTTTTTTTTAATTTAACGAGATTCTTATACTCTCTTCTTGCTTGACCAAAAATTAACCTATCTCGTTCACTTAAGTCTCGACGAAATTTCTTTAAAAGCTTGGCGCACACGCTTCTTTCCATTCCTACACTCCAGATCAAACCAGCCTTGGTCTTTTCTTACTACTCCCATTCACACAAATTCGTTTCTTCATGCAGTCTGCAGCTTCTTTCAACATATCATTAAACACATGAATGGCTTCATTCACATCTATAATTAGTCATTTGAATTGCAGCTTCCAACTTCCTTTGAACTGAATCAGAGTTACAATGCAGTTTCAAACACCTGTGCGTGTCAGGAATCTAAGTCAAACTTATCAATGTCCATTTTTTCATTGTCATCATTTACTACAGAAACATCAGGTAAACCAAACAGCGAAAATAGCAGGTATGTGGTAACTTTCAGCACGATCACAAACAGCAGTTATCACAAACAATAGCAAACAAATTACTCAACATCAGAAAATAGCAGGTATGTGGTAACTTTCAGCACGATCACAAACAAACAGCAGTTATCACAAACAATAGCAAACAAATTACTCAACATCAGAAGATAGTCAATCACACTACACCAAAATCACACATGTACGTGTAGCGACCTTCAAGGTCACCATAACACATACCATTCAGAATAGTAACTTAACGTAGTGCGCATGTTTAACGGGGATTGACCGAAAGTATTAATAACCGTGTCTTGTGATCTTCTATCGGTGTTACTCTTGCTTTCATGTAGAGCGTCAAGAATACATTTGTTGATGCATCATTTGTGAAATATCGAAGTGCGCGCATTTAAGTCTCCAAAAACAAAATGTAATAATCATTATCCAACAAAAACTGTCTATCAAACATTTTCCAGCATTGTCACACCATCACCCTCACCATCAAGCAGAGAATACTATCTGGAGCCCTCAGGTGGTGTATAGCACAAACGTACAAACCATCTTTATCTAACCAAATAAACGTTTATCAATGACAAACAACAAAAAGAATCCTTCTTGACTTTACCCTCTCTCATATACGGTACAAACTCGTTTTTCATCAGACACATCCACACCACTTGAAGGGCGGCCAGCATCAGACAATTTCACTGAAGGTTACAGAACGATTTATAACCAGGAAAAACTTTAGCAGAAAAATGTGCTAACAAAACGTTTCAACAAGACAAACAAATCCACAGGAAGATACAAATGAAACAAAATCACTATCATTCAGTTTGGGGAAAAAAGACCATTATATTCCTGTGTAAAAAAAAGAGAATGAAAAACGATATTTACAATTACTTCACCTGTTACAGTGAACATCATCCACAGCATTGTTTACTTTTTCAACAATACTATTGTATGAGCCGGAATAGCTCAGTTGGTAGAGCCCCTGACTCGTAATCTTGGTGATCCTGGGGTTGCGGGTTCGAACCTCCGCCGGGGCTTTCGGTACAGGGGGATTTTTCCCTCGGAGTTAACATTGGTTCTGACTCCATTTCCCATGCAGTCCTTCGAATGAGACTATAAACCGAGGTTCCGTGTGTGAACGCACCATAACATCTTGCACACACGTAAAATCCCATCACCAACTTCGGAAGAGAAGGCCAGTTTTGGCCGTTGGGATGGATGACACATTACACATAGCATGCACCCTGCGTAGAGAAATGGAAAGAATAAAGGAAGTAAGGAAAATGAGTGATCGATATTGAATGATACTGACTGGATGACACGGGAAACGACTGAATGAAGCGCCAGCTGGCAGCTCTTAGTCGGCACTACCCAGTAGGCAGCCCGTTGTGTAAACGAGCGTGGATTGTAAAGCGCTTAGAGCTTGGCCTCTAGCCGAGAATATGCGCTATATAAGTATTCATTATTATTATCACGATTATGAACCTCCCAACTCCCCACACCCATAACCCCCACCCCACAGTGGATGGAGAGATGTGAGCTCTCCCCCCCCCCGGCATTACCCTCCCCCCACCATCCCCCCTTTTTTCTCTCCCCCCCCCCAATTATACCTTATCACCCATTAATCATTTCCATCCCATACCCACCCTTATTAACATAACCCACACCCCATATACAACTATTCACGCGTAACTACTATCACCTCCATCACCACCCAGCAAAAGTCATTTATTTATTTTATTCATTTAATTATATTTTATCTTTTTTTTAATCTAATTTATTAATCATGATTACTTTCATTTTTATTTATCTATTTATTTGTTTATAATTACTACTACTATCATATTATCATTACTATCCTTTCTATATTTTTTAAATTGTATATATTAATTCATTTTGTCATCATCTATCTATCTATCTATCTATCTATCTATCTATCTATCTATCTATAATATATACCCCCCCCCCCCCCCCCACGTAGCACTATTATCAATCCACCTTAACCACTACCGTCACAAATATATCATACCACTCTGTCACGACCGACCCCTGGAGGTCTGCCCTGACAGGATCGGTCTAGGTGGGAGTGAAGGGAGTGACTGACCTCACACGCCCCGCAAGAGACCACACAATAAAGATTACGATACAACACCCCATTATTCACACCACAAAATAAACATTCCAACACACACAACATGCACGATCACAATCAAGCACTCCAACGCACACAACATGACACAATCACAATCAAGCACTCCAACACCCACAACATGCACGATTAAAATAAACATTTCACCATACGACGTACACAATCACAATTACAGCATTCCAGCACAATAAAATACACAATATAAAAGAAACATTTCCAGCATTGATCCCCTCTAAACACCATGGCGTGCGTCCACACCCTGCCTCTGTCAGGCCTACTGGGAGCACCCTGTCGCACTAGGTGCTCCGAACCGGGTCGGTTCCGCAGGGAGTCGCTCAAAGCCGACACCCTCGACTCACAAGCAGGCATAAAGGAGCCGTCCGGGGGGGGGGGGGGGGGGGGAAAAGTGGCGCTGTTTCTGGAGGCCTGGTGGGGGTCAGGGCCGGCCCGTCAAGACGGCGGGCTCCTCTACCAGCCCGGTCCCCACCAAAGGGGGCCTCGACCACGCGTGGCACCATCCAGTCGTTCCAGCCCGCACGTGGCACCATCCAGTCCTGGTCCACCAGAGCGTGGCCCAAACCAGCAGTTGCCCTCCGTCCGTGGTCTACCCCCACGTGGCCCCCCATCCATCCGGGTCTCACCAGAGGGGCTCAACCCGCCGTGGCACCATCCGTCCGTATCCCGGGTGAAGCCCCGAAAGGGGGGGAAACGAGCTGGGGGAGAGGGAAAGGGGGGGAAGGAAGAAGGAAGGAGGAAGGAAGAAGGAAGGAGGAAGGAAAAAGGAAGGAGGAAGGAAGAAGGGGGCTGGGAAACCCCCCTGTCAGTACAGTCGCCCATGCTGCAAATCTTAAAAAGCCCTCGCTGATGGGCAGGGAAGTTACTAAAAGCACACAGTAAAACCCCTCGAATCATGATGTTCATAGGGTCTTCTACACGATGCAGGAAAAGACTGCTTAAATCAACAGGTTTAAAACAAAAGAATTTTCTTCACCCTTTTCTCCTCACTTAAACATTTTCCTTTTTAGGAAATAACCAACACAGCGACCCCTCGCTTTATTTCTGCCCCCCTTTTTTAAATAAAATTCAATGGCCCAATTGTACATTTTATAAAACTTCAAAAAACCAAATCTCCCAACCAGATCCCAACGACAAATCATGGTACGCACGCTCGCGAACATAAAATCGTTTTTCCTTGCAAAAACAAAAACGGGGCCCAAAGAAAGAGTCGGCGATGTGCAGGGGCGGCCCCCAGCGAGCCAAGCAAGTTCCCCAAACCCGTCACCAGGGTTTTCCCCCTCCCCACCCACACCGCATACAGATGATAAACAGGGAAAAAATTTTTTAAATAATTTTAATGGCCCCGGTTAAAAAAAGATTAACCCGGAAAAGGTTCAAACAAATTTTCCCTTTCAATTTCGAAAACAAAAGAAAAAATTGCGCAAAAGAGGAGACTAAGCCGACTAACAACAACAAACCAAAACAAACAAACCACGAAACTGATGCTTACCAGCTACCCGTGGGTGACCCGAAAAGGCGGGTCAAACGACTCTCTCTACCCTCTGTCCAGTCGAGAGGACAGAGGCGAAGATGCGGAAACAGAAGAAGTGATGTCCCTCTCCTACAGGCCGACTGCAGGAATTGAAAGTACCTGACTGTACTTTCGATGATACGGTGAAGAACCAAGACGAGCAGGCGCTCCCAGAGACATCTTCCGCTCGAGTGAAGAGCTAACCTCCCTCAGCAATGGCGGCCAACATGCCATGCTGCGTCACAGAGTGAGCATACTTCAAACTAAAAGAAATGAAGCACGTGCGACAGGTAAAAAGACAGGCGAGAGGCCGATAGACAGAAAGTTCGAGAGAAAGGTACCGGCCACCCGTGAACCTGCAGGATGAATAGCACGGGCGGTGGAATTAGAGAGAGAGAGAGAGAGAAAGCAAACCGAAGTTGAGCTAAACTACACCAAGGTGCAACCGCACCACAAGCCACACTAAGGGACGGATACACGACAACAGCAACGACAATAAATAAATAAGTAATTCCGCCACCCTAGGTGGGTCGAACGTCGTAGGCCTCGTGACAAACTCGTGACAAACCCCCTTCTAAAAGCATCTGTTTCTCTGAGATACAGTGCTCCTTTGAACCTTGTACGCAGTGCAAATTCACAACAATGGGACCGAACCCAACTCTCTGTGATCGACAGAGTACGATGAATCCAATACAAACATTCTACGATAGAATCACACCGAGAATACATAATACTACATTTATCAAACAACTAAGCAAACCTTCCAACCATGAAGTAACAATCCGAACCATTGGTGATTCACTACCGTTAACATCACTGAAGGAAAAACTGTCACTACACCTGATACAGAGACCAAAAAGGGATATGACCCTGGTTGAGGGGAAGTGTCCCTCTGACTGATTTTCCAATGTGCTGACTACGGAGCTCGGCTAAGATAGTCAGCATCCGTATTACAGGAACCCTTGATATGACGGAAAGTGAACGCATGACTCTGCAGTTCCACTGCCTAACTCATGAGTCGACGACTGACTGGCCGGATCCGGTCCAAGGCACTGGAGAGGATGATGATCGCTCTCCAGTACAAACTTCCGGCCGTACTTCTTCTTGGGCACGCCAGTGCGCGTCCAAATCTGCCGAGAGTTCAGCAACAGTAGGGGATCGATAGTCCTAAGCGGGACAGCCTCTGGGTATCGACTCGCAGATTCTACCACTACCGAAGTTGTAGCGGTGACCGCGATCGGATGGTGGATTAATGGGTCCACCAGGTCGACCCAACCTTGCTGAATGGCTCCCCAACCCGTGGCACTGACCCTAGGGGAACACGCTTCAAGCGACCCTTAGGCGTTGTCCGTTGGCAGCATCGCAACTGCGGCAGTACTGCCTAACCTGTGAGTTCATCCCTGGCCAGAAGAAATCCGTCTCACCCGCTCGAGAGTCCGCTTGAGGCCCATATGACCTGCCATGGGGGAATCGTGGGCCTGCCGGAGAACAGACTCTCTCAAGCTTTGGGGAACGACAAGCTGCTTGGCCACACGATCTGCCTGAGTGAAAACCCTAAAGAGGATCCCCTTGTGGAGCTTGAAGCTCACCTTGGCGTGTCGGGCAGACTGAGCAGGACGACTACCAGTTGTCGCAGGCGTTGGACATCCAAGTCCCTGGCCTGAAGACGGACCATGGTAGCAGGATCGGCCCTGGCCAGAACCTCGTCAGAGATCGGCTGGAGAACGGGACGCAATTCCTGTTCCTGCTTCTTAGCTTTGGCGCGTGTGGTGACTCCCACACACGCCTGTACGGGCAGATCCGTAGACACGGACTGACTGCGTCCGTCTTCGAAGGTGATAGTATTCCCTATGATAAGGGAATACAGAGGTCGCTCCACGCGATGCCCATACTTCGCCACAGAGTAGGGGGTGGAGATAGGAATAAGTACAGAGGGACGGAGTGGAGGTAAAACCAGCCTCCAAACCCGCACACATCATTACTAGCGCCCGCCGGGCCTTAGGGGAAACACTTAAATCCTTATCAACAAGAGCGTTTATGCTCCCGCATCCCGATGGTGTCGACAAGGAGAATACCCAACACAGAGAGAACACTGGGCACTCTGAATCTCCAGAAGCTGGGATGGAACCCACGTTAGCCGAGGCACGAGGATGTTGATAGGACCAGGCCCCACGACTACAGCGGCTTTAGGACAATCTTTCCTAATGTGTCAGGAACGACCACAAAGAAAAACAGTCGTGGGCGCTGAAATCCCCGATGAACTGCCTGCCTTGTTCCCCCACTAGCAGTTGTCGGCACCTTATGCTACCAAAATCGTGTGGAGGGCTTCCTTCGTATCTGGGCGATGCCCATTAAGCCCTGCGAGCTTCAAGAAAACCACCTCAGCTGTGTGAATCGCAGCCGCGAAACCTGAGGTGTGCTGTCTCGCCTATCGGATCCTCAACTCTGGAGGAGCACGTGTGGTGAGCTGTCTTCGATGAGGATTCAGATCCTCCAGCTCAACTTAGCTAACTGGACGCCTCTCAGATCCCCTAGCGTTCTTGGGCAGCCTTATCACCAAACTGCACGAAGGTCTCATCATTATCTTCTTCATGGACTAACTTCCTCTGTTAGGTCTCTGGGGTAAGGTGGAAACGTTACGCAGAGCCAAACTGCATGTCTGCATAAGATGCCCCTTCGTTTAGAGTGAGCAACACTCCCTTGCGCACCAGATAATCAGAAAAAAGGTGCATAGCCTTTTGTTCCTAAGAACAATTGGTATGAACAAGAAACCTTGTCGAAATGCTCTAGAACATATCAATGGTCCTCACTAGGTCTGAATCTGGAAGCTTTTAACTTTGGGCCTCTAACTCTATCACCTCCTGTTGATTAACCCCTGGTTTTACAGAAGCGGGAGGCCGCGAAAAGAAGTTGTTCCATCTCCTCCCTACGCAGAGCCTCCATTCTGTCTAGTTCTTCCCTACGGAGGGCTTTCCTGCCTGTCAGCTCTTCTATACGCCGTTCCTCCTGTCTGCAAGCCTCCTCCATTACGCCTGAGCCTCCGTCTAGCAGCCTCCTCCCTACGCTGAGCAGCACTCCTCCCTACGTGAGCAGCCTCTTCTTTACGAAGGGCCTCCTGTTGGGCAGCCTCTTCTCTGGCTGCATAGCCTCCTTCCCTATGCATTATCTCTGTTTGTCACGTTCTCCTCCTCTGCGGCAGAGGAGCTCCTGTCTAGCGGCCCTCCTCTCTTCGCTCTTCCCTACGCAGAGCTTCCTGCCTAGCGGCCTCTTCCTACGCTCTTACTACGTTGGGCCTCATCCTACCGTCGCTGTCGCTCCAGAAACATAAGGACAGATGGTGATATCCAGTGCGGGGTTCCACACTCCGGACCAGGGAGGATGATCCGTCTGGACCGTCCCTTGGGTCTCGACTTTCCCATAAGGAAAGTTTTCTGGGCATGCCTTACGAGGGGATGCTGGGAGAGGAGAAGGTTTTCGGTCTCTGCGACTCAACAGAAGCCTCACAGTTGCGTCGCTATGCTCTGGCGCCTCCGAGCGGAAAGTGCCAGTCGGGTCTCAAAGGGGAAGACCCCCAGCGGAAGAGGTAGTAATGTTACTCACTGGGCTACTGCTACTGCTCTGGAATAGGTAGAAGTTACGTAGTCGAAGTACTGGTACTATATTAGGGACTACAGTAACAATTTTGAATACCCTTCCTTCTTCGACGCAGCGACGCCACACCACCCAGAGCGGACGTCGCCATGACAACAATATCCTACAGTTTTCCCATATACAGGGGAGAAAAACAATTCACTAGGAAAAAAAAACAAAATATTTTAGGGGCGTGTGTATATGTGTGTATGCCCTAGGGTGTGTGTGCGTGTGTGCGGACAAGTTCGGGCTGCTCCATCTGGCAACACGCGCTTACAGCACCGAGGCACAGTGCGGTGGGCTCACGGAAAAAAAAAAACAAAACAAAAACTATATGTCCGGCTGCCCCCACGTGGCAACACCGGCTCTACAGCACGAGCAACAGTTGCGGTGGGGCTGGCCCGACAAAAAAAAAAAAAACCAAAAACCTAGCAGACGGGATCGGAGAGAGGAAAAAAAAAAACGCTAGGGTTCCGATACAACCCCTGTGAGACTCAACACCCGGTAGAGAAAAAAAAAAACAAGAATTGGGCTAAATACAAAAACAGGAATGGAAGACTGAGCGGCAACAGAAGGGCAAGACTTACGGCGTGCCTGCGGGTGGTACCCAGGCGGAGGAGGTCTGGAAGCGGTCGACTCCTCCTGGTCTCACCTCGACCCCCGAGTCACGCCGGATGTTCCCTCAGGCCACAAAAAGGACTCCCTTCACTCTAGAAGTCACCAGCAACCACCCACAAACAACCACGACAAACTGACTAAAAAATATACAAAACAGACAAAATAAACAGGTACACTGCGAAACGAGTGAGAGACAGCAGAGCCCTTACATCCGGACGAGCCCCACATTGTCACGACCGACCCTGGAGTCTGCCCTGACAGCGATCGGTCTAGGTGGGAGTGAAAGGGAGTGACTGACCTCACACGCTCGCAAGAGACCACACAATAAAGTTTAAATACACACCCCATTTATTCACACCAGCAAAACTAAACATTTCAACACACGCACCTTGCACGATCACATTAAGCACTCCAACGCCACAAAATGCACAATCACGATCAAGCACTCCAACGACACAACATGCACATCACGATCAAGCACACCAACGCCACACAACATGCCACAATCACCAATCAAGCACTCCGCACCCACAACATGCACGATATAAATAGTATTTCGCCATACGACGCACATGATCACACTTACAGCATTCCAGCAATATGACAAATAAACAATTATAAGGAAATATTTCCAGCATTGACCCTTCTTAAACCATGGAGGTGCGTGCACACCCTGCCCCTGTCGAGTCTGTGAGGAGCACCCTGTCGCACTAGGTGCTCCGAGCCGGGTTTTGGTTCTCTCTGGGAGTCGCTCATAAGCCGACACCCTCGACTTCCAAGGGGCAGTGAAAGAGCGTGTCCCGGGGGGAGGGTGGGACGTAGTGTTCTGGGAGGTCCTGGCGGGGGTTCCAGGCCGGCCTGTCTAGAGGTGGGCTTCTCTACCAGCCCCTCGGTCGACCAAGGGCGTGGCTCGATCAGCGTGTGGCTCCATCCCGTCGTGGTTCAGCAGAACGTGGCCTCGACCAGTACGTGGCACATCCAGATGTGCTCCAGGTGAAAGCCCCGGGAGGGGGGGGAGGACGTAGCTGGGAGGAGAGTCGAGAGGAGGGAAAGAAGAAGGAAGGAGGATGGAAGGAAGAAGGGTACTGGAAACCCTGCGTCAGTACCGTCTGTCCATTGCTTGTCGAGTCTTCGCCACTCGATGGATGGGCGAGGGGAAGTGTATTCAAGCACCCAATAAACAATTGAATCAAGGGTCTTCTCACTCGATGCAGGTCAAAGGACTGCATTAAATACAGGTTATAAAAACAAATATGGAAATTATCTTACCCCTTCTCTCCATCACGCTTTAACGTTTTCGATTCCTTAGGAAATAAATCAACACAGGACCATCGCTTTAATAACTGCCACACATTTGCAAATAATAACTCAATGGCACAACTGTTCACATTTTATAAACACATTCTAAAATAACACAAATTTCCAACACCGCATGCTCCGAACGACAAAATCATGTGCGTACGCACGCTCGTGAACAATAAAATCGTTCTCTTGCACACACAAACAGACGGTGGCGAAGGATAAACAGTCCGGCGATGTGAAGGGCGGACGAGCGAGAAAGCAAGTTCCAACCTGAATCCCCAGGTTCTCTCTTCCCCACGACTACCGCATCACCAGATACTAACAGGAGAAAGAATTTTGTGAAATAATTTAGATGCCTGGTTAAGATGGAATTAACAGCGAAAAAAGTTCTTCACACAATTTGCTCTTACAAATTTCGAATACAAAGAAAATTGCGCAAGGCGATGACTAAGCCGGCTAACAACACAAAACCAAAACAAAACAGACCACGAAACTGATGCCTTACCAGCTACCCGTGGTAGTGACACGAAGAGGACGGTTCCAAAGGGACTCTCTCTACCCTTGTCCAGTCGAGAGGACAGAGGCGAAGATGCGGAGACCAAGAAATGATGTCCCTTCCTACAGGCGACTGCAGGATTGAAAGTACTGACTGTACACTCGATGATAAGGTAAAGAACCAGGACTGAAAGGCAGGCGCCCCAGAGACATCTTCGCTCGAGTTGAAGAGCTAACCTCCCATCAGCAATGGCGGCCAAAACATGCATGCTGCGTCACAGAGTGAGCATACTTCAAACTAAAAGAAACGAAGCACGTGTTGCGACAGTGTAAAAAGACAGGGCGAGAGGCCGACAGACAGAAAGTTCGAGGAAAGGTACCGGCCACCTTGGAACTTGGCAGGATGGAATAGCACGGGCGGTGGCGGTGGAATTAGAGAGAGAGAGAGGAAAGCAAACGAAGTTGAGCTGAAACACACCAAGTGCAATGCACCAAAAGCCACCCTAATGGGACGGGTACACGACAACAGAAACGACAATAAACAAATAAGTAATTCCGCACCCTAGGTGGGGGCTCGAACGTCGTAGGCTCGTGACAACCGTGACAACGATATATTCCTTTTCACCGCCCCTCCCAGACCGCACCACCCGATCCCCATGCTGCCAAATCTGTTCTTTGTAAGTGAGAGTTTGGGACCGCAAGAAAGGCAGACAGCAAGAAGAAAAACAAAAAAACGAAAAAAAAAAACCCTGAAGTGAGAAGCAACGAATATAGAGCGATTAACGACATTGATACTCAATGTTTAGAGTCAGGAGAGGGAGTTGGCTGAGACAGAGAGATAGAGAGAGAGGGGAGGGGGGGGGGAGGGAGGGGGAGAAAGGAAGGAAATGACAGCAGAAGGATCAAGATTGAGAATCGGGGATAGGGAGGTGTGGTGGTGGTGGGGGGGGGGGGGGGGGTCACGAGGGACAAGCGAGAATGAAACGATGAAAACAGAAAAAAAGAAGGATAGAAAGGGCTACACTGAATAGAGTGGGGTTTTGTCGATGGGAGAAGGTTTTTTATTTTATTTAAAAAAAGGCAGGGGGGGGGTGGGGGGGGGGAAAGAGAGAGAAAGTACGGAAAGAGAGAGAGGGAGGTGGTAGCGAGAGAGAAGGATTAGGGGAAAGATAGACGACAGAGAGTGGGGGGAAGACCACACACACCACACACACACCACACCACACACACACACACAAACAAACACACACATGCACACACACACACCACACACACACACACACCTCAACACACACCACACACACACACCACACACACACACAACCGTGCCCCCTCCACACGCAGCACGCACACACACACAACACACAACACCACACCACAAACACCACTCACACACACACACACACACAAACACACACACACACACACAGGCGAGAGACTGACAGACAGACAGCAGCAGAGACACAAAGGACAGACAAAGAAAACAGGGAGACAGGTGACAGTCACAAGAAACAAGGATAACAAGGACAAAAGAGGAGAAATAAGGGAAACTAAACCAGCACAACCGAGAGAGTGAAACAAAGATGGACGACGAAGCCGACGCGACAGACGGACCGACCTACCAAGCGACAGGGAGGACAGAGTGGACAAAAAGTGACGAAGTGATAGGCCCATGTTGGAGGTGTAGCGTGCCGTCAGGGGCGGAGTCCCACAGTTTAACCCTCTGACTCTCCTGTGACACAATCACACGCTGCAATTCACAAGGCACGACTCCGCGGCTCCCCTCATGTAAGATGACGACACACACACTGTGTAGATGACAGTACCTGCCCAAGTGTCGTTTTGTGTATTAGGTGTGAAAGTCACGAAACGGTTCCCTGCACGATATGGTGAGTTGTCATAAATTTAAAAAAAATAATGCTGGAAAAAAGTTCTAGGATATTAACTTTTTTTTCAGTGTTTTCAGGGAATTTGTTGTATGGAGCTTGCATTTTTGTTGTATCGTTTTTTTTTTCGGGAAGTATGTTCAGATTGTTCTGAGCCCCCCCAGCAGAGAATTTATCACCACACAAAAATGCACGAGGAGAGAGAGAAGGAGAGCGAGGAGAGTGAGGAGAGAGCTGAGGAGAGAGAGAGAAAAGAGATGAGAGAGAGAGAGAGAGAGAAAGTAGAGAGAGAGAGAGAGAGAGAGAGAGAATGGGGGAGACAGACAGACAAACAGAACAAGAGAGAGAAGGAGAGAGGAGAGAGAGAGAGAGAAGATGAGAGAAGAGAGAGGAGAGGAGGGAGAGAGAAGAAGAGATGAGAAGAGAAAGGGGTGGGGGATGCGGTATACGGGAACGGAAACGGAATTTTACTTAGGCAGGGCCCTATATGAAAGGAATTACAATAACGTAATGATTTAAACTGAAACTGAAAACTATTATCTGGGAACAAAATTATCACATCATTATAACGAGTGAGAAAATTGTTTGTAATTTGAGCTGGACACTGACAATTGAGCATTAGCCGGTAAACGGTTGTTAGCATTGTCAAACCAAACTTGTATAGTAATCAGTGTGCGCATCTTTGAGGGACTTTGTAGAGGTTTTGTACAAAAAAAAAATGTGGAGGACAGACCGACAGCACAGACAGACAGACAAAGACAAAGCCGTGGAGACAGATAGACACAAAGAGATAGTAAGGATGACCAGAGATGAAGTCCAAGGGAAAAACCAAACTCCAGCACCATCAGAGAGAGACAACAAAGACGGCAGGACTCACAGACAGACCGATGGACAGACCGAGCGATCTGCAGGGGGACAGAGCGGGACAATAGTGACGATGTGACAGCCATATGTTGGAGGTTTGTAGGTGCCGTCTGGGGCGGAGTCCACAGTTTAACCCTCTTGACTCTCCCAGTGACACATTCACACGCTGCATTCACGGCCACGACTCTGCGGCTCCCCTCATGTAAGCTAGTACGACACCACACACCGGTGTCAAGATGACAGTACCAGCCCAAAGTGTCGTTTTTTGTGACGGTTTGTGGAAAGCTGCCAAAAACGGCCCCCCCCCCCCGCCCAGTTATGATAACTGGTGAAGTGGTTCATCTTAAAGGAAAGGAGAGGAAAAAAAAAACAGGAGAAATGAACACCGACATTGTTTCCAGGGGAAGAAGTTGTAATTATCTGAATTTCTGGATTTTTTTTTTTTTTTTTTAGCATGCTCAAGATTTATCTGAGAAGAGAATAATTATTTATCACACACACACAAATATGAGAGACAGAGATGAGAGAGACAGAGACGAGAGAGAGGATGAGTGACAGAGACAGAGACAGAGAGAGAGAGAGAGAAAAAGAGAGAGAGAGCAGAGAGAGAGACAAAGAGAGACAGAGACAGAGAAAGAGAGAGGGAGGGAGGGCGAGAGACAGCCCCACAGGGGAAACGAAACGGAATTTGACCTTACCCTGTGTAGGTCCCATATGAAGGGGATACAGTTATCATAACAATTTACCCTGAAACTGAAGGAGTTATAAGGAACGAAAGTATCATATCAAATAAATAGCCAAAATGTTTTCTAACTTTAGCCACGACATGACATTAAGCATTAGTGATAACGTTGTCATTTTCATCAAAACATGTAAAGAAAAACACTGTGTGTTTTGAAGGGCCTTGTAGAGCTTTGTACAAAAAAAAATATGTGGAGACACCACACACCAACACACACACACACACACACACACACACACACACGCACTACACACACACACACACACACACAAACACACACACACACAAAACAAACACAAGCGCAAGCGTGCACGTATGCACCCACGCTAGCACGCACATATGAGAGAGGACAGATCGTCCGACAGACCGACAGTTCGACAGACCGACAGACAGGTGGATAGAGGGAAGACAGATTGACAGAAAGACAGACACACAGAAGGCACGCACAAGCAAACGACAGCGACAGCCAGGGACGACAGACGAGAGACTGACACAGACACAAAGAGATGTTAAGGATTGAAAAAACAGAGAGAAAAATGAAGTAAAAACAAACCCAACAGAACGGACGAGAGACAACAAGACTGAACAGACAGACAGACAGACAGGACAGACGAGCGATCTACAGGGAACAGAGCGGTCTAAAGTGACGAAGTGATAGCCCATGTTGGAGTGTTGCGTGCCGTCAGAGCTGAGTCCCAACAGTTTACCCATCTTGACTATCCTGTGAGACACAATCACACGTGATCTCACAGTGGCACGAGGTCGGGGGCTCCCCCTCTGTAGGCTAGACGACAGTGTCAAGATGGAAGTACCAGCCAAAGGTGTCGTTTTTGTGATGGTGTGAAAAAAGTCCCCAAAAGTCCCTGCTTGCAAGGATATTGGTGATTTGTTAATTTTTTTCAAAAATGTGGAAAAAAAGAACTAGGACTTACGTTTTTTCAGTGTTTTCAGGGAAATTTGTTGTAATGTAGCAGCTTATTGTTGTATTTTTTTCGGGAAAGTATGTTCAGATTGTCTGAGGAGAGAATTTATCACACACACAATAATGCACGAACGAGAGTGAGATGAGAGAGAGAGAGAGAGGAGACTGGAGAGAGATGAGGAGAGGAGAAGAGCGAGAGAAGAGAGGGAGAGAGAGAGAGAGAGGAGAAATGGGGGAGAAGTCCAGACAAGCAGACAGAGAGAGAAGGAGAGGTGAGGACAGAGAAAGGATTTGTGTGTGTGGAGGGAGAGGGGGGGGGAGGCGGTACGGGAACGAGAAACGGAATTTTTCTTAGTGCAGGCCCCTATACGAAAGGAATACAATAACGTAATGATTTACACTGAAACTGAAACTATTATCGGAACAAAAATATCACATCATTTATCGGTTGTGAAATGGTTTGTAATTTGAGCATGACATGACAATTGAGCATTAGCGGTAACGTTGCATAGTCAACCAAATTAGTATAGTAAATCAGGTGTGGTTTTGAAGGACTTTGTAGACGTTTTGAACAAAAACAGGACAGACAGACAAACAGACAAAGCCGTGGAGAAAGGTATACACAAAGAGATGGTTAAGGATGAAACAGAGATGTGATGTTAAAGGGCCCCAACCGCAGCACAACAGAGAGAGACAGCAAAGGCAGACAGGAAAGACAGACAGACGGACAGACGGACAAGGACAGAACAGCAGCAGACCGAGCGATCTACAGGGAGACAGAGCGGACAAAAGTGACGAAGTGACAGCCATGTATTGTGGAGGTGTTAGCGTTGCCGTCAGGGGGGAGTCCCACAGTTTTAACCCCTCTGAATTCCCTGTGACACATCACACGCTGCATCTCACAAGCCACGACTCCGCGGTCCCCTCATGTAAGTAGGACGAACACTCCGTGTCAAGATGGACAGTACAGCCCAAAGTTGTCGTTTTTGTGACGGTGTGAAAGCACCCAAAACGTCCCTGGCAAGATATTGGTGAGAGTTTCTTAAATTTAAAAATAATGCTGGAAAAAAGATATAGGATATTAACTTTTTTCAGTGTTTTCAGGGAATTTGTTGTAATGAGCTTGCCTTTTGGTTGTATCGTTTTTCGGGAAGTATGTTCAAATTTGTCTGAGGAGAGTATTTATCACACCGCAAAATGCACAGAGAGAGAGAGAGAGATGAGAGGAGAGAGAGTGAGAAGCGAGAGAGGAGAGAGAGATGAAAGACAGGACAGACAGACGCCAGAAGACAGACAGACGACAGACAAGAGAGATAGAAGGAGAGAGAGAGAGAAGGTGTGAAGGGGGGGGGGGGCGGGGGGAGTCTGTATACGGGAACGAAACGGATTTTATTAGTGCATGGCCCCTATACGAAAGGTAATACAAATTACGTAATGATTTACTCTGAAAAACTGAAAACTAATTATCTGGAACAAATATCACATCATATAACCCGGAAGGCGCAAGAAATGGTATGTTATTTGAGCATGACACTGACAATGAGATTTAGCCGTGGTAACGTTACGCATAGTCAACCAATTAGTTAGAAAATCGTGTGCGTTTTGAAGGCTTTGTAGACGTTTTGTACAAAACAGACAGACAGTACCAATCAGACAAAGCCGTGGAGGACAGATAGAAAAAGAGGTTAGTAAGATGAAACAGAGAGATGAAATCAAAGGGAAAAACAAAAACTGCAGCACAACAGAGAGAGACAGCAAGGAGACAGACAGACAGGACAGACGTCAGAGGACAGACGGGACAGTCAGACAGACAGACAGACCGAGCGATCTACCGGGAGAAGAGCGGACAAAAGTGACGAGGTTGAAGCCCATGCTGGAGGTGTAGCGTGCCGTCAGGGGCGGAGTCCACAGTTTAACCCTCTTGACTCTCCCTGTGACACAATCACACGCTGCATCTCACAGGCACGACTCCGCGGCTCCTCATGTAAGTAGAGGACACACACACAGGTGTCAAGATGAAGTACAGCCAAAGTGTCGTTTTTTGTGACGGTGTGAAAGTGCCCCGGCCCGCCCCAGTTAAGATACTGGTGAGTGTGGTCATTTTAAAGGAAACGAAGAGAAAAAAAAAAACAGGGGAAAGAACAACGACATTGTTTCAGTTCTTTTCGGGGGGAAGAAGTTGTAATCATCTGAATTACTGGATTTTTCTTTTGAAAAGCATGCTAAAGATTTATCTGAGAAGAGAATTTATCACACACACACAAATATGAGAGCCAGAGAGAGAGAGAGAGAGAGAGAGGGAGAGAGAGACAGAGCAGAGGACAGAGAGAGAGGAGAGTGACAGCGGAGAGAGTGAGAGAGGAGAGAGAGAGAGAGAGGAAAAGAGAGAGAGAAGAGACAGAGACAAAGAGAGACAGAGAAGAAAGGAGAGAGGGAGGGGAGGGAGGGAAGATAACACCTGGGAACGGAAACGAATTTGACCTTGTGTAGGTCCATATGAAGGGGATACAGTATCATCCAATTCCATGCAACTGAAAGGGTTATCTGGAACGAAAAGGATCACATCACAATAATAGCTCAAATTGTTTTCTTACTTTAGCACGGACACTGACACTTAATCATTAGTGTTAAACGTGTATAGTCATCAAAACCTGTTAAAGAAAAACGCTGTGTGTTTTGAAGGTGTGTAGTGTTTGTACAAAGAAAAAATATGTGGAGACACACACACACACACACACACACACAACACACACACACACACACACACACACAAACACACACACACACACACACACACACACACACGCACGAACACACACACACACACACACACACACACACACACACACACACACACACACACACACACACACACACACACACCGCAAGCGCGCATGTATGCACGCACGCACGCACATATAGAGAGAGACAGGCCGACCGACAGACCGACAGACCGACAGACAGGTGGATGGAGGACAGACAGATTGACAGAAAGACAGACACACAGACAGACACGCACACAGACAAACAGACAGACAGACAGACAGAGAGACTGACACAGACACAAAGAGATGATAAGGATGAAAACAGAGAGAAAATGAAGTAAAAACAAAACCCCAACACCAACGGAGAGAGACAACAAAGATGGACAGACAGACAGACAGACCGAGCGATCTACAGGGAGACAGAGCGGACAAAAGTGACGAAGTGATAGCCCATGTTGGAGGTGTAGCGTGCCGTCAGGGGCGGAGGCCCACAGTTTAACCCCTCTTGACTCTCCCTGTGACACAATCACACGCTGCATCTCACAAGGCACGACTCCGCGGCTCCCCCTCGTGTAAGCTAGACGACACACACACGGTGTCAAGATGACAGTACCAGCCCAAAGTGTCGTTTTTTGTGACGGTGTGAAAGCGACCAAAACGGTCCCTGTTAAGATACTGGTGAGTTGTCATAAGTTAAAAAATTATATATATATTTACAGGAGAAAAGAACTAGGACATTATGTGTCAGTCTTTTCGGGGAAATAAGTTGTAATAAGCTGAATTTCTGTTTTCTTTTCTCCTTTTTTTTTTCCTTTCTTTTTCTGTTTCTTTTTTTTTTTTTTTTTTTTTTGAAAGCATACTCAAGATTTATCTGAGGAGAGATGTGTCACACACAAAAATGTGTAAGAGAGAGCGAGGGGTGGTAGGGGAGAGAGAGAGAGGAGAGAGAGAGAGAGGGAGAGAGAGAGAGAGAGGAGAGAGACAGGACAGACAGACAGACAGACAGACAGACAGACAGACAGAGAGTGAAAGCGAAAGAGAGCGGGATTGGGGAGAGGGGGCATATGGGAACGAAGAGAGAATTTTACTGTGTGTGGGCACTTATGAAGGGAAGACAATATCGTAATAACCTTAACTGAAACTGAAAGCTGCTATCTGGAACAAAAACACCACATCGCAATGATAGCTCAGAATTGGTTTGTAACTTTAGCATGACACTGGCAGTTGCGCATTAGTTAGGTAACGTTAGCACAGTCATCAACACGTAGTAAAGCAAAGCAGTGTGCGTTTTGAAGGCATTATAGAGGCATTGTATAAGAACAACAACAAAAAAGTGAAGAGAGAGCTAAAGAGAGACAGACAGACAGACAGGCAGACAGATAAACAGACAGACAGGCAGACAGATAGCAGACAGATAGACAGACAGAGACAGAGGCGGACAGACAGACAGACTGACAGACAGACAATCACGCAGACAGACAGGCAGATACAGAGAGGCAGAGTGACAGACAGACAGACAGACAGACAAGACAGACGGCAGACAGAGGGACAGACAGACTGAACACAGACAGTCAGACAGAGAACAGGCAGACAGACAGACGGACCGAGGGACGGACGGACGGACAGTGGGACAGACAGCCTGACAGACAGACAGACAAACAGACAGACAAACAGGCAGGCAGGCAGACAGAGGCAGAGACACTAACACGCAGGACCGACAGACAGACGGGCGGACAGGGATAGACAGACTGACACACAGACAGACACACAGACAGACAAGACAGATTGACACACAGGCTGAAGGGGAGACAAGGAGAGGGAGACAGACGAGAGGAGACATGCACGGAAACAGAGAGAGAAAGAAGGAAAGAGACAGACAGACAGACAGACAAGGTGACACCCAATTTAGGGGGATGTAAGATAGCTGCATGGTGGAGTCAGAAAGCTTTTCCTTCCCCTCACCGCCCAGTATGCCCGTCCACGCTTCCTTCTACGCGACAGCCCCCCCCCCCCCTCCCCACCCCCACCCCCTTCTCCTCAACCAGCCTCCGGCCTTTCCCTCCACCGCAACGTATACATCCCTGACTCCTTCTCCCTCTCACCGCTCCCCTCTGTGTGGTGTGTGTGTGTGTGTGTGTGTGTGTGTGTGTGTGTGTGTGTGTGTGTGTGTGTGTGTGTGTGTGTGAACACAAGAACAAGAACAAGAACAAGAACATATTTTATTGCCATATGAAAACCAGAGGTTTTGTGGGGCACAGATGATCAAGTTCAGACATTCAACTAAACTAAACTAATCCTAGCGTTGTCACATCTTGCAAACATAACATCATTAGTAGCAGAAAGAAAAGCACAGTGTGTATCAGAGTCTGATTAAATTTTCTGTCTCCGAAGAGAAAAACACAACAGGATATACTGGGCAAGTACAGGTTGGAAGCAGTCCAATAACATAAGCTCCGAGGGTTTTGTCATGTTAGTCTGTGGTGGAAAATCAGTTTTTATGATCCTCGTCATCAGGTCATAACGTTGTTGGTCAAATAATTTGCAGTCATCGAGAAAATGTAGTTCGTCCTCAACGACGTGGCATGTCGTGCATAATCTGTTTTCTCTGTCAGTGTTGGTATAACGGCCCCTCTCAATTTGGAGGTCATGGGCACTTATTCGTAATCTAGTTAGTGCTCGTCTGCAATCTGTGTCAGTGGGGTTTTGCTCTCAAATAAGCCGCCTGTTGTATTCGGTAGTAACTGTGGCATAAAATTTGAGCTTGGATGTGCTTTCATTCTTTTGTTTCTTCCAAAACTCAATATAAAACGTTTCCAGCTTCGCATTGATCAGAAACTTCAGGCGAGTCACACAAAAATTTTACCCTGATTTTCCCAGACATGCTGTAATCCTATCGTTGACAAGGTTTGTCGTATAAACTTCGTCCATTGCTTTCTTCGGTGCCTTAAGAGATCATTGACTGATAAATCTGTTGTTGGTAAGAGTTTGGTCTGACTCTAATATGTGTATCCAGAATGCGATAGTCTGGGTTATCACTTAAAAGTAATCGGGAATCTCCCAGTTCGCCCAAAACCGGTAATGCCATTGCTTTTCTATGAACTCTTTAATAATTGCCTGCAAAATTTAATGTGTGCAGTTTCATGTGGGAATTTGTTTGCAAGACAGGTTTTGAACAAATGCTGCATTTTCTTTTCTTGACATATTTCATCTTTGTATTGGTAAGAGGATGGGAACCACACCTCCGACCCATATGTGAAGATGGGAGAGACAACGAGTCAAATAGGGTTTGTAACTGTTCTCATATTTACATTTTGACCATAAAACGTTCTTTCAAGGTATGTGCGGCTTTATTCCCCTGTCTTGCTAAGTGTTCTTGGGCTTCTGTAAAATGTCCGTTTTTATGGAAAATGACTCCAAGATATTTATATTGATCTACTGTTTCAATTATGTTTTCACCGCAATTGAAGAATAGTGGTACCTTTGGATCTGATTTGGTGAATACAACGACCTTGTTTTCTCTGTGTTGATTTTCATTCCCAGTCTAAACAGTAGTTGTTGTAACTGGTTTAATTTACGCTGAAGTCCCTGTTTTGAAGTCTAGAGGATAGCTAAATCATCTGCATACAAAAGACACGGAATTTCGACTTGTTTTAGATCGGAAATTCTTGGGGAATCATGGTCTCTGAGATATCCGACAATGTCATTTATGAATATGTTAAATAAGGTTGGGCTAAGGGTATTACCTTGGAGGACACCTTTTTGTATTAATATTTCCTTTGTGAAACCACATTGGCTTCTTGTACAAACCGTAGCCCGTTGTACATGTCCTGTATGATTTGGTAGCATTTACCTGTTATTCCCGCTTGCATCATTTTCATCAGTAGGGCTTCGTGCCATATATGATCAAATGCTTTGCTGAAGTCAACAAAACAGCAGTAAAGCCTTTTAGTTCTGTCTTTTAGTACCTTATCAACTAGTTTTGACAATATGAATATTTGTCAGTGGTCCGTGATCCCTTTCTAAAACCTGCTTGCTCCTTTGCCAAAAGGTGGTTTGCCTCAAGATAATTCATTATCCTTTCATTTATTATGTTGCAAACACTTTTCCCAGCGAACTATTCAAAGTTATGCCTCTGTAATTGTTGGGGTTGGACTGGCCGCCTGACTTATAGACTGGGACTGTGTTTCCCTGTTTTCCAGAGGTCCGGGTATTTTTCTGATTTTAAGATTAAGTTAAACGCGTCTTTCAGAAGAGGAGCGATTTCAGGTAACATTGCTTTAAGCATTTCGTTTTCTGATTCCATCTTTGCCTGGGGATTTTTTATTCTTCAGCTTTCTGACCGCGTTCCTTACCTCCGTTTCTAATATTTCATAATCTAACTCTGAATTCCCAGAAGGACGATTGTTTGACCTCTTAATGCTACTAACATGTCATCAACTGTTTGTTGTCGTTTATCTGCGATCTTCTGTTTCTCACCTATTAGTGTTTTAGATGTTCAAACCATTTGTTCGCGTGAGACAATTTTCTTGACCATAAATTTCATGATGTATGTTTGCAGTTCCCGAAGGGTTTTTCCCATATTGAATTGGGATCAGTTTCTAGGGCTTCGTTTAGGGAATTAAGGAGTTTGTTCCGATATATTTTCTTGGTTTTCTTTAAAAGTCGTTTATATATTTTACATTGTGAAAAGTATTTTTGCCTTAGTTGTTTTATTTTGGGGGTTTCTGTTGACCGCGTTCAGTAGTGATCTTATCTCTCTTCTTTGGGAATGACAGTCTCTGTCAAACCACTTCTTCTTTCTCTGTCTAGTTTTTTTTTCTATCCGTCTTTGTCTAAGCGCCATCTTTGCCGTGGTTGAAAATATATTCGTTATCTGTTCAATAGTCGTATTTATGTTGATGTCATGTTCATTTGTTGCGAGTTGTGTCACAATGTCGGTCTTGATTTTTTGGATCATGGTGCGTATGGTCGGGCATTTTGGAGGTTGCTACTACTTTTTCGGCAGACTTTTCATTCCACTGAAATACTAGATAGTCTTCTGTGTTTTTTGTAAAATTCCTATGAAGTAGGTCTTTACGTAATGCTGTTCGTCGTGGGTTGTGAGAGAGGCTTGTCTTTTGTGTAATGTATATTCATTTTCTATGGGCAGTTGGATCAATAACTCTAGTGGGCAGTGGTCAGAATGTCGTGTCAAGTCAGTTACTTTCATGTTTAACACGTGTCTAAGCAAATATTGTGAGCAAAGGAAATAATCTACTACGCTGCTTCCCTGTGGATTATGACAAGTATACAATTTCCCGCAAGATCTCCAAGCACTCTTCCATTCAAAACACACATTTGATTTTCAATACACATGTTACATAAACGACGTCGTTCTTATTAGTTAAGAGGTCCATCGACTGTCTTTTTATGACGTTATCAAAATGGTAGTCAGCAGGTAAATCATAATAATTCTTTTCATTGTCCAGGCTAATGAAGTCGGCTTGATTGCCTGTCCTTGCATTAAAGTCACCGCACAGGAGGACATTGCTTTTTGTTGTTAGTTCTTCAATGTCACTTTCTAATGAGTCCAATATGCGTCTAGTGTAGTCCTTGCCAAAGGAAGAATGTTCCTGTGAATATATACACAACCTAAATATACATCTCTCTTTTCTGCGGTTTTCACTGTACATGCTGTTTTAATATGTAAACCCTGCAACATCGCTGTTATTTTTTGGTAGGAATTTTATATACTTTCTGTACTGCTCTTTTATGTAGACAGAGATACCCCCCGAAGCCCTTGGGCTTTCCTCCTTTTTGGTCGATAATAATGAACCCCTGCTGCCAAACCAGGTAAAGATAATTCATTTGCTTTTTCTATATCAAGATGGGTTTCTTGTAAAAACACAATGTCATATTTAGACAGGATTGCTACGAAACTTTTATCAAGGAGTTTGTTAATCTTTAAGCCGTCATCGGTCCCCTTGTAACCTCTAATATTCCATGATTTGCACACGTAACGGAAAAGTTAGTTGTGATATTTTGCGTACGAAATAATGTGCAATACATCTATGGGAAAATAGCTTATACACACTCGCGGACTAAGAGCTAATAGAAGCCGCTGTGGGCACGGTTTGAATTATGGGGAGGGAAAGGCCGACTGTGATACTGCGAGGGGGCATGTTGTCTCGTCTGTCATTGCCGTGGTGGTCCCGGCGGTCGTCTCGGCGATCATTGTGGTAGGTTTCTCGTCGGTTGTGTCGGTAGTAGGGTTGGCAGTCATCTCGGCGTTCGTCTCGGCGGTCGTACCGTGGTAATGTTCGGTGATGTCACGGCGGTCAGCTCGGCGGTAGTTTCGGTTGTCGCCTCGGGCAGCATGGCTGTAGGCTTCCGTCGGCCATATCTGCGTCCATCTCGACGGTCTTCCATGCGACGACCGAGCTACGGTAATCGTCATGACCAGGTTTGGGGATCGGGCTGGTTGAGACGCCCGAAATGTTGGCGTGTCGTGTCACCGTGGTATGTGGCAGCACCTTTGTGCTGTCGGTAGAAGCCCTGGTGGTGGCGTGGTCTGCTGTCGGTCTCTCTCTCTCTCTGGTCACGGATGGGTCGTCTGCGTCGCTGTTTGGGTTTTTCCCAGAGCAGGCCGCGAGTTGTCTGCCCAGGTTGCCTGTCAGGATGCTGGTGCCCCTTATCAGTGGGGTGGATAGCGTCCTTCATCAGCCGCTTGTCCCATACTTTGAGATTGTTGTGGGAAACGAAGCTGACTCGCTTCTCACCAGTAAACGTAGATGAGTTCAAGGCGTTGAAAAGGTCAGCCTTTGTCTGCAGCTCTTCGTCCTTCAGTGGAGCTACTTTGCTGATGACCCCTCTGATCTGATCATTGTTCCGGAGAATGTTTCTCACCAGGGACTCCAAAATTTCCACTGGCAGTCTGAGGAGTGGCACTCTTAAGGTTGTTGACACCAGTATGTATGGCCACCGCTGTCATGTTGTGCAAGCTGTGTTTGTGACAGTCACCAATGGTAGGCGTCCTCCCAGTGGTCACTGCGAGGCCATAGGATTGGCCCAGGCGTTTCCCGTCAACAGAATCATGCAGTAGTAGCACTTTGGGAAGGGCGCCCTCCTCACGGTCGCTGTCTTCGTGTCGCCATCGCTACCACTGTCTGTGGATGATGAAAAGATGAAGACGATGAGAATGGCGACGATACTGCTGAAAGTGAGATGTGTTGCTCTTGTGGAGGCAGGTCTTCTTCTTTCCACGCCGCCTCTATCGTAGCGTTGCCAGCGGGGTCATGTTCGGTTTTTGTGGTCGCCCTGACGCTCTGGGTCTCCTCCGGAAGTGTGGGATTAGCGGTGGGAGGTGATGGTTCCTCGTGTAGTGGCGGTGTGGGGGGCGGGAGAAGGGTTTGTAGAGGCAGGGGAGGGGGTGGTATTTACGGGGTGAGGTGGGCACTGGTCATCTTTGCCAGATGTGGGGAAGGGACGGTCTCGGTGATGTTTCCTTCCCTGCTGTCGCCAGGCCGCCATAAGCTGGCCAATTTCCTCACGCCTGGCCCTCTCACACTGAAACATTTGTTCGGCCAGTGTGTTCACAGCACCCTCCAGGTTTCCAAGTGTGCTGTTTGCCCGTTGTGTGAAGGCTTCGAAACTCTCTTGTGTAACCAGGCCCGGCATGAGTGGTGTGTGTTTGTCTGGCACAGCGTTGTCAGCGGCACTGGCTAATTGTGCAGCAATCTCTTCTTCTACACTTTCTGTCCCGTACACAATTTGGGCACACAGTTTGCATGTATATCTTCTCGAGCTTCGAGTGAAAATCAGAATTTGGTATATAGGTAATTCTGTGCACTCCCAGCTAACTTTACGGCCCCACTCCGTACATTTTAGAGAACGGCCTGTATCATGCACACTGTCACAAACACAAGGCATTGTCATGCTGTACTCACCCTGCCCTCGTTGTATGATACTGTTTTAGGCATTGTTTGCTCTTGATCAGTCACCATGTCCTCTCCACTGAACACTGTAGGGTCGTGGTGTCCGGCCAACCTCATGGCTTCTCTGGCTTGATTTAGCGGGGTCATGTCGATACGTCCCAGTACCATTACGTCCAGTACCATGCGTCCCAGTCTCAATGTGTCCCATAAAGCAATCCCATTGGGTCCCAATACCATTGGGTCCCAGTGCCATTGCGTCCCGTACCATTGCGTCCCAACAAAATTGCGTGTTGATAGGTCCAAGAAAATTGCATCTCGATGCGTCCCATAAAGGAATCCCATTACGTCCCCGTACCATTAGGTCCCAACACGATTATAACTTGAGCAATGCTTGAACGCTGCGTGGGCAGGTGTGTGTTGGTGGGGGGGGGGGGGGATAGGGAGGTGAGGTGGGCAGAGTGAGGTGTGGGCCGCGGAAGGGGGGGGGGGGACCCGCGGAAGGGGGGGATGGAAGTGGGAGGGGGGGGGGGTGCG
The DNA here is from genome assembly GCA_018398815.1 of Conus ventricosus. Taxonomy (NCBI): domain Eukaryota; kingdom Metazoa; phylum Mollusca; class Gastropoda; order Neogastropoda; family Conidae; genus Conus; species Conus ventricosus. Next base: position 36,326,209 of record CM031627.1, on the reverse strand, counting down.
TGATCATCGTGGTCAGACTGGGGGAGAGAAGGGATGGGTAGGATTAAGGATGAAGAAGAGATAAATAAATACATAAATAAATAAATAAATAGACATACACACAAACTGTTAAACACATTGATTTATGAGATATTTCGTTGGTCAGACAATTTTCCCTCCAAGTTCGTATAACTTGGAGGTCCAGCAAACTATAATTGTGTGTGTGTTTTGGGGGTGTGTGTGTGTGTGTGGTGTGTGTGTGT
>CM031627.1:36318831-36321331 GCA_018398815.1 Conus ventricosus | reverse complement strand
ATATATATATATATATATATAAACAGTCAAAGTAGATAAAAATCCAAACAAACAAGATAAAAATATCCCAAATTATCGGCTATATTTGCCTTCGTCAGGGTACAGACTGTGACAGTAAAAAGCTCTCATTCTCCACCCTCAGATCCTGAACACAAATCACAAATGTATACAGTAGGGAAAAGGCACATGAATTAAAATGTTCTAACTTAAAATAAAACGTTGAGTATAAAACATTTCATCAATAGGAAACATAAAATTAGGATAGGGGTGAAGGGTGAGGGGGCCAAAAGGTGCGGATTGACAATAGGTTGACCATAATTTTGATTGCCACCACAGACCACGATCTTGACAAAAGTAGATAAAAATCCAAACAAACAAGATAAAAATATCCCAAATTTTCGGCTATATTTGCCTTCATCAGAGGTACAGACTGTGACAGTAAAAAGCTCGCATTCTCGATGCTTTCTCTTTGTTCCTTTATAATGTGCCAAACTGATAGAATTAAATCGTGGGAGGAAGGATGAGTTGGAGGGTTTTGATGTGAAAGGGGTGTTGCTTTTTTTCCCTCTTCTTTTCTTTATTCACTTCATTAGCTGGTGGTTTCTTAAACACTTTTTTCCACACACCAGGGTGGAGATGAGTTTACTTTCTGGTGGCAAATGTTGGTTCATACAAAATGCATTTAATTGTTTGCATAGAACTCTGGAAGTACGTTCACCAGCCTTTGTTATCCTCTTCCTAACCCACCCCCCTGATGCATGTGTGTATCTACCCCCCTACCCCCCCCCCCCCCCCCGTGTGTGTGTGTGTGTGTGTGTGTGTGTGTGTGTGTGTGTGTGTGTGTGTGTGTGTGTGTGTGCGTGTGTCCGTCCGTGGTCAAAATGTGCCCCACTTGCTCCAGACAAAACTACTGGGCCGATCTTTCTGAAAATTTGTAAGAATATTCATTATGGGTCAAAGATGATGCCCGATGTGTTATTTTACCGTTATAATTGTTACTAACGGCTGTAACGGCCTGTAACGGTTTTTCTTCTTTGTGGAATATCTTCAAACGTACTTGGCCAATCTTTGTGAAAATTAGCAGGTATGTTCATTATGGGTCACGGGTGATGCCCGATGTTTCAGTTTACCGTTAAATAGCCGTTACTAACGGCTGGAACAGCCTGTAACGGTTTTTCTTTTTTATGGAATATCTCAGAAAGTACTTGGCTGATATTTCTGAAAATTTGTAGGTATGTTCATTATGGGTTAGGAATAATGCCCGATGTTTTAGTTTACCGTTACAGCCGTTACTAACGGCTGTAAGTAACGGCTGTAACGGCCCATAACGGTTTTTCTTTTTTATGGAATGTCTCCGAAAGTACTCGGTTGATCTTTCTGAAAATTTGCAGGTATGTTCATTATGGGTCCCGGATGATGCCCGATGTTTCAATTTACAGTTATAGCCGTTACTAATGGCTATAACTGCTATAACAGTTTTTCTTCTCAGATTATCTCAGAAAGCACTTTGTCGATTTTTCTGAAAATTTGTAGGTATGTTCATCATGGGCCACGGATGATGCCCGACGTTTTCGTTTACCATTATAGCCATTACGAACGGCTGTAACGGCCCATAACGGTTTTTCTTTTTATGGAATGTCTTCGAAAGTACTCAGTTGATCTTTCTGAAAATTTGTAGGTATGTTCATTATGGGTCTCGGATGATGCCCGATGTTTTAGTTTACCGTTATAGCCGTTACTAACGGCTATAACGACCCATGACGGTTTTTCTTTTTTATGGAATATCTCAGAAAGTACTTGGCTGATCTTTCTGAAAATTTGTAGGTATGTTCATTATGGGTCCCGGATGATGTCCAATGTTTTAATTGACCGTTATAGCCGTTGCTAACGGCTATAACGGCCCATAATGGTTCTTCTTTTTATGGAATATCTTAGAAAGTATGTGTTCGATATTTCTGAAAATTTGTAGGTATGTTCATTATGGGTCACGGATGATGTCTCGATGTGTTAGTTTACCGTTATAGACGTTACTAACGGCCCATAATGGTTTTCTTCTTTATGGAATATCTCAGAAAGTACTTGGCTGATCTTTCTGCACTGAACATTTGTAAGTATGTTCACTATAGGTCACAGATGATGGCCGATGTTTACCAGAATAGCCATTACTAACGGTTACACCAGCCCAAGACGGTTTTTCCTCTTTTTGGAATATCTCACGCGTATTCAGAATAAACTGGGAGTACGTTTATATGCTTTGCATCTTGTTTTTTTTATATATTTAAAAATTTTTTTAAACATGTTTTAACTTCTAAAAACATTTTGTTCTGGGCGAGTCCACCTTTTGCTGTTTTTTTTTTTCCGGTTTCAGATGAACTATTGCCTTCATTCAATGTTAGTCTGTTCACCAGCCTGTTGTTACCCGGCACACAACGTGAACAGATGGACTTTTCACGGTGTCAGTGGGTTCACCGGTCTGTTGGTGACCACGGCACTTAAAGGG
>CM031627.1:36266331-36313831 GCA_018398815.1 Conus ventricosus | reverse complement strand
GAACAAACTTATGCCCCTTCATTCCCTTTTTGTGTAATGAATGGGCAAGAAAACAGTCCGTGCCGGGCATGTCCATGATGTTGATGTGTAAAGAAACCTGCAGAACCTGTTCCTGGAAAATGTTTGTGATTGCTGAAGTGATAACACAGGAGCCGTTCTGAAAGCATGGCTTCGAATGTGGAGAGATAAGAGTGAGTCAGAGAAATAGTAAGAGATTGTTCAAAACCAAACGACCACAGTGTTGAAAAACACATGAAGGACAGTGTGAAAGTCCCATAACCACATGGCCACAGTGTTGAAAAATACATGAAGGACAGTGTGAAAGTCCCATAACCACATGGCCACAGTGTTGAAAAATACATGAAGGACAGTGTGGAAGTCCCATAACCACATGGCCACAGTGTTGAAAAATACATGAAGGACAGTGTGGAAGTCCCATAACCACATGGCCACAGTGTTGAAAAATACATGAAGGACAGTGTGGAAGTCCCATAACCACATGGCCACAGTGTTGAAAAATACATGAAGGACAGTGTGGAAGTCCCATAACCACATGGCCACAGTGTTGAAAAATACATGAAGGACAGTGTGGAAGTCCCATAACCACATGGCCACAGTGTTGAAAAATACATGAAGGACAGTGTGGAAGTCCCATAACCACATGGCCACAGTGTTGAAAAATACATGAAGGACAGTGTGAAAGTCCCATAACCACATGGCCACAGTGTTGAAAACCACATGAAGGACAGTGTGGAAGTCTCATAACCACATGGCTACAGTGTTCAAAACCACATGAAAGTCAGTGTGGAAGTCCCATAACCACATGACCACAGTGTTTGAAAACCACATAAAGGACAGTGTGAAGGTCCCATAACCACAGTGTTGAAAACCACATGAAGGACAGTGTGAAAGTCCCATAACCACAGTGTTGAATAACACATGAAGGACAGTGTGAAAGTCCCATAACCACAGTGTTGAAAACCACATGAAGGACAGTGTGAAAGTGCCATAACCACAGTGTTGAATAACACATGAAGGACAGTGTGAAAGTCCAATAACCACATGGCCACAGTGTTGAATAATACATGAAGGACGGTGTGAAAGTCCAATAACCACATGGCCACAGTGTTGAAAACTACATGAAAGACAGTGTGGAAGTCCCATAACCACATGGCCACAGTGTTGAATAACACATGAAGGACAGTGTGAAAGTCCCATAACCACATGGCCACAATGTTGAATAACACATGAAGGACAGTGTGAAAGTCCCATAACCACATGGCCACAGTGTTGAATAACACATGAAGTACAGTGTGAAAGTCCCATAACGACATGGCCACAGTGTTGAATAACACATGCAGGACAGTGTGAAAGTCCCATAACGACATGGCCACAGTGTTGAATAACACATGAAGGACAGTGTGAAAGTCCCATAACCACATGGCCACAGTGTTGAATAACACATGAAGGACAGTGTGAAAGTCCCATAACCACATGGCCACAGTGTTGAAAAACACATGAAGGGCAGCGTGGAAATCCCATAGACATTAAGTTGTCCAACTTCAAGTCCTGGAACAGCGCAGGCGCGGGAAGGCGTGGGTGGTAAAGGAATAGTGAGACAAAATCAATTAGGAAGACCGTTTTCACAACGAGACACAGAGGATGATAAACCAGAAAACAGTCAATGACAAGTGACGACAGTGGATGGCGTACAATGATGACAAACGTGCAGAAAGAAAGATAAACTGTTAAGCCTAAGGACAAAGACAGCAAAATATGTCTTCAGAAAAATAAGTAAGCCAGTAGAACAGCAAACGACAGGAATGGGTAGTGGTTGGAGCGCGAGTTTAAATCAACAAATGGCGACAATACCAAGAGAAGTCAATGCGTACAGCGGTACAAATATGGAGGATCTTATGAGTACAATCCACTTTAAAGTACAATTAGAGAGCGTATAGATTAAGTAAAAGAAAACAAAACAAAAAACAACAACAACAACAAAAGAGAACTTGATATAATCCACGAACAATCTGTGGCGGTAAGAAACTAGTCCTAGTTCCTGGAGAGCTATCAGGGAATGGGCCAAAGTTTCTTCACAGGGAATGGGCCAAAGGTTTCTTCATAGGGAATGGGTCAAAGTTTCTTCACAGGGAATGGGCCAAAGGTTTCTTCACAGGGAATGGGCCAAAGGTTTCTTCACAGGGAATGGGCCAAAGTTTCTTCACAGTCCACAACATGACAGCAGCTGCACTGGCTGCCTAACGCAGTTTCTGAGCTTCATGACTACAACACAGCAATGTCAGTGCAATGATTGTAACGCAAGCCTAAAACGACAACCATCTTTGAACATAGGTAGACAGGAAGTGATAATGGAAAGGCTATCCAAAGAAATCATTTTGGACAGGTGTCACTGTGGCCGTGTGGTTATGGGGCTTTCACACTGTCCTTCATGTGGTTTTCAACACTATGGCCATGTGGTTATGGGACTTCCACACTGTCCTTTTTGTGGTTTTCAACACTATGGCCATGTGGTCCTTTCAAGGAAGAATCAACAACAGAAAGAAACACTGGACACTCTGTACCAACAGAAGCCGGGATGGACCCCACGTTAGCCGAGGCACGAGGATGCGGGATGGATTAGCCCCATGACTACCAGCGGCTTTAGGGCAATCTTTCCTAATGTGGCCGGGACGACCACAAAGAAAACACAGTCGGGTGCTGAGGTCCCCGATGAACTGTCTGCCTTGTTCGACCCGCTAGCAGTCGTAGGCGCCTTACTGCCACTAAGTCCTGTGAGGGTCTTCCTGTCCGTATCTGGGCGATGCCCATAAGCTCTACGGGCTTCAGCAAACACCTCAGCAGTACGAATCGCAGCCGCGAAATCCTTTGGTGCTGTCTCGCCTATACGGATCCTCAGCTCTGGGGACACAGTGTTGGTAAGCTGTTCAATGAGAATCATATCCTCAAGCTCCAGCTTGGCCAACTGACGCCAATAACCTAGCGTTTTGCGCAGCCTATCTCCAAACTGCACGAAGGTCTCGTCGTTATTCTTTCTCATGGATCTGAACTCCCTCCTGTACGTTTCTGGGCTAAGATGGAAACGTTTACGCAGAGCCAACTGCATGTCTGCATAAGACGCGCCTTCATTTAGAGTAAGCACACACTCCCTTGCAGCACCTGATAATCCAGAAATAAGTGCATGGCCTTATGTTCCTCGGACAATTGGTACGAACTAGCTACCTTGTCAAAGTGCTCCAAGAACATATCAATGTCCTCACTGGGTTTAAACTCTGGAAGCTTTAATTTTGGGCCTCTAACTCTTGCCTGTCGATTAACCCCCTGATTTACAGATAGGGGAGTCCGCGAAAGAAATTGTTCCATCTCTTCCCTACGTTGTGCTGCTTCCTCACGACGGAGGGCTAACTCCTGCTGATAACGCTCTTCAGTTTTGATCATCTCTTCTCTGCGCAGAGTAGCCTCTTCCCTATGCAGAGTTTCCTGTCTGGCAGCCTCTTCCCTACGCAGAGTTGCCTCTTCCCTACGAAGAGTTGCCTCTTCCCTACGCTGAGTTTCCTGTCTGGCAGCCTCTTCCCTACACAGAGTTGCCTCTTCCCTATGCAGAGTTTTCTGTCTGGCAGCCTCTTCCCTATGCAGAGTTGCCTCTTCTCTACGCTGAGTTTCCTGTCTGGCAGCCTCTTCCCTACGCAGAGTTGCCTCTTCCCTACGCAGAGTTGCCTCTTCCCTACGCTGAGTTTCCTGTTTGGCAGCATCCTCTCGTCGCTGTCGCTCCAGAAACATCAGGACGGAGGCTAAATCCTGAGCAGGAGTCACCACTCCCGACACGGGAGGATGACCCGTTTGGCCCGTCCCTTGGGTCTCGACTTTCCCATGGTTAAAGTCCCTCGGGGCATACTCCTTACGAGGGGAAGCATGGAGAGGAGGGGGTTTCGGCACCCGCGACCCAACAGAAGCCCACAGTTGCCTAACCATACTCTGACGCATCCGAGTGGACGTGTCAGGTGGGGTCTCAGCAGAGAGATCCCTAGCGAAGTAGTAGCGAAAGTACTCGCGGGACTATCGGCTACAGCACTGGAATAGGTAGAAGTCCCTGTAGTCAAAGTACTGGTACTAACAGTAGGGACTACATCTTGAAGACCTTTCTTCTTAGACGCACGCGTCGCCATACCGCCAGCACCGGACGTTGCCATGACAACTATATCCTTCGGTTCTCAAATAAGGGGAAAGACAATTCCACTTGAAAAAATAGATACCGCGCGAATATGGCCTGTTTTGAATTGTCTTTCGGTGCCGACACTCTCAGCACACACCCACAACACTTCCACTAGCACGACACAGAGCTAACCACACTCGCTTAGCTGTCACATGGGCTGCATGAAGTCTGAAGACAGCGTAGAAACCATCCCGTCGGACGAGGCGGTGGTCGTTGAAGGTCCCGGACAGGGGTAGGACCATCCGGTGAATAACGCACGCTCCTCACTCGCTGCGGCCTCAAGAACGTCAGCCCGGGTGAAGCCAGCGGGAGGAGAAACAAGAAGGGAAAGGAACTGAAAAGGAAAGAGGGTACTAGAACCCCGCAGTCAGTACGGTTTGAAATATGCTGCTAAATCCTAACAGCCACTCGCATGAAGGGCTAGGGGAGGTGTTTGCTGAATGCATTAGTAGCACCAGCTTAACACAGACCTGAGCGTAAAACAGTAAACAAACCAAATGAGGAATGTTCGCTAAAGGTCTTCTCACACGAAGCAGGCAAGAGATTACATTGAATTAACAAGTTGAAGAAACGAATAGCAATTTATATCTTCATCCTTCCTTCACTCACGTTCAACATTTTCCTTTCTTAGGAATGTTACTATAAAATGTAGGGACAATCGTGCCATTAAATTATGATTATTTGTAAATGTGGTGGCAGTTGTAAAGCAATGGTTGCTGTACTCTTCAAGTTCAATTCCTAAGAAAGGAAAATGTTGAACGTGAGTGAAGGAAGGATGAAGATATAAATTGCTGAAGAAACTTTGACCCATTCCCTGTGAAGAAACTTTGGCCCATTCACTGTGAAGAAACTTTGGCCCATTCCCTGTGAAGAAACTTTGGCCCATTCCCTGTGAAGAAACCTTTGGCCCATTCCCTGTGAAGAAACTTTGGTCCATTCCCTGTGAAGAAACTTTGGCCCATTCCCTGTGAAGAAACCTTTGGCCCATTCCCTGTGAAGAAACTTTGGCCCATTCCCTGTGAAGAAACTTTGGCCCATTCCCTGTGAAGAAACCTTTGGCCCATTCCCTGTGAAGAAACTTTGACCCATTCCCTGATAGCTCTCCAGGAACTAGGACTAGTTTCTTACCGCCACAGATTGTTCGTGGATTATGTCAAGTTCTCTTTGTTGTTGTTGTTTTTTGTTTTGTTTTCTTTTACTTAATCTATACGCTCTCTAATTGTACTTTAAAGTGGATTGTACTCATAAGATCCTCCATATTTGTACCGTTGTACGCACTGACTTCTCTTGGTATTGTCGCCATTTGTTGATTTAAACTCGCGCTCCAACCACTACCCTTTCCTTTTTCGTTTCAATAAAGATTGTATGTTTGGTATTATACTTAAGATAGGGAGTGAGAGATTGAACTAGAAAATGAGAGAGAAAGCTCCACAGAGAGAGAAAAGAGAGGGCGAGAATGTGTATGATACGTAATGATCTGAACTAGGTAGTAAAATTAAAAGAGAATGACAGAATATGTCCATTTCTTGACCAACTATGTGTTATTATATATATGCTATATTGCTGAATACTATGTCTATACATGTAAGCTTGTCCATTCTTAGGATATGCCTCTATATGGTACCCATATAACTTTCGATTAACTATTTCGGCCCAGGGTCAGTGGGGTGGGGTGACTACCATCAGGAGACTACCACCCTGTCTCCACCACCTATTTCAATGTATTCATGAGGATTGTTGCAACTTCTTTCCTCTAGCTGCCCATTCTGCCCCTATACTCGTAAATCTGTGACATAAAGAACTGTGTGTGGGTGTGTCTGTGTCTGTGGTGTGTGAGGATGTCTGGGCTTTTTTTTCTTCAATTCTATATATGTAAAGTTATGGATATACTATGTTATTACTTTATCCTTGTCCCCCTTTGCCTTGATTGGTCTTTGTCTGATGTATAAAAAAAAAGAAACCTCTTCAACCGAATCCCATTCACTTACTAATACGCACAACTAAATTCTTGAATTTAAAATCATTGTGAATGGATCATGACTGAAAATGTGATATAACAAATGCTTATGTTGAAGAAGGAAATAAAATGTTTGAAAACAACAACAACAACAACAACAACAACAAAAAGATTGTATGTTGACACTTTTGATTTGCTGTTTCTCGCAGTCTGTCACCAAGAGACGTGACATATTCGCGCAGTATCTGTTTTTTCAAGTGGAATTGTCTTTCCCCTTATTTGAGAACCGTAGGATATAGTTGTCATGGCAATGTGCGGTGCTGGCGGTATGGCGACGCGTGCGTCTAAGAAGAAAGGTCTTCAAGATGTAGTCCCTACTGTTAGTACCAGTACTTTGACTACAGGGACTTCTACCTATTCCAGTGCTGTAGCCGATAGTCCCGCGAGAACTTTAGCTACTTCTTCGCTAGGGGATCTCTCTGCTGAGACCCCACCTGACACGTCCGCTAGGAAGCGTCAGAGTATAGCTAGGCAACTGTGGGCTTCTGTTGGGTCGCGGATGCCGAAACCCCCTCCTCTCCATGCTTCCCCTCGTAAGGAGTATGCCCCGGGGGACTTTAACCATGGGAAAGTCGAGACCCAAGGGACAGGCCAAACGGGTCATCCTCCCGTGTCGGGGTGGTGACTCCTGCTCAGGATTTAGCCTCCGTCCTGATGTTTCTGGAGCGACAGCAACGAGAGGATGCTGCCAGACAGGAAACTCAGCGTAGGAAAGAGGCAACTCTGCGTAGGGAAGAGGCTGCCAGACAGGAAACTCTGCATAGGGAAGAGGCAACTCTGCGTAGGGAAGAGGCTGCCAGACAGGAAACTGCGTAGGGAAGAGGCAACTCTGCGTAGGGAAGAGGCTGCCAGACAGGAAACTCTGCATTGGAAAGAGGCAACTCTGCGTAGGGGAGACGCTGCCAGACAGGAAACTCTGCATAGGGAAGAGGCAACTCTGCGTAGGGAAGAGGCTGCCAGACAGGAAACTCTGCATAGGGAAGAGGCAACTCTGCGTAGGGAAGAGGCTACCAGACAGGAAACTCTGCATAGGAAAGAGGCAACTCTGCATAGGGAAGAGGCTGCCAGACAGGAAACTGCGTAGGGAAGAGGCAACTCTGCGTAGGGAAGAGGCAACTCTGCGTAGGGAAGAGGCTGCCAGACAGGAAACTCTGCGTAGGGAAGAGGCAACTCTGCGTAGGGAAGAGGCAATTTCTGCGTAGGGAAGAGGCTCCCAGACAGGAAACTCTGCATAGGGAAGAGGCTACTCTGCGTAGAGAAGAGATGATCAAAACTAAAAGAGCGTTATCAGAAAGGAGTTAGCCCTCCGTCGTGAGGAAGCACCCCAACGTAGGAAGAGATGGAACAATTTCTTCAGTTCAGTTCAGTGGTTTATTTAATGTCTTTTCATCGCCAGATGATATAGTCAGGTGGCTGAAAATCTGTATCTTGCCAAAAAACTAATACCCTAAACGTTTCGGTTAGAAGCAAGCATCCAGTTTTTCTGAGATCTGTTGATGTATTCGAAGACAACCTGGGTGGAGGGCCCCCTTCCAAATTTGCCCACCTTGGCCGCCATGACACTTTTTAAAATGGCCGCCGAAAAGGGAACTTTTCTGCATATCTCTAGTTGCAATGAACATAAGTACACATAATTAATGTCAAATGTACCATTTGTTGGTATAGAGAAATCAAATTTTACACCCTCTTCTGTGTAAAAATGAGGGTTGACCTATAACATGTCTTACAAGTGAATACTAAGCTACTTTAGAGAATTCAAGACACACATAAAAGGATGAACATTATTTCCATCAATGGTGTCGGTCTCTCTGGAGCACACTGTCAACATGTACAGAAAATAGCATCCTGTGGTGTCGGTCTCTTTGCGTGCACATTTGGATGTTTGGGGCAGGTCAAACCGACTGTACTTTCATCGTTATCCTGCTGCTCAGGAGACACGGGATTTCTGCAGTTTCCTCTGTAACAGTAGCATGCCTTTGTGCAAGCAAGAGCCAGCCGTGTGCATCGGCACCGCCGTGTTGCACAGCATGCTGCTTCTTCGCTCCCTGCTCCTTTCCACAACCACAGATGTGAGCTCCAGGCACATGGCTGTCGAAGGCTCCTCTGTGAGACGTTTAGGCTCAAGTACTGCATGGCTGTCATCCTTTTCAACTAGCTTCTAGCCACTGTCCACTGCTTGAGGCAAGTGCTGATTTACCTCAAGTGCTTGCTTTCAGATCAAAGTCTGATAATGTGATCGTCTGATGTGCAGCAACAGAGCATCACGTGTGGGAGGAAGGTTTTCAATACTTCTCTTTGCACGTGAAAGAGATCACATTGAACCTGGTGAACTGTATGCTGATGCCTGTCTGGGTTGAAACAATCTACAGACAAAGACGCAGCATCAGCCAAAACAGCCTCATCAGGAAAGTCTTCTTTTCCTAGATTTTGAAGAAGCTCGGGGTTGTTGACAAAAATGGACCAAGCTGATAGCTTGCCAATGCCAGCAAACTGGCTTGTGCTGTCCGACCCCGTGATAGCATGAAATGCTAATAGAGATTCTCTTTCTGCATCAGTGATGTTGAGTGGTGGACGGGAACATAATGTTCCTTTCGTGGCGCCCCAGACTGCATCCAAAGGAACAGGCTAAGCTGTGGTTGGTGGGCAAGTAGGAGGACGAGGACATCGGTGTCACGAGTGACAACAACAGTCTGAGGAATCCTCGTTCACTTGCTTCTATTGCATGGAGCAGCATGCGGGTATCTGCTTCTTCATGATCAGCTGAGGAGAGGTGTGATACGTCTCTTCCTGTTGATGTCCAGACTTTTGCAGGCTCTTTGAATCCACCACTGATACCAGTTCTCTGCCTGTCTCATTTTGGAATCTGCTGGATAGCTGAGCACATAAAAAGTCTGTCAGACTGGCTTTGTTTTCATTCAGTGAGATGAATCTGTCCCACTGGCCAATAATCTGGTTTCATGACTGCAGACTCCTTTTGATATTTTTGTTTCCTGTCCACTCTTGTAGCACGGGCTGTTGATTTGATTGTCTGTGGATTGTATCTGTCAAAGACGATGTCAACACGGGTACAATTGTTGGAAAAGAGGCTTTCCACGTGTTGTGCAAAGTTGTCGCTCCATTCTCCAAAGCTCTTTGCTCCAACCCGGTTTCCAAGGGCTTGAACCATAGCCATAACATCTACGATGGTGCAGGTCAGTAGGTGCTTTCTGGACAGCATTCTGAGGCAAAACCTTCTTTAGTATTTTACCCATTCAGCCTTGTTCTGGGTAGTCGCAGTTTGCGGTCAGCTGTTGCAAGAGAAAGAGAACTGGACAGAGTTCTTGCTGTAACAGCCTGTTAGCATCAATGTCTCTTCCTGCTTCCATTGCTGTTATCACACGTCTGAACAGCTCTCTGTTTGCTTTCACATTTACAGTTTTTTGTTTTCCCGTATCAATCTGTACTGTGTACATGCCATCAAATGTTTGAAGCTTCTGTGTCCCTTTATTCTGTCATGAAAACCTGTTGTTTTGTCTTTGAATCTTTCACTGACAAAGTCTTTGATGATGACTTCCCTAATTCTTCTGCCATCAATAAGTCATTCTTCACAATCTCATTGGCAACATCCCCAGTGGTGAGTGAAACAAGCTCTGAAGATGGCTGGGCAAAGGGATTGAAGACACGGAACATACCAATGAGTTTTTCGCACATCATCATGGTCCTGCTCATCCGCTTCTTTCCAAAGTCCTTGTGTCCCAAATTCACTTTCCTCTTTGATGTCAGTAGTCAAGCTGAACATGTCTTTAGTGTCCTTTGCAAGTTTTGCTCTTCGTTGTATGTCAGGCACAATCTGTCTCTGGCTTTGTCTGTCCTTGTTATCACAACAAGACCCCTGCCACTTTTCAATTTTGTTCACATGTTCGATGGCTTGATCATCTGGGATCTGGGTGTGAACTTCTGTTGGGACTCTTTTGTCACAAAATCACCAGTTTGGAATCCTTGATAAACCTCTGGGGCTGTCTGCGAGAGCATTTTCATGTCTGCCAAGAAAACTGTTCCCCAGCGAGTGTAATGAACATGGGCGAAGGCACCAAACCATGGAAGCATTTCTGCAAAGGATGAGAGGTACAGCTCCCATCACCTTCACGCAGTGAGCGTGTGAAGCGCAGGAGAATGGAAACCAGCTTCATGTAATTCCTCCAGTACTGAAAGGTTGCACTCTCTGAACAGCAGGCTTCAAACTCATTGAACAATGGCAACACTTGTTCAATCGCAGTCAGCAGATCTGCTACAGATGATCTGATCTGTTCTTCATCCTTGTCTGAGAAACCACCTGCTACCATCTTTGCTGCTTCCTCGAGACTTTCACTGAAGACCTTAGCATTCTCCTCTGCCCATTCTTTGAAGCGAAGCCAAAGAACAGTCCAAAGTGCTTCGAAACTGAGCTTGTGTGTGCGAAGTACGTGGTTCCAACCCTTTCCTTTCAGGACATTTACTGCTGTTCTCTCCCCAAGGACTCCACTTTCATTCCAGATGGTACACAGGCCAATGACTCCATGTATTCACCAAGCACCTTGGAGAAATTCAGCTGAATATAGAAACCACCCAGCAAGAGAACGAAGTTTTTGCAGTGGTCCTGTTTGTCCCACTGAAGCATTTTTGCTTTACAGTACAGTTGTTCATCAAAGGTGATGACTGTGTATTTGTGTCTTCACTTCTTCGTCATCACCTGGCATTTGTTCATCACTGTCCATAGTGTAGAAAACTCATTGGCCGGTGCATTTAGGATTGGCATCGGAAACCCATTTCTGTCACTGGTGGATTGATGTAGACACCTCTTGGTTGAAGCCACTCCATCCTGGTACGTGTTGATCACCTGGTTGGTGCTGGCGGCAAAGACCCAAGCCATATGTAGAGCACATGACTCTACAACCTTGTAGTCAACAGGAGCAAACCAGTGTTCCTGCACCTCCTGTTGAAAGACTTGTCCTGGCTTTGGGTTTTCATGTTGACATCTTGCAGCTGTGACAGCTCAGGTGGTGGTCGAACAACTTTTGAGGAAGTTGTCTTGATGTGAATGTTCATCTCTGGTTCATTGCTTGTTCTACGCCTAAGAGCGACAATTTGGCTGGCATGAAAGTTTCACGATTGAAAAAGCGCATGCTTCAAAATTAGCGCTATAAATTATCTATACTCTGCCATTTTACACACACACAAAACACTCAAACTTCATCGCTCCAAATCTGTCGTGTCGCTTGTAAAGCATGAAGAATTAAATTCTTATTCTTTTCACAACGTGTGGCGCTTGTTGTGTGGCGTTTACTGTGTACCCTGCGTGTGTCCAGCAACAAAGATATCTGTGGTCCCTTGAAAGTTACTAAGCACTTGTCAAAAGCGCTAGCGTTGAGATGCACGCTTTTTTAGTCATGAAGCGTTCGCTCTGTGCTTAGCCACAGGCACCAGCAACATGTCCTACACACCTTTCTGTGAGTACCAAACAGTTACACCTTCTTCTGTAAATGTAAATACACATTACATCATATGTCGTGAATATTGTTTCCTGACTTATTATTGCACTATTTTGTACTGTTGTAAAACTACTTTTGGTCCTTTTTTTTTTACTGGGGTGGGGATGGGGACAAGTAGAAATTTTGGGAGACAAGTAAAATTTTGATCTACTTGTACCCAGGACTATTAGAAATTATTTTGGGAATTTCTAGCCCTGAGATATGTCATATTTTGTGCGTTTTGGCGGCCATTTGAAAATCCTTATGGCGGCCATACTAGGTATTTCAGAAGGGCCATCCATGTGGGTTGCATTTGCATACTATCCTAGATTTTACGAAAACAAGATGTTTGCTTTAACCCGCAACGTTTAGGGTGTTTCACTTTCTAGAAGTAAGCCTCCCGACTAATATTAGACACTTAAAAAAATAAAAATAAAAAAATAAAAAAAATAATAAATAAAATAAAATAAAATGAAAAACACCCTCCACACTTAACTTATCATCCACATTAGTACTTTCAAACCCACATCTAATATATGCATAATTGACATGAGTGTAATACCCTAGCGGTACACAAAGTTGAACAATTTCTTTCGCGGACTCCCGTATCTGTAAATCAGGGGGTTAATCGACAGGAAAACGATAGAGTTAGAGGCCCAAAATTAAAGCTTCCAGAGTTCAAACCCAGTGAGGACATTGATATGTTCTTGGAGCACTTTGACAAGGTAGCTAGTTCGTACCAATTGTCCGAGGAACATAAGGCCATGCACTTTTTTCTGGATTATCAGGTGCTGCAAGGGAGTGTGTGCTTACTCTAAATGAAGGCGCGTCTTATGCAGACATGCAGTTTGGCTCTGCGTAAACGTTTCCATCTTAGCCCAGAAACGTACAGGAGGGAGTTCAGATCCATGAGAAAGAATAACGACGAGACCTTCGTGCAGTTTGGAGATAGGCTGCGCAAAACGCTAGGTTATTGGCATCAGTTGGCCAAGCTGGAGCTTGAGGATATGATTCTCATTGAACAGCTTACCAACACTGTGTCCCCAGAGTTGAGGATCCGTATTGGCGAGACAGCACCAAAGGATTTCGCGGCTGTGATTCGTACTGCTGAGGTGTTTGCTGAAGCCCGTAGAGCTTATGGGCATCGCCCAGATACGGACAGGAAGACCCTCACAGGACTTAGTGGCAGTAAGGCGCCTACGACTGCTAGCGGGTCGAACAAGGCAGGCAGTTCATCGGGGACCTCAGCACCCCGACTGTGTTTTCTTTGTGGTCGTCCTGGCCACATTAGGAAAGATTGCCCTAAAGCCGCTGGTAGTCATGGGCTAATCCTCCCCCGCATCCTCGTGCCTCGGCTAACGTGGGGTCCATCCCGGCTTCTGGTGGTACAGAGTGTCCAGTGTTTCTTTCTGTTGTTGATTCTTCCTTGGTCGACTCCATCAGGGATTCGGGAGCATCAACGCTCTTTGTGGACAAGGATTTGGTTTCCCCTGAGGCTCAGCGGGGCGCCAATTATGATGTGTGCGGGTTGGAGGCTGGTTTTACATCCACCCGTCCTTCTGTACTCATTCCCATCTCCACCCCCTACTTCTGTGGCGAAGTATGGGCCATCGCGGTGGAGCGACCTCTGTACTCCCTTCTCATAGGGAATACCATCACATTTGCAGACGGACGCAGTCAGTCTGTGTCTACGGATCTGCCCGTACAGGCGTGTGTGGGAGTTACCATGCGCGCCAAAGCCAAGAAGCAGGAACAGAACTGCGTCCTGTTCTACAACCGATCTCTGACGAGGTTCTTGCAAGGGCCGATCCTGCTACCATGGTTCGTCTTCAGGCCAGGGACTTGGATGTCCAACGCCTACGACAACTGGTGGATCGTCCCGCTCAGTCTGCCCGACATGCCAAGGTGAGCTTTAAGCTCCACAAGGGGATTCTCTTTAGGGTCTTCACTCAGGCAGATCGGGTGGCCAAGCAGTTAGTCGTCCGCCAAAGCTTGAGAGAATCTGTTCTCGCGCAGGCCCATGATTCACCTATGGCAGGCCATATGGGCTCAAAGCGGACCCTCGAGCGAGTAAGACAGGACTTTTTCTGGCCGGGGATGAACTCTCAGGTTAGGCAGTACTGCGGCAGTTGCGATGTCTGCCAACGGACAACGCCCAAGGGTCGCTTAACGCGTGCTCCCCTAGGATCAGTGCCACTGGTTGGGGAGCCATTCAGCAAGGTTGGTGTTGACCTGGTGTGACCTATTAATCCACCATCCGATCGCGGTCACCGCTACATTTTGGTAGCAGTAGACCATGCGACTCGATATCCCGCTTATGACTATCGATGCCCCTACTGTTGCTGAAGCTCTCTGGCAGATTTGGACGCGCACTGGCGTGCCCAAGAAGACATACGGACAGAAGTTTGTACTGGAGAGCGATCATCATCCTCTCCAGTACCTGGACCGGATCCGGCCAGCCAGTCATCGACTCATGGGTTAGGCAGTGGAACTGCAGAGTCATGCTTTCACTTTTCGCCATATCAGGGGTTCTAGCAATACGGCTGCTGACTAACTCAGCCGAGCTCCCGTAACTGGCACATCCACTGGGAGGATCAGTCAGAGGTACACTTTCCCTCAACTAGGGTTGCCTCCTTTTGGCTTGTGTATCCAGTGTAGTGACAGTTCTCACTTCAGTGATGTTAACAGTAGTGAATCACCACTGGCTCGGATTGCTACTTTTATTGTCTGAAGGTTTGTTTGGTTGATTGATAAATGTAGTACTATGTATCTCCCTGTATAATTCTATCGTGGAATGTTTGTATTGGATTTATCGTACTCTGTCGATCACAGAGGGTTGGGTTCAGTCCCATTGTTGTGAATTTGCATATGCGTCAAGGTTCAAGGGAGCACTGTATCTCAGAGAAACAGATGCTTTTAGGAGGGGGTTTGTCACGAGGCCTATGACGTTGGTCCATCTGGGTGGTAGAATTATTCATTTATTTATTGTTGTTGTTGTTGTCGTGTATCAATCCCTTAATGTAGCTTGTAGTGTGTTTGCACCTTAATGTCGTTCAGCTCAGGTTAGGTTTACTTTCTCTCTCTCTCTCTCTAATTTCGCTGTCCGTGCAATTCATCCTGCAGGTTCACGGGTGGCTGGTGCCTTTCTCTTGAACTGGCTGTCTCTATCGGCCTCTCACCTGTCTTTTACCTGCCGAACGTGCAGCATTCCCCTTAGCTTGAGGTATTCTCACTCTGTGACGTATGGTGGCATGTTGGCTGCCATTGGTTAGGCAGGTTTTCTCTTGACTTGTGCGGAAGATGTCCCTGGGAGCGCCCGCTCCGGTTCTGGTTCTCGACCATATTGCCGAAGGTACAGTCAGTACCTTCATTCCTGCAGTCGGCCTGTAGGGGAGGGATGTCAGTGTTTCCGCATCTGCTCGGCTGGTTCACTCAACTGGACAGAGGGTAGAGAGTCACTTCACCCGCCACTTTCTTGGTCACCCACGGTAGCTGGTAAGCATTAGTTGTTTTGTGGTTTGTTTGGGTTTTTTTTGTTGTTAGCCGGCTAATTCTTCTCTTTTGCGCAATTTCTTTTTGGTTTCAAAATTATAAAAGAAATAATATATTATTATTGTTTGAGACCACCTTTTCTCTGGTTAATTCGATCTTTAACCTGGCCATTCAAAATTAAATCCAAAATTCTCTCTCCTTTCAATGCATCTGGTGATGCGGTAGTCGGTGGGGATAGGGAGAACCTGGTGATTTAGGGTTGGGACTTGCTTGGTCTCACTCGTCCGCCCCTATCAAAATCGCCGGTCTCGTATTCTTCGGCCACCGTCTGTTTGTGTGTGCAAGGGGAACGAGTCTTTTGTGTTTGCGAGCGTGCGTATGCACGATTAGTCGTTTGGATGCGTGGTTGGAGATATGTGTTATTTTGAAATGTTACTATAAAATGTGGGGACAATCGTGCCATTAAATTATGATTATTTGTAAATGTGGTGGCAGTTGTAAAAGCAATGGTTGCTGTACTCTTCAAGTTCAATTCCAAAGAAAGGAAAATGAACGTGAGTGAAGGAAGGATGAAGATATAAACTGCTATTCGTTTCTTCAACTTGTTAATTCAATGTAATCTCTTGCCTGCTTCGTGTGAGAAGACCTTTAGCGAACATTCCTCATTTGGTTTGTTTACTGTTTTACGCTCAGGTCTGTGTTAAGCTGGTGCTACTAATGCATTCAGCAAACACCTCCCCTAGCCCTTCATGCGAGTGGCTGTTAGGATTTAGCAGCATATTTCAAACCGTACTGACTGCGGGGTTCTAGTACCCTCTTTCCTTTCCAGTTCCTTTCCCTTCTTGTTTCTCCTCCCGCTGGCTTCACCCGGGCTGACGTTCTTGAGGCCGCAGCGAGTGAGGAGCGTGCGTTATTCACTGGATGGTCCTACCCCTGTCCGGGACCTTCAACGACCACCACCTCGTCCGACGGGATGGTTTCTACGCTGTCTTCAGACTTCATGCAGCCCATGTGACGGCTAAGCGAGTGTGGTTAGCTCTGTGTTGTGCTAGTGGAAGTGTTGTGGGTGTGTGCTGAGAGTGTCGGCACCGAAAGACTATTTAAAACAGCCCGTCTTGGACACCCGATTGGACATGATGCTCCCAGTGAACTTTGGAGAGGCAGGGTGGGGGAACAACGGGAAGGAACAAATGAATGTGTATTGAAATGCTTATTTGTGATTATGCGTTTGTTGTGTGTGTTGAAATGCTTAATTGTGACAATGTGTATGTTGTGTGTGTTGAAATGCTTATTTGTGACTATGTGCGTATTGGTGTGAATAAATGGTGTGTTGTATTGTAATCTTTCTTGTGTGTTCTCTTGCGGAGCGTGTGAGGTCAGTCACTCCCTTCTAGAACGATCCTGTCAGGGCAGACCTCCAGGGGCCGGTCGTGACAACAGGACAGTAGGCCTACAAGGCAGGGAGGGCTGATTTCATTGGCTGATCTCATAAACGTGGTTTCTGAATCAAGAGTGGGATTCGTCGAAATCAGAACTCATGTTTGAAAAGTTGTGATAATGACAACGTCCACCACCCGATCAACAGGCCTGGATCACGCCACCAAGCGTAAACACACACACACACACACACACACACACACACACACACACACACACACACACACACAGATAAGCAAACAAACAAAACCCAAATCAGCCTCATCTCACATTTCTGGAATCTCTCTGAACGACCATTTCATTCTAGCCTAGAAAACCAGTGGCGAGGTACATTGTACAAGTCTTGGAGAAACCACTCACTTGTAGACAGTGTATAGAATTGGTACGAATCGGTAACCTGATGTACACAGCAATATTTGTGAACTAAAGGGAAAGAGATGAAAAACCAAGATGAAGCTGAAACAACCTAGAGTCTAATTCAGCTTGTTGACCTTTAAAATCTACTTCATCTTCAATAGCAGCAAGATACATTGTCGGCTTAAATAACTGGAAGTCAACAAGGCAATTTTTTTTTTCGAATTCTGTTCAGCCGCTATTTGTGTCCTCATGAGCCAAAGATAGATGCGTTTTCTGATTAACCGGCGGCATTTTCTGTACCTTCCAACCTCTCACTTGTGAGACAGCTCCGAAAATGGCAGTCCGAGCGCATGTCTTATATGAGACGACACAGTGATGGCCCTAGGGCAGTCAGCATACAGAGCGTGTAAGACAGCCCACGGCAACACAGGAGCTGTCTCTGGTGTGTCTTTGTGGAGGAACTCCTTGTCGGGAGGTCAACAACACAACAGCAGAGGAGACTGTGCTGCCTGAAATCCACACGTTTGTTGCAACAAGACAACGGCTGTTTTGTGCGTGCATGCACACACACACACACACATGCATATGCACACGCAGACAAGCGCGTGCACACACACACACACACACACACACACACACACACACACACACACACACACAAGTGTGCGTGCACACACACCTGTGCGCATACGCTCTGTCTCTGTCTCTCTCTCTCTCAACAATACTCTCTCTCTCTCTCTCTCTCTCTCTCAACAATACCAGCCCAAACACAAAGCAAGTGTTGTCTCTTTCTCTCTCTTCTCTTGTGTAATACACCAAGATCATCAATCACCACATCATGTAACAACATAAAACTATCGATCACAGTCATCAATCAATGTCTTGAACACCCAACACCACCATCAATGTGTTATCAGTGACAGGAAAGAGAGGGGGAGGGGTGAAGAAGAGAGGAAGGAGGATGGGAGAGGTAACGACAGTTTTACTTAGGAGATAAATAAGATAATGTTGCTTATAGCCCAGCCGACCGCAAAGGGCCACATCAGGGCTGTCACCACGTTAGACAGTTTTACTTCAGCTAAACCGAACAGACAGCAAGGACTCTCTGAAGCTGTGACGGCCGACAGTACAACCCAAACAACCACACCGGGTCTTAACAGGACTGACAAACTCAACAGGTGTTGAAACGTCTCATGCCAGAGAGAGGAAAATAATTGTAACTTGAAAAAGATCATGCCCTGGAAAAAACAAAAAAAAAGAGGCAAACAACGAAAAACAACAATTTTTGACAGCTAAATTACTGACATCCCTAAAGTGGATAACAATGGTTAGTGCTGAAAATGTCAACCAGTCCGCACTGTTTACCACGATAGGGGAGTGATGGAGGGGGGGGGGGGGGGGGGGGGGGGGGGGGGGGGGGGGGGGGGGGGGGGGGGGGGGGGGGGGGGGGGGGGGGGGGGGGGGGGGGGGGGGGGCTAAGTAACTGATGAAGAAGAATGATAATTTAACCAAAATGCATGACAATACCAAATGGGTTTTTAAAATCCCATTGACTGGACAACTAGTGTCCTCTCTGGTCAGTGTGTGCAATGTTGACTACTTAGTCGCCGGACTACATACGAGAAGAAGCTGGCGTAAAAAAAAATTGTGACCAAAAAAAAAAAAAAAAAAAAAGAGAAAAGAAAAAAAAAGTGATATAGCTCCAAGAACAAAGACAGAAGGACTGCAAACAGCAGTAAAGACAAAAAGACAACAACAACAACAACAACAGGGGAAAAAAGGGCAGTCGGTGAAAGTCACAGAAAAGAGGAAGTTACCTTCCCCTAACTTCCTGAAGACGGCAAAGCTTTGGTACGGAAAGATCCTCAAGCATCCCGACAGGGATGAGGGCTGCAATAACGACGACGATGACAACAACAACAACAACAACAACAAAAGCAACCAACATGGGTCAGCGACGCTATCAGACCAAATCCACGGAACAGTTTTTATCATTATTAGTAATACAGCCCAACCGACCTTCCATGGCCACTTCTGGACAGTAACCGCAACAGTCCCAACAACAACAACAACAAAAGGCTGACACGGGTCACTGCAGTGTCAGAGAGAACTCATGGAACAGTTTTAGTGTTTGCTATGATCACGGCCAAATATACTTCCTCACAGGGCCATGTGTGGACAGTCACCACAACAGTCTCAACAATCAGCAACAACAACAACAAAAGGCCGACACGGGTCACTGCAGTGTCAGAGAGAACTCGTGAAACAGTTTTAGCGTTTGCTATGATCACGGCCAAATATACTTCCTCACAGGGCCATGTGGGACAGTCACCACAACAGTCTCAACAATCAACAACAACAACAACAACAACAACAACTAAAGGCCGACCTGAGTCACTGCAGTGCCAGACACAACCCAAGGAACAGTTTTGAGTTCTATCATAATGAGCACAGCCCAGCTGACCTCGCAGGGCTACGTGTGGACAGCAAGCACCGACCGTAACAACAACCACTTCAAAACAACGTGGTTACTGAAAGGTGAATAACAACAATAATGCTAAGAACAAGCGATGTGCAAGACCGGAACATGAACTGTTCTTTGACCAAAAAAAAAAACCAAAAAAAAAAAAAAAAAAAAAAAAAAAAAATTCTAACAAAGCAGGGGACTGTTCTAAAGGGGCAAAAAAACAGCAGACTTAAAAAGAAAGGTTTCGAGGGATGGGTACGGGGGAAATTTGAAACACACAACACAGAATACTGCGCCGCAAGACGAAGAATACACAAGCTACAAAAAAAAAACAAAACTTGTCATTTATCTATCCCTTTGTTTGGTGCCGGGCTACGTCTTTGGGGGGCTACGAGAGAAAACAATCAAGGGAAAGTTTGATACTCTCGTGTTTTTCAAATTAAAAGCGCCCAAACCCTTTGGACCCTCGATAACGTAAGGGGAAATGAAACGAGTCGTAAATTTTTACTTTCTCAAAAGCCATGATCAAGGCTTTGAAGTAATAATTCAGTCACCATTTCATAAACTTTTTTTTTTGGGCACAATTAATGAAAGAATTGGTTTTTTATTCTTTGTGTCTTTTAAAAGATCTCTTTTTTTTTTAAATTCAATTAAAAAAATACATTAAATCTTTTTTTTTAAAATAGTGCACCGTGCTTAAGAAGGAAAAATTTATGTATTTTGGTTTTTATATTTTGCAGCATGTTTGAACAAAAATTTTTTTCTTTTTTAAATATTTTGTCACACACCACCCCCTTACAATGTAGAAAATCTCACCACACGGTTTTCTTCGGCGCAATTGTGCTCTTATTTACCTGAATAAAAGGCGTTGGGGGAAAACGTTTCATTTTTCAAGGAAAACAAAAAAAAAAAAATCATTTTTGATTCAGGGCAGGAAAGGGGAAATTCTGCCAAAACTTCCCAGGCGGGGTTTCCTTTTGTTACGACGAGCCCCTAACCCCCCCCCCCCCCCCCCCCCCCCCCCAACGTTGGGACAGCAGAGAACAAACAAACAAAAAAACAAAAAAGGTACAAGTAACAATGCCATCCTTCATAACTGGAATTTCCAGAAATCACGATGGCCGTTGACAACTTGACCATGGTTATACAGCCATTTCTGCCTGGGATTGAAAACCCCCGGGGACGTTAACAAGAAAAACAAATTTACGATGTCACGCACGCACCGCACACACACACCCACACACCCAAACGGGCCCCCACATCCGCAATCGGACAAACGGGCACTACGCCACCCCCCAAAGTGACCACACAGTGCAGCGTCCCTCGGGGGGTTGCCTCTCGTGACTCGCCCAATTCCCCCTTTTTGGGACCCGTCCCCGGGGCGCGAGGGGACAACCTGTGTGTGACTGTCCCGTATTTGGAAGAGCAAGTGGGAGAGGGGGGGGGGGTGGGGGGGTGGAGGGGGGTGGGGGGAGTGCCACGGGGAAAGGGACTGAAACCAACATCAAAAGGGCACCCCCCCCCCCCCCCCCCACCCCCCACCCCTCACTCCCGGCCATCCCCAGCAGAACGGACGACCAGTGTCCCCTCCGGAAGGGGTTTTTTTCAAAAACCCATCCCTGGACACACAGGAAAGGGGGGGGAAAAAAACGCCTGGAACAATCACACAACATAAAAAAAACAACAACTGAGACTTTCTCCATCAAAACAGCTGCACAGCACAAAGGCAAGAAAACGTGGACAACAGTGAGTGTCAGGAGAGAGAGAGAAAGGGGGAGAGAGAGAGAGAGAGAGAGAGAGAGAGAGAGAAGACAGAAGAAGAGAAAGAGGAAAAGAGACAGAGAGAAGAGAGGGGTGGTGGAGAAGGGGAGGGGAAAAGAGAAGAAGACAGAGAGAGAGAGAGAGGAGAGAGAGAGAGAGAGGAGAGAGAGAGGGAAAAGAGAGAGAGTCAATGGAAGTGACAGAAAAAAAACCCTAATTACCACACAAATTTTTTTCACATGCTGATACAAAGTCACAAAAAGGGAAAAAAAAGGGGACAACAGTTATGCGAGGAGAAAGAAAGAGAGAGGAAGAGGGAGAGAAAGAGAGAAGAGAGAGAGAGAGAGAGAGAAGAATGAGAGAGAAAAGGAAAAGAAGACAAGGGGAGAGATGGGGGGTGGGAGAGAGAGACAGAGAGAGAGAAACAGAGACGAGACGGCAGGGAAGGAGAAGGGTCAAGAAGGGAAGAGGAGAATAGGAGAGAGAGAGGGGGAGGGGGAAGGGAGAGGGGGAGGTCATGGAAGTGCCCCAAAAACCGGTAATTTCCCCACTATTTTCTTCAAAGTGAACAATTTTGGGGGAAAGCTTCCCCCCTTTCCCCCCTCCCCCCTACTTTTCTTTCCCCCTTTTTCCCCCCCCCCGGGAAACCCACGGAGACTCAATACCCCCCACCCAACTTTTGCATGCATCCTATTTAATAATCTTTACATAATAGAGAGAAAAGAGAGAAGAGGGGAGAGAGAGAGAGAAAGACAACAGAAAAAACAACAACAAGAAACGAGGGGGGGGGGGGGGGGGGGGGGGGGGGGGGGGGGGGGGGGGGGGGGGGGGGGGGGGGGGGGAAAAAAGGGGGGGGGGGGCGGGGGGGGGGGGGGGGGGGGGGGGGGGGGGGGGGGGGGGGAGGGGGGGGGGGTGGGTTTTTTTTTTTTTTTTTTTTTTTTTTTTTTTTTTTTTTGGGGGGGGGGGGGGGGGGGGGTTTTGGGGGGGGGGGGGGGGGGGGGGGGGGGGGGGGGGGGGGGGGGGGAAAAGAGGAGGATGAGAAAGACGAAGAAGGGGTTGAAGCCACAAGCCAAGCCAAGGGGGGGGAAAAAAAGAAGGACCAGGAAGGGGGATCTTTTTTCGAAAAACCCGAAAACCACAGCTTGCCTTTCTTCTTTTTTCTCCCTTTTCCTTCCTTTTCCCATTCTTTTCCCCCTTTTGTCAAAAAAAAAAGGGGAAAAAAAAAAAACAAAAACCCCCCCCAAAAGGGGGTGATAGACATAGAAAGAGAGAAAAAGAAACAAGAGAGAGAGAGAAAAAGGGGAAAGAGAAGAAGAGAGAAAAGAGGGAAAAAGGGGGGAAGGGAGGGAGAGGAGAGAGAAAAAAAAAGGAGAGGAGGGGGGGGGGGGGGAGAGGGAAAGGGAAAAAAGAGGGGGGCACACAGGGGAGAGCTTGGGGGGGGGAGAGAGAAAGAGAGAAAGAAGAGAGAGAGAGGGAAGAGAAAAAAAAAAAGAGAGAAAGGGGGGAAAGGGGAAAAGAGGAGAGTTTTCACACAGAATTTTCAGGAGGGGGGGGGTCTTGTTTTAAAAAACGGGACAAACAAAAGCCCCTGGCCACTGGCCATTGGGACAGAATCCAACAACCCGGGCCCTTCATACCCTGCCAGGAAGACCACGAAACGTTTTTAAAAATGGCAACCCCCCCAAAAAAAAAACGTATAATTTTTCCCTTTCTTCTTTTCTTTTTCTCCCCCTCCCTTCCCACTTTCCCCCCCTTTTTTTTCCCCTTTTTTCCCCTCCACTCCTCTCCCCAGAAACCTCTTTTTTTCTGCCGTCTTTCCCCTCAAAAATAGCACAAAAGTCGACATATAAAAGGGAAATCTCCCAACTTGCCAGGTTAAAAAAACAACAAAGTTTTAAGAATCCCAAAAAGCTAAGGCCTTAGGGGCAGGAACTGTTTAAACGTCTAAAAACCTTTGGGGGGAGTAACTGTTAAAATGTCAGCACAAACGTTATCTCTAAGGGATTATTTTGCTTTGTCGCCTTAAAAATGACTGAAGAAATTTGTCCCTTTTACTGTCGGGTTAAACACGATGGTTTTCAAACAAAAAATTCACTCCAAAGTTTGAGCTCCACATGGCTCGCGCCAAAGGTCCGTCCGAGTGTAGGCCCCCCCAGAAAGATGTGACCCCCCAAGGGAAACCCCCCCCCCCCCCCCCCCCCCCCCCCCCCCCCCCCCCCCCCCCCCCCCCCCCCCCCCCCCCCCCTTTCCCCCCCCCCCCCCCCCCCCCAAAAACCCCTTCCCCCCCCCCCCATGCCCCCCCCCAAATTCCCCCCCAAAAAAAAATTTTGGGGGGGGTCCCCCCCCTTTCCCCCCCCCCCCCCCCCCCCCCAAAAATCACCCCAAAAAAGGGAATTAAAACCAACATCAGGAAGAGAGGGGGAAAGGCAAAAGAAAAAAAAAAACCAAATTACCCCCACCGGGCCCTCCGAGTCAGTGTCCCCACATGTTGGCACAGAAAAAAAACAAAACAAACCAAGGGAAAGGGCAGACCCCTTTTCCAATTCCGGTCAAAGAAAAAGTGGGCACACTACCCCCCGTTCCAAACCAAGGATTGGAAAAAGTTAAAAAAAGTCCACAGTCCCCTCGGGGTTTTCCCAAAAACCCATATTTTAACATGCAACAATTAAACTGGGTGAAAACGGGTAATCAAAACGCAAAACGAAAAAAAAAAAAAAAAAATTAGAAGAAAAAAAAAAAAAATGCAACAAAAAAGTCAAGCCAAAAAATAACAATTTAAATATCTAAAACCTTTCTTTCTCTATTGTAAAAAAAACGACTTACAGCTAGATTTCCCAAGACGGATTCAAAAAAACATCCAACCCTTTTTAAAATTTACATTGCCTGTCTCATATTCCCCCTTTTTTTTTTTTTTTTTTTAAAGGGGCTTTTCCATTTTTTGGAGCTAATTTTTCCTAACGGGGATTAAAAATGACAGTTTAAAAATGACCGTAAAAAAAAAAATCTGAGAAAAATTCATATCAGATAAAAAAAAAGGTTTCCAAAAGTCATGAAATTTTTGATTTTACAAGAACAGCAAAACTGACCGTAAAAAAAAAAAAAAAATTTGTATTAATGAAAAAGTAATACGGGAAAACTTAAGGGGGTGCACTGAATGCTGGACTTTAGTAACAAAGTGAACTTCTAGACATATCTGAGAAAACCTTCGTTCCTGGGGTTCTTTTGGGCACATTTCTCTTTTTTTTTTTCCATTTTTTTCTCTTTTTTTTTTTTTTTTCTTACCCTTCCAAAAAATTTTTTTCCTCCCCATGGGGGGGGGGACAAAATTTTTTTTTAAAACCCAACCCCCCGCCCCACCATCCTAGACCTGTACCCCGGGTGGGGGTTTTTTTGGGGGGGGCGAAAGCAGGGGCTGCCCATTTTGGGTGCAATCGCACTGTATGATTGGGGGGGAAGGAAACCTTAAAAAAAAAAAAGGGGAGCAAATATCAGTTTTAAAAAAAAAATTTAAAAAAAAAAAAAGGGAAAAAAAAAAAAAAAAAAGAAACCCTTTTTTTCTCCCCGGGCCCCCTCCACACACAACCCCCCGAAAAGGAACAGGCATGCCTATCCAAAATTTGCTTTCAGGGACAAACACGACGAAATCAGGGACAAATCCGTAAAATCAGGGACAGAATTCTTTTTGAAGACACAACCTCGCTTCACGGTCGTTTCTTCTTCTCTTCCCTCCTTTCTGACTCATCCGAAGAGTCAGAATCCGAATGCGTCGACATCAAGTCTCCTCTTCGATGCCATGTTCTGACTTGAAAGTGAAAACGAGGGTTTTTTTTTTTCTTTTTCGTGCGCATGCATATTACGTCTACTCACTCTAGCAGACGATATTCTTGGCTCGGTTCTGTGCAGCACGCTAAGAACGGCTTTTTAACTCCCGATTTTTTTTTTTCCGCCCGATTTTTTTTTTCTTTCCGGGACGCATGTTGCAAATCCGGGATTTCGGGACAGTGGCTTCTAAAATCAACTTTCCGGGACAAATCCCGGATGGTCAGGGACCGTAGGCATGCTTGGGAAAGGAGTCTCCTAGAAGCTAATGTTTCAGGGTTCATGAGAGTGTTAATGGACTCTCCTCAACCACACCTAGATCAATATACAGGACTGAGATCATCTCACTTTATTTTGTGCTAGGCCAGCGCTGCACTGGACACAGATTTTGCAATTCATCAAATTTTGGATTAGATTCAGCGCTGATTTTACAGTCTCTGTTCTTTCTGGTGTCAGCGGGGGGTCAGACACAAAACTGCGATCATCTTTAGCAATTTTTTCCTCAACTTTTTCACCTTCTCCTTACTGAACCTAGCCCTAAAGATCTACCTTCTCTCGGATCTGATTAAGCTGCCATTATGCAGTGAAGCGTTTTGTTTTGTTTTTGTTTTTCTTTGTTTTCTTTTTTCGTTTGTTGTTTCCGTAATGGGAAGGGGGGGGGGGGGGGGGGGGGGTGTTCACATAGCCTTTCATTACAAAGCATAGCAGCTTAGCACTGTCGACAAAATCATAGCATGCTACACTGAAAGCACATTACTTGTCAGCCTGCAATTAGGCACTAGTTAGATGGATGACATATGGAGGAAACACATGCACACTAACATTGTTTGTTCTAAAAGAGGGCACATGGTTACCTCAAATGTGAAATCAATAAACGGTAACCTAGGTAAAAATCTCATCGATAGTGACATGACTGGTGAACCTCAGGCTGTTTTAAATGATCAACATGGAAAAGAAGTTCCAAGACCTTTGAGATTCAAGTATCAATGTCTGATGTCACTCACCGGTTTGTGTTTCGTGCCGTTCAGTTGTTTCCCTTGATGATACAACTACAAGCGAAGATTTCAACCTTATCCTGGACTTGTGTTTTCACAGATTTTCAGTTCAATTGTTCCACCGAATGAATCGATACGAGATTTTTCACAGATTTCCAGTTCTATTATGTTCCATTGATTGAATCGATACGAGATTTTTCAAGGATTTCCAGTTCCACTGTTCCACCGAATGAACCGATACAAGATTTTTCACCGATCTCCAGTACCATTGTTCCACTGAATGAATTGATACAAATTTTTCACGATTTCCAGCTCAATTATTCCAGTGAATGAATCA
The DNA here is from genome assembly GCA_018398815.1 of Conus ventricosus. NCBI lineage: Eukaryota > Metazoa > Mollusca > Gastropoda > Neogastropoda > Conidae > Conus > Conus ventricosus. Next base: position 36,287,432 of record CM031627.1, on the reverse strand, counting down.
GTACGATATTTATTTCGTATCTGGTCTTCTGTTGTTCACTTGTTTACAGTTCAGTTGCTTGATTTGATGAATGGTTTTCTCCTTTTGTTTTGCTTTGGTTTATGTGTATGCTAGATTATCATTTTTTTTCATGCAGGCAGGAGAGGGAGGAGAGGGAGGGTTGGTAGGAGAGATGAAGGATGCGGGGTGGGGGGGGGGGGGGAGGAATCATCATCCCAAACGCTTCAGAATCCTTACTCCCCACTCCAGTTGATCCAGCCACCACATACACAGCAACGCCCACATACCTATTCTGCCACTGGCCCAGTACCAGAGTCCACAGTGAACAATCACTGTCAGGTAGTCCTAAGGCGACTGACCACAGGAGACACTGCACCACCATCCTGCCACTTCCGTGCTGGTCAAGGGTACCCTTTTCTGATCCAGCATACACTGGCTTGGACACTCACAGCAGACCTACTCACAGACGTCAAGAAGCGGAAAATGAAGTGGTACGGACATGTATCCCGTTCAACAGGCCTGGCAAAGACAGTCCTGCAAGGAACAGTCAGAGGAAGCCGCAATAGAGGAAGACAAAGGAAGAGGTGGGAGGACAATATCCGAGAGTGGACTGGAATGAGCCTGGCGGAATCTCAGCGAGCGGTGGAGGACAGGGACGGATGGAGGAGAGCGGTGGCCAGATCATCAGGGGTGCCCCAACGACAACAGACAGTGTCAAGGGATAGGTGAAGGTGAAGTGAACACACAGGCAGGACAGTCGACTACACCCCTTACCAACAACAACTTTTCTTCAGTGGCAGTGCCAGTGTGGACGAGCATTTTCCTCCAATGGACAGATTCATTCAGCAATAACGCTCACTGACCTGACCGTTGTACTGGCATCGACACGCACTCACCATGGGCACGGACGTGCAGAGGAAATCAAAACCATGGTCTTCATAAAAGTGAGGCTTGAAGGGCCGCAGAACCCAAAACGTATTTTTCTGGGTGATCAGTGAGAATGGTAAAGATGGTACTTAGTTCATGAGACTTTATGACAGGCCTGCACTCCATGCTTCCTTTCACAACAGACCCCAGCACCAAACAGGCCCAAGAGGGACAGACACCTGCAGTGTTGTGATGAAACTGAGCTACAATCTATGAGGCGCATCTGTTTAAATGGAAGTAACTCAACTTTACAGTTCCAGTCTTCGTACCTAAACCACAGCACACTCAACTTCAAGTAAGAACCAGCTTGGACTAAAAATTGATGAAAAAAAAACAAATCCACCAATCCATGCCTCCCACGACTTTCCACTGCCCCCAAATCGCGATGCTATCCACTGCATCACAGCCCTTTGTCATGATAAGAGTTAATGTGGACATTTTCCTAAATACATATTGTTTTTTGAATAAAAGAAGTTTTTATGATTCTTTCCATTTAGCTAGAAACGCATTCCGATATCTTTATTTGCTATTGAGAGAGCATTAGTTGTATTCTTTTCAATTATTAAGTCTATTGTTGACGGACCAAATCAAATTTTACCTTCAGATTTTTTGTCGTTGTCTATCTGCAGATTTCTATTGATAATTATCTTTGCATAGAATTGTTGATTTTTATGTAAAAGATACTTTTTCTTTCTGGCTGGCAAATCCATTGCAACTTAAGAGAATTATGGCCCCTTTCACTGCAACTGGAATGAGTTAACTTTACTCTGTATAAACACAAACTTGTCTGCCCCTTGTTTTCTTTAGGGATTGCATCACCCCTGACTGCTGATGCTGATGATATTTCCATGCTATACTGGTACACAACACTAGGACACTAATAACAAAGAAAAAAAAAAGAAAAAAAAAGAAAACCTGAATGGTGTTGCTCTGACAACACATGAAAACGGAAGCCAGTGTGGGTGTTATCGCCTATATGAGCGTCATAACCGCTTACCTCTGTCACTGTGTTTACACAGTATCAGAACAAAATCTGTAATGCTGATGTCCCATCTGCCTCGCTTTGTGCCATGAACGATAATGAGAAACAAACCAATCGTAATGCTGCTGACATCAATGACACTTTGTTCTGTTACTGTAAACAATGGAAACGATCCCACAGTACTGCCCAGGTTAGTAGCATTTTGTCATACGCACACCGTTCACAGATAACAGCGCCAGCAAACACTGTTAAGTCTGCTCTCATTAACACAATGCTTTCACTGTAACTGCGTGAATGATGAAATAATTGAATTACCTATTGTGCTGCTGTCCTTTATGTTACGTTTTCTACTGTAACCAGATGAATGCCCTAACCCAGCTGCCTAAACTCTGTCAGAAAATCATCTGCCCGGCAACATTTTCCATGAGTTAGGTCAGACGGTGATTTTGTTCTCCTCTCCATCTTGACACTACACAGTTGTACTTTACATGGCAAATGTCATGTTTTTTTGTTTCGGTCACTCTTTTTGTGTTCGTTAAAAGTCAAATTTGTGTTCAGTCATTGATGTTTGTGACATTCATCTACAGCTTTTTCGGTCCTCTTTTCCTTACACTACAGATTTTTTTTTTCATTCTTCTGCCACAAGAGCGACATTTCCAAAGGTCTGTGTATCTAGGCGAGTGCTCCACTGCCCTGCAAGGCATAAATCAAACTTTGGCTGCAAGTCTTTTCAGTGAGTTAAGCTGGTTGGATTATTAAAAAAAAAAAAGGCTTTTCATCATCCCTGTAGGGGGCCGGAATAGGTCAGTGGTAGAGTGCCGGACTTGTAGTCTTGGTGATCCTGGGTTGCAGGTTCGAATCTCTGCCAGGCCCTTTCGGTACAGGGGGATTTTTTCCTTCGGAATTAACAATGGCTCTGACTCCATTTCCTATACTGTCCTTCGAATGAGACAATAAACCGAGGTTCTGTATGTGAACACACGCATAATATCTTACACACACGTAAAATCCCATTACCAACTTTCGGAAGAGAAGGCCAGTTTGGCCGTTGGTGTGGATGACATGTTACAAATAGCATGCACCTTCCCCGAAATTGGAATATGGCTGCCTTAATGGCGGGACAAAAAATGATCACATACACACAAAACTCCACTCCCTTTGTTGGGTAGATGGGATTATTCCTTGCTGATATACAGCGAATGTCCGCAGGAATATCAGCCTGCGTACACGGAAAGAAAAAAAGAAAAAAGAAGAAAAAAAAAAATTATCCCTGTACATACGTTGGAAATAGCGCTGAAATAATAAACACTTTTGCTGCTACGAACATGTAATAGTGTTGATGTCATTATATTAACGTCATATTTTCTGCTATACACAACGGGAAGTATATGGCTTGTAGTGCTAATGTCATTCATGCTGCGATTTCTGCTATGAACAATGGAAGCAAATGAAACATAAAACTCTGGTCACTTTTATCAGTAGCACATTGATTAGCACGACATGAACACACCCAACAGAACCAGATGAAACATAACATTCATGTCACTAGCACGTTGTTTACAACAAATAATACAGCTAAATGTGCCCTAACACTGATGTCGCTAAAAAGATTGTTTAAAACAATCTGTAAACTGATGTCGCTAAAAACATTGTTGAAAACAATCTATACACTGATGTCACTAAAAAACATTGTTTAAAACAATCTGTAAACTGATGTCACTAAAAACATTGTTTAAAACAATCTGTAGACTGATGTCACTAAAAACATTGTTGAAAACAATCTATACACTGACGTCACTAAAAACATTGTTTAAAACAATCTATAGACCTAAACGAACACCGACGTTGACGTCAGTAGCTCATTTCTAACCATAACAGCGAAACCCGATGAATCATAACACTGATTTGACTTTAAATGCCAAACCATACAAACTAAATGAACTCTGATATCTTCACCACACTGTTTGCATCTTATAAACAATACAACACAATGAGCCCACCACTGATCTCATCCACACACTGTTCATAAACGGCAATGGAAGCATGCGAACCATAATGCTGTTGTTGACCTTTCCACTCTGGTGTTTGCGAACAACAGGCCACCACTTGAAACTGCGAACACCAGCGTCCACGCCGCTTTGTCCTGTGCTCCACAGAATCTCAGAAATGCGCATGGTAGTCGGTCAATACTGTTGTACACTGTGCTGTGCAAGATAACAATAAACCCATCAACGATAACACAGATGTCATGACAGTTTCGTGCGGCCACAACGACGTGAGCGTTATCAAAACAAAATCCGGTTAGCCCTCCGTCACGTCCCAACAACTCCGGACTCTACCAAGCCCCGTGATTAGCGAAGTCCAGCCAGAGCCTACTGTGACTGCTTGTAGATCCATAAGCTCCAAGACGTTGCTGTCCCCTTTATGCCCACTCTTCTGATGATTAAAGTCCTCCTGCTGAACTGTGTTGGGATGGCGTTTCCTGTGTCTCAAGCAGCAAGTCTTTCTCACCAGCAGCTTTAAGCCTACACAGGTCCACACTCCAACATCTATCAGACAGTCTTTCCACTGTCAGTGAAGGCTGTGCATTTTAGCGGTTTTTGTACACCATCAAAACGGTAATGCCTCTCTGAAAATAAAAATAAAACAAGCAGAAACGAAGTTAAATATCAATGCCTCCTTCTTGAGTCGAGGTGTTCCCCGACAGACTGCCTGCCGAAAGAGAAACGCACAGGTTTAAGTCGCTACACTATCACAGTCTTTTCGCCTTGATGTTGGCAACATGGGTAACATCTCTTGCTCTCCACAACACAGTCTTTTCACCATGATGACAGCAACACAGGTAATACCTCTTGCTCTCTGCAACACGTCTTTTCACCATGATGACAGCAACACAGGCAATACCTCTTGCTCTCTGCAACACGTCTTTTCACCATGATGACAGCAACACAGGTAATACCTTTTGCTCTCTGCAATCATGTCAAGAGAGAATCACTCTACCCCATTGTGTGTTCAGCTGTTTGGGTACAAAACAAAGACAACTTTCACTCCATGACTGAAAAGACCAGAGCAATCATTGGTTTTCTGCTCTATTCTTCCTCTCCTTAAGTTCTCTTGTTTCGTTTTAGGGGTTTATAAGGTCTGCGTTTGTGAGGGTGGGGTGTGTATGCAAAGGAGATGCGATCGGAACTGCATGATATCACACAATGTTCACTGATGCAAGACTGACACGGACACTGATGCCATTCTTCTCCTCATCTCCTCAGCTTTTCTACACGAGATCGCCTGCTGCTATACACAGGACCACAAACGTCTGCACTAAACGATACACAATGCCATAACCTGGGTGAGGGCGAGATCTCCTTCAGTTGAACACGGGACGTCAAACAAGTCATGACCAACATCTCCTCCCTGCAGAAACTCATCGTGGCCGTTGAAGACCATCCCAAATCGTGCCTATGCCCGGGGGTGAAGTTGACAGCCGTCCTACAAGCGTCGTATCCCTTTCCACTGCTAGGTAAAGGCGCAGGTCTGACCTTTGACAGCCCAGTCACTTTCCTGTGGAGGTGCTGACAGCAAAAGCTGCCAAGTCCCCGGCGCCGACCTCCAGACTGTCCACTGGGGTGAGAAGAGTGGGGGTGCCGGTGAGGGGGGTGGAGGTGCCAGTCAGGGGGGTGGAGGTGCCAGTCAGGGGGGTGGAGGGGCCAGGGCTGATTAGCTGGCCCATGTCCAGCGAGACACTGGATGAGGACTCCACCATTGAAACTGCACACAGACAACATCCCAGCTTCAAAGCCAACAATTAAACCATGGAGAGGATGATGTATAGATCAGATGCTGAATGGAAACTGTGAACACACAAATCATCTTGACTGGTAAACTGCGAACACAGATCAAATTCTCTATGGTAACTGTGAACTTGGTTCAATTTTACATGGAAATACAAGCACAGATCAAATTTCCGAGGTTGACTGCCAAACCCAGTATCTTATATATATATAATACAAATATATCTGCCTTCAAAAGGGATTGCGATGGTTCCCTTATGCAGCTAGTGAAGAGTTTCATATCTGTAACGTATTTTCTTAATTTCATGTTCCCAGTTTCTCCATCTTCAAACTCCGCCCCCCCCCCCCCCCCCCCCCCCCCCCCCCCCCCCCCTTAAGTCCAAATCTTTGCCAAGTCATTACTATGAAGACAGTTCAGTTGTTGGCCTGCACTTGTTTTTTCCCCCCCACTATTAGATTGTTTGTCTATGTATTTGTCTGACTTTATTCAAGTTTAAAAGGTTGTGCCAGTCTTGAATAAAAGTTACTCTGTGTTAGGTTTTCTTATGGGAGCAAACAATACCCCACTTCCACACAGAGAATACGAATATAGATCAAACTCTACGGTGAACACAAGTCAACTGTGTACATGGAGACACTGAACACAGAACAAACTCTCAGACCTGTTTACCCCAAATCTGAGTACCTGTAATATCTCAGCCAAAAACCTGTAATTTGAAAAAAAAACAACAAACAAACCCCGTAATCTTCATAATCACAATACTTTCGCAACTTCTGAAGATTTGGAAGAGCCGGCCGTTGGTGCGTAAGACCGCTTCGTCGCCATCTTTGACAAGGTAAATGACGAAAAGCACGCTGGGAAATGTCCTTTCTGCTTTTGACCGAAACGGTAGCAGACGAAACTTCGTGTTTTAACAATTTTCTTTCACTGATTTTTTTTCCTGTAATTTTTTTGGAAGGGCCATAATTCCTGTAATTTCGATTTTTTTTTTTCTGTAAAAATTACGGCAAAATCATAAGAGTAAACAAGTCTGAACTCTACAAAGGATCTATGATCGTAGGTTAAATTCTGCATGGAAACTGAACACAAATGAAAGTCTACACACTTAGCACACAATTCAAACTCTGCATGTTAACCGTGAACACAAACTCAGCATGGAAACTGTCAACACACATGAAATTCTACCTGCCATCTGTGAACACAGATCGAATTCTTCACAGACACAGATCAAACTCCACTGGAAACGTATGAACATAAACCATAGCTGCCAACCTCTCAGAGTCAAAAAGAGTAACACCTCACGGGGGGTGGGTTTGGGGGGGGGCTGGCCCCCCTCCTGATCAGCGGGGGTCAGGGGGCGCAGCCCCCTGAAGCTGAAGCCTTTTTACACTCTGACAGGCATATTTTTCATCTCCTGATAGGAAAACTAATCAAAAGCAAGCCTATTATTAAACCATATCAAAGCATGCATATTAGTATGTTGCATACAATGCAATATTTTGTGTAAAAAAAAGCCTCTTATGTAGGTAGCCACCATATTTTTTTCTATAGATTAATATAGAAAACACACAAAATAAAACTTACCCAAACAGCTTTTTTATCTTCCATATTGATGTAGGATGAACATAAAAGATGCTCTGCCCTCCCAATCAACAGCACTCACAGTCCTGGGCTTCCATCAGCTACACCCACATTCTTCAGTTCAAGTTCCATCAACTTCACCCTTCTGCCCTTATGATCTCACAACTACACCCCATAGCATGTGAAGATTGACGGAGTGTTTTTGACGGCTGCCGATTCCTCAGCTTCGTAGGGTTTTTTTTGTGCTTCGTGGTCTTCTCGTGATCGGCCAGATCATTTCTTCCCCCATGTGAAATATTTACCGGACATCGACACACGGTGCAGACAGCAAACTTTTCACCCTTTGAAGGGCAAGAAGTGACCCATGGAAACTTGTCTTTATAAGCTGGCAGATACCGCTGGAATCGTTTAGGTTTTGTGGTTTTCTCCATGCTACCACTTGAAGACGCCATGTTGACTATTTGAACAGCAGCTATGCGCATGCGCGGAATGGGCCTAGTTATGCCCCTTTCATGCTGACTTCAGAGTTTACGATTTCTGTTCAGTCGGACCAGTTGCCAAACGTTCTTTTATTTCATTTTGGGCTTTTTTTTTTTTTTTTTGAAAACTCGTAAACCGGAATTTTTTCAGCAAACAACGAAAATAGGGACAAATTAAAAAAAAACGATATGTCCTGGATTTCCCGTAACAGTTGGCAGCTATGCATAAACCAACCTGTACACGGAAACTGTGTTTATGCAGAGGAAAATCTGCATGGAAACTGTGTGTGTATGAACAGTGAACATATGGAAACTTAACTCTCAACTGAGTTTCACATGAAACTAAGTAAAGATAACCTACACTCCAACATGGAAACTGGAAAAACAGCTCAAAAATGGCTTCAGCAAAGACGATGAAAACACAAGCAATCATCAGTCAGACACTATTCAAAGTTTTGCTGCATGAAAACACAACAAAGGCAGACCGTAATTATAACAGAAAATAATCTGTGGGACATGCATTTTCCAGAATGTGTAAACATAAAGAATATTTGTAGTAAACACAAAAGCAAAACTCCCAAGCATGTACATCTCAATGGACACACACACACACACACATGCCACACACACTCTTACACACACACATGCACACACACACACACACACACACACACACACACACACACACCACCACACATACACTCTCTCTCTCTCTCTCTCTTACACACACACACACACCACACACAGATACACTCTTACACACACACACACACACACACACACACACACACACACACCAAGAGAGAGGGAGAGAGAAGAGGCCTGATGCCTAGGTCTTATGGAAGTGGCATAACAACTGTCATTAATCCCACGATACTCACAACCAAGCCGGAGTTGGGGTATATCTTTACCGAACGTAAAGAGAAGTAACACTCAAAATCAGAAGGAACGATCGCCCAACAGACAGACGGACAGACTGGCTGACTCACTGGTTTTCAGTGCCAGCTGCCCCTCAGTGTGCTGCGTCATGGAGATGGGGCAGTTCTGGTGGGCCAGGAGCAGTGTCTTGAGCTGAGCAACCTCCCCCTTCAGCAGTCCCACCTCCCCTGAAATCACACACACACACTTCTGAAAATGCAAACCTTGTCCTTCAGTGGGTCCCCACCACTGAGGGATCCATGGAAATGAGGCATGTGGACAGACTGGCCAAGGAAGGGGGACAGCTGGGACACAATGACACAGAGGTCTCCTACCCTGAGGAGAAGACATTCATAAAAACACTCTACAGGAGGAAACAGAAACAGCAACACCCACATTCCAACAAGGCTGACTGCCACTACCACTTAAGCAGAGACGATCAAGTGCTACTGTTCAGACTAAGGACTGGTCACAACAGACTGAATGCACACATGTACAAAACGTACAAGATTGGCGAGTCTACCAGCCGCCGTGGCGAAGTGGTTAGCGTCGCGGACTCCCGGCTGGGAGGTCATGGGTTCAAATCCCATCAGAGTCATGTGGGTTTTTCTGCCCCGACCGGCTCCTACCCAGAGTTGAGTTTGCTGCGGACTCAGTTGGGAAGACTGGGACCACACAGTCGAGTTTCATCCACTTAATGGATGCGTTTCTGAGAGTGTTGCTCAAATTTCTTGACCAACACTGCAGGTGCCTGTATCTCTCGGGCCTGGTTGACGCCGGGATATATTATGAAAGGAAGCGTAGAGTACAGCCCTGTCATGTAGTCTCAGACCGAAATGGAAATCCGTAGCATCATCTTAATCATCCTCATTCTCATCGATCAGCATAAAAAAAAAGTCTCAAATTCTGTGGCCCTTCATGCCCTGCTCTCATGGTGACCTCAGTTTCGATGTCCTCTCCACGTCTGTGGCCTTGGTTTGGTTCCGTCGGGGTCACCGGTATCGGCGAGTCCATGGGGGCTGTCGTTGGACGGACGTGGTGGCGCCCTCCGGAGGGAGAGCTCACTCATGCCGGCTCCGCGACTAAGCAATTATTGTCGTCAGTAGGGGGCTTAGTAGGTGGTGTCCTGCGTATGTTAGATCAGAACAGGCGCCACTGAACACCACCGAAGTGACTCGGCAGCAGTGCAGTGTCTCCTCCGGTGGGTTGCCTCTTGACGACTCGACATTGCCTGCCCCTTGTGGATTGCCGGTGCCTGGGCTGCGGCGGGGCCGACCGGGCTGTAGCTGTGGACGGGGTGCCGGAATGAGCGGTGTGGGTGCACTGCCTCTGAGGTGGCGCAGAAGTTGGGGCATCAAAAAAAAAAAAAAAAAAAAAAAAAAAAAAAGATTGGCGAGTCTGCAAAGTGCCCATGCAGAGAGGCCGAAATCGAAATGGACACCGAACACATACTACAGGACTGTCACCTCCACACTACTGCCAGGCAGAACACATGGTCGGAGCCAGTGGCTCTGAGGGCCAAGCTCTACGGGGACCTGGCGGACCTTCGGAGGACAGTCAACTTCACGCTGGCAACTGGCATCACCATCTGAGAGTTGGAGAGAAGAAGAAGAAGAGAAGACTCCTACTTCACACATCAGCACAACAAAAATCCACCCTGATGCCAGCAGAGCTAACACTGTAGATAAGCACACATCCCTAAATTCTAGGGAGATGCACAAACATCTCCCACCCTCATCCCAGGGAAAAAAATGTTGAAACCTGCACTGATGATGGTATGATGTGACACAAATTTGAGCACGGATGGTACATCATCCATTTTTTTGATGAAGTACGAGCAGAACCTTTTGTTCCCACAGCCTTTGGGAAAGTTCTTTCACGTTTGCAGCGTCCTGCTGATGCACGACGTTGGAGCATGCCATTACTTTGCGTTGTGTCAGATAAACGAAATGGCAACTTGAAAACTTGAAAAGACATTTGCACAAGAACATCTACGAGCAAACACAAACCTCAACCAGCGCTCAGCAGATTCCACGGACAATTTTTTTCGCTTTTCCTCCTGAACCTGTTTCACTACCTATTTTTTATGTTTTGTTTCACGTTTTGCCAAAATTGGCCATTCTGCTGAAAAATGGGAGCTTTGAATCAGACATTTCAAAATCGACATAATGAGAAATCAGCCACTTCACAATCAACACTCTAAAAATCGGTGACCAGAAATTGAATGCTTATCAATAAACATGCTTAGAAACCAAGACACTTCATGATCAACAAACTAAAAAATCAACACATCATGGGGGCATGCACAGGCATGCAGGTTGGACTTTAATTAAAGCAATACTGTACAATCTCATAAAGCTAAGCCTACTTGTAGAGCACTGCTACTTCTTTTTTGTTTGTTTGTCTTTGTTTTACTGTCCTGTCTTCTGTTCCACCTCCATGACACACCTATGCCGCTCATTCCAACACCAAGTCCACAGCCACAGCCCAGCCTGGCCCGCTGCAGCTACGGCACCAGCAATCCACAGGGAGCGGTCAATATCAAGCTGTCAAGAGGCAACTCATCAGAGTACACACAGCACTGCTGCCGAGTCACTTCGCTGGTATTCTGTGGCGCCTGTTCTGATCCAACATACGCAGGACTCCATGCTGCTAAGGCAGCCCCCTACTGACCACAATAATTGCTTAGTCGCGGAGCTGGCGTGCTGGCTCCCCCTCCAGAGGGTGCCACCACATCCATCCAACGACACCCTCCATGAATTTGTCGATACCAGTGACTCTAACAGAATCAAACCAACGCCATACACATAGAGAGAACATCCAAACTGAGGTCGCCATGACAGCACGGCATGAAAGGCCACAGAAATTTGAGACTTTTTTCATGCTGATCGATGAGTGTGTGTGTGGATGATGAAGATGATGCTACGGATTTCCATTCTGGTCTGTCTTCTACGCTTACTTTCATAATATATCCCGGTGTCAACCAGGCCCGAGAGATACAGGCACCTGCAGTGTCGGTCAGGAAATTTGTGCAACACTACCAGAGACCCATCCATTAAGTGGATGAAACTCGACTGTGTGGTCCCAGTCTTCCCAACTGAGCCCGTAGCAAACTCAGCTGGGTAGGAGCCGGTCAGGGCAGAAAAATACCACATGACTCTGATGAGAATTGAACCCATGACCTCCCAGCCAGGACTCGGTGACGCTAACCACTTTGCCACGGCGGCTGGTGCTGCTTATTATTCGTTAACTCCTAGCAGTTCGTTCCTTAGTTATTGAACGTCTGCATTTAATATAAAACCATACATAGTTTTCTTTAGTTATAGTTTCTGCAATCACAAACATCTGCAGTCAGATTCTGCCAACCTCTATACAGACTCAAAATGAAAAAAAAAATATCAACCTACGTTTCAAATACATAAAAGTCCACACATTTTCATGCGCAGTCTTTATTTCATCATGCGTATACTGTTATCAGCCATTTCTGTTAAAAAAAAGAAATTAGAACCAAAACGTCTGAAGTGGTAAGAGTTAATGAACCTTTTATTAAGACCTTTCATGCCTAGCCTCATGATGCACTGATGCCGACTGCTCCTAATGCATTAATCAGCTGGGAGTGTCACAAACCACCACTGAGCAGGCACGAAAGGTAAATGAGCAAAACAAACAAACAACAAAATCAAAAAGCTTCCTCATGTTATCTTTCAATGTTTGCATGATCAAAATTTTTTTTTAAAAAGGCAAAGCTTCCAGCTACAGGCCTGCACTTTACTGATGGTCAGCTAAAACAAAAATAAAATAAATAACAGGTACAGTTTCTGCTACAGACTTGTAGTTTAATGTTGGTCTGATAAAACAAATAAATAGCTGGTACAGCTTTCTGCTACAGACCTGTACTTTACTGTTGGTCTGCTAAAACAAATAAATAACAGGTAAAGCTTTCTGCTACAGACCTGTACTTTACTGTTGGTCTGCTAAAACAAATAAATAACAGGTAAAGCTTTCTGCTACAGACCTGTACTTTACTGCTGGTCTGCTAAAACAAATAAATAACAGGTAAAGCTTTCTGCTACAGACCTGTAGTTCACTGTTGGTCTGCTAAAACCAATAAATAACAGGTAAAGCTTTCTGCTACAGACCTGTACTTTACTGCTGGTCTGCTAAAACCAATAAATAACAGGTAAAGCTTTTTGCTACAGACCTGCAGTTTACTGTTGGTCTGTTGTAGCTCCTCGGCCTTCTTTTCTAAGTTGACGATCCACTGTTTCCGTTTGTGCCGACACCGGGCTGCTGCGGCTCTGTGCCATGAATATTCAATACAGTCATTAAAAACACTTTCAGTGACGACAAACATGACCAGGAATTCATGAACCTGATAGATGGTTTGGGATTTGCAGCTATTGGACTGAAAGTGAAAAGGCGAAACCCAGAACAACATCAGAAATATCTTTATACCTAATTCTCTACACCTTTATGGCTAATACTGATGGGGATTCATAAGAGGTAGGAATATCTTGGAGGAAAAAAAAAGGAATAGAGGAGTGTGGTGAAGGATGGAAAGGAATGAAAGCTAAGCTGGTGTATGCTAAGGAATTTGTGGGAAGTTAAAAAACATTTTTAAAAAGGAATAGAGGAGTGTGGTGAAGGATGGAAAGGAATGAAAGCTAAGCTGGTGTATGCTAAGGAATTTGTGGGAAGTTAAAAAAAAAAATCAAAAATTAAAAAAAAAACTGCTGTGCAGTTTTAAATGTTATGGTTTGAGATACAATTATATGAAAATGTATCTATTACCACTGAAAGGACTTTAATGCCATAATTAGTAACTGAACAAATTCGTACATCCTTTATCTTAAGAGATTAATTCATTTTTCTCCATTGGCTGTAAATCCTGTGCAGTGTGCTCTCGAAACTTAGATATAATGTAGCATATTCGGGCTATTCGGCATGCAGTGACACCTTCGAGAAACTGAATCTCAATACATGAACAACCAGGTAGTCACAGACTCCATTTTACTGATGCCCTTCAATATCATTCATTTTTTTTACAGTGCCCATTTCATAGAAATGTCAAGTTCTTTGTTCCTCTTTCAACAATAATATTGTTATCTTGTAAGTGTTCTTTTGGTGTTGTTGTTGTTGTTTTTTTTTGTGTGGTCTTTTCTGCCATCTCTTCTGGCAGCTTTTTAACCCCTTGACTGCTGGGATATTTTCTACTTACAACATAATCATATGATGGAACAACCCCAACTGTTCTGACAGGCCAGAGCAGAAACTGATCGTTCCCATTCACTTACATATGAACATTCATCGACATTTTCCTGGATTATTTTTGTATGAGAACCCACAAATAAAGATAGATAGTTTCCTAATGTAGAATAAAACTAATTCAGAATCTGAGAAGAATGGCAAAATCAAGCCCATGGTACCACTCCAAAAGAAGAAAATATTCCAGCAGTGAACTTGACATGTGTGACGTATGTACTGAGATTAGTTTTGTCACATAGTACAAATATGTGTTGCCCATACATAGACTTACTTCACCGTGCGCTATATACATTGTCCACACATACTTTTGTCTTGTTCTGTACTCTTTATGTCATAAAAAACCCATCTACTTTGTTATGCACTGTGTATGTCATCCGTATGTACTTTCAGGTTTGCTATGCTCTACATACTATCCATTTCAAAACAATAAACAAGTAGGGTAACTCTTGCTCCCATAAGAAAACCTAACACAGAGATGGGGAGTTTGTATTATACTCCCTGTTTGGCTAGTATACTTACCATGTCAGACAATAGCATTCACGGCAGTTCAAGACTGGCACAGTCTTTTAAACTTGAATAAAGTCAGACAAATACAAAGGCGAACAATCTAATAGTGGGGAAAAACAAGCACAGGCCGACAACCCCTCTGTCATCACAGAAATGAATTGACAATTGTTCATCTTTGTATTTGTCTGACTTTATTCAAGTTTAAAAGGCTGTGCCAGTCTTGAATCAAAGTTACTCTGTGTTAGGTTTTCTTATGGGAGCAAGAGTTACCCTACTTGTTTATTGTTTACTGTTCCCTGCCTCATTTCAGTTTCAGTTTCGTATCCATTTCATACTTTACATGTACATTTTACATCAGCCAACCACCTGTCAGCAAAGTCAAAACCTGACGCAATGTGTACAACAGATCTTGCTTTTTTTTCTGAATAGTGTCCCTAAACGGCTGCCCTCTTACGTACACGTGACACAGAGTTTCTTTAGAACCTTTCGTCAACTGGCGCCAGCTGTCAGCATCATTCCTTCCCTTGCGTTGTGTGGGCTGAACACTGATAAGATTTATATGTATAGACTACCTGGGCAAGCACTCAACAAAAGTAAATTGGGGGAGGGGGGGGGCAGGAGGGGAAGGACAGGGCAACCTTCAGTTTAACTACCAATTTATACCATTCAACTCCTTTCACACCAAAGAGCGGTTAGTCTACTTTCCATCACCATAATGATTATTTGGGAAAGGTTGAGTATTCAGACAGAGCATTCTGAGTAGGAAATTACAATCTGTTCAACAGCCATTTGCAATGCTTCTCGATCAAGCTTTAAAAAAAAATGCCGAGAAAATCTTTCCGCTACCTTGTATCAAGTGTGACTGATAACAGCAATAGCTGGCAGCAACACAGGTGCACATTTTCCACAGTCGTGGTTTTAATTATGCGACTAAGCACCACTAAATCAATGAAGACCACGATATAATGTAGGGCAAATTGATTAACAAAACTCAAACCACGCATGGGTAACAATGCCTTAGGTGACCAAGATAAGCTAAATCGAGCTGGATATTCAAAATACTGCTAGAACAAGGGAGTAGCCACAAATGGTTTGTCACAAATTTCAGAAAAACACACCCATGTTAAACTGCGTCCTCTAATATATTTTTACAAACAAAATTTCGTCAAAATTGAATTACCAGGGATATGAAAAGTGGAGATAGGAAGGGAACAGAGGGATACACAGAGGGAAAAGAGGGTGGGAAGAGGAAGGGAGACAATTATTTTTGTGAAAAACAGTATGCCAGTTTGCTCGGCACTAACGTTTGTCTGGTGATTTTTTGGAACCCTCTTACTGAAAAACAATGTGGTAGCTGTGATTCAGTCAATAACACTGCACCAGTTTTCCTACCTGTTTCTTTCCAGCTTTCCTACCTGTTTCTTTCCAGTTTTCCTACCTGTTTCTTTCCAGTTTTCCAACCTGTTTCTTTCCAGTTTTCCTACCTGTTTCTTTCCAGTTTTCCTACCTGTTTCTTTCCAGTTTTCCTACCTGTTTCTTTCCAGTTTTCCAACCTGTTTCTTTCCAGTTTTCCTACCTGTTTCTTTCCAGTTTTCCTACCTGTTTATTTCCAGTTTTCCTACCTGTTTCTTTCCAGGAATTTCTGCCTCCTCTCCACAGGATCATCAGTGTCGATGGAACCGTTCTTCGGTCGTTTGCTGCAAGGAAATTCAACCCGTTACAAAGAAGTCCCTTCATAACTACTCTCAGAAGTCCTTAGAACTGGGTTCTTTAGAGGGAAATAAGATGTTGCTGTTGTTGGTGTTGTTGTTGTTGTTGTTGTTGTTTTTGTTGCTGTTGTTTACTCCAGTGGCATTACCCCCATGCCGCTGTCTCCAGCTCCACTTCCACAGTTCCACCCTGGCCTACCCTGCTGCTGCCCAAGGGGTAATCCAGATGGGAGAGTCAGCCTTGCGCTGTCATAAGGCAGCCCACCAGAGCAGACATTGTACTGCTGCCAAGTCATTTCTGTGGAGTGCAGTGGGCGCCTGTTTTGATTCAACGTATTGCCGCCCAGAAATACAACTGCCGTTAAGTCTGAAAATTTTTTTTTACAGGAGACGGGAAAAAAAAAAAATTATTATCCCTACAAGATATCCTGCGAGCTGAGTTATGGTACAAGTAGTTTGATTACAGCATGTTTATTTTCAGGATAATGTGATTGGGACTTGGCTATTATGTTATGCCCCTTGGCCCGCTCTTGTAGTATACCAAAAATCTCAAAAAATGCAAAAAACTTGTTTCGGCATTCAAATTTCAGGGCGGCGAAATCATGCAGGACACCTACTACTAGGCCTCCTACTGCTCACAATAATTGCCAAATGGTGGAGCCATGGTGAGAGGACGTCCCCTGCAGAAGGTGCCACCACATTCGTCAGCCAGTCCCCGTACGATATGCTGCTTGATGAGGATGAGGATGATGAAGATGATACCATGGCGAGTTCCACTGTGGTCTGAGACTGCCTGAAAGGGATGCATTCTATATTTCCTTTCACGATGCATCCCTGCACAATCTGAGCTTCTAGGGGTATGAAAGAGTGGTGGGGGGGGGGGGGGGGGGGGTCGGAGGATGAGGCAGGGGAGGGGAAAGAGGGGTAGGCCCAAGATACACAGATACTTGAAGAACTGGTCACCAAATTTGAGCAACTCTCTCACAGATGCTTCCATTTAGTGGATGAAACACAACTGTGTGGTTCCAGTCTTCCTAGCTGAGCTAATAACAAATCTCAGCTTTAAGATACGAGCCAGCCATGAGCCAGCCAAATCCCACGAACAGAAATGGATCTTGACCATTCAATGCCATGCAGTTCTTTCCAACAGATCGAAGATGGTGCGTTTTTCGCTCTGACAAGACACACCTCAGACAGGCCAGAAGCTGCACTTTCCCCCACCAGACATGATGGCATAACAATGGCAATTATCATTGTGAGAGGCAAACTCGGAAAGGTGATGGCTTTGGATCTGACCCTGCTGACCACAAAAGTAACACCATCTGATTCTTCCGGTTCCAGGGCCAGTGCATCTGCTGCTAAAGCAGTAGAAGTTTTCCAACTTAGGCACACAAACCTTCAACATTTTTTTTTCAAACTTACAATTTGCCACCAGGATTTTAATAGACTGCAGACATTTAGAAGTAACACTCAAGAAAAATAATCCCCCCCCAAAAAATATTAAGTAAACTTTTAAGCACCTATAAAACGATCGTAACATTTAAGGCTGTAGAATTTTTTTCAAACCTCGTCAAACTACGGTAACATAAGACAACGAACAGTCGATCTCTTAGCACACTGCGACTGACTTCATAACATAAGTCAACGAACAGTCTATCTCTTAGCACACTGCGACTGACTTCACGACTGTCTCCACTTCCGGCCGGGCACCATGCGTGCCCCTCCTCACCTGACCGCTCCAGGTCGGCCAGATTGAAGTGGCTGGAAGGAGAATTCAGGAGTACTGGGTGGAGGTCGAGACAGGGGTAGCCAGGTTGCCAACATCCAACCCCCCAGACTCTGAGGGGATCTGCCCATGGAGGTGGGGCTCAAGGGGGGGGAGGGCTGGCCCTGGGCCTGTAACGTCTGTTTTAACCTCTGAAAAAAACACACACAAAAAAACAAGAAGGATAACAAAACAATAACATATATTTATACAGATTATGGTTCAGCTGATCTGCTCTGTGCGCTTTACAAAAGACACCAGAAAAACAAAGTCTCTAAAATCAGCCTCTTTAGCCCCCTCCTCATCACACCACACACCACACCACACCACACACACACACAACACACACACCACACACACCACACACACACACCACACCCCAAACACCAAACACACACACACACACACACCAAAAAAAAACCAAAACAACCACACAACCACACACAACATACCCACCAACACACACCACCACCCCAAACAAACACACACACCACCAAAACCCACACCAACACACACACACAAAACCAAAACCCCCAACACATACACACACCACAACACACCCACACACCCCACCCACTTCCCCCAACCCCTTACCCCCTCCAACACACACTTGCCACTCCCTCCCCTACCCCCCATACCCTCCCAAACCTTCACACCAACATGCCCACGCACGTACTACCCCAACAATAACAGACACAGACACACACAACACACCACTTCAAACCCACCAAACACACACACACTAACACACACACCACAAAACAACACACACACACACACACACACACACACACACACAACACAACAAACACACACACACACACACACACACAACACACAACACACACCACAAACACACACAGATTTCAAACTCATCCCCTTTTTTTTTTCAGGCCACCCCGGGGGTCCCGGGGGCGGGAGGGACGAGGTCACCCCGGGGTGCGAGCCAGCCAGCAGTCTATCTGGGGGGGCAGGGGGCGATGGAGCCTTGCGGGTCTGCGCGGGCGAGGGGTGCCCACGGTGGTAGGTGTGCACAGGAAAAAGCGTGACCCACGGGAGTGGAGGTACACCTGGACGATGCGAACAGGGGGGGTAGGAATTAGCAGAACAGGTGGGGGCGGGAAGGGGAGGGGGGGGGGGGGGGGGGGGGGGGGGGGGGGGGGGGGGGGGGGGGGGGGGGGGGTGGGTGGGGGGTTTTGGGGGGGGGGGGGGGGGGGTTTTGGGGGGGGGGGGGGGGGGGGGGGGGGGGGGGGGGGGGGGGGGGGGGGGGGGGGGGGGGGGGGGGTGGGGTGGGGGGGGGGGGGGGGGGGGGGGGGGGGGGGGGGTTGGGTTGGGTTGGGGAGGGGGGGGGGGGGGGGGGGGGGGAAAAAAGGGGGGGGGGGGGGGGGGGGGGGTTTGAAATTTTTTTTTTTAAAACGACGTTATTTTATGTCCCACTGTTCCCTCCACGCAGAGATTTGGAAAGTTCCCTCTGTGTCCCACAGGCGCTTTTTCTTTCCGAAGAAAAAAAAACCAAAAAAAGGGAGCACACTCCCACGTCCAGGGCCAAAATGTTTTTTTTCGAGTC
The DNA here is from genome assembly GCA_018398815.1 of Conus ventricosus. Taxonomy (NCBI): domain Eukaryota; kingdom Metazoa; phylum Mollusca; class Gastropoda; order Neogastropoda; family Conidae; genus Conus; species Conus ventricosus. The sequence continues at coordinate 36,267,943 of CM031627.1, read as the reverse complement.
AGGTTTGTGCCATTGAGACCATGACTGGGAATTTCTGAATTTTGACCCAAAAAAAATACAAGTCCCCCCGAGTCTCAGGGGTTTGACATTTTCTTCACACGCATACTCTGCCACCTGAAAATCAGTCAGGGAAACCTCTGAAAAAAACCCAAATTAAAAAAATTTTCACCCTTTTCCCATTATCCTTTTTCTTTTTATTTTTTTTTCTTCAAGGAATTACTCCAGTCTTGGGGATCTGAAACCTGGGAGAGAGAGAGAGAGAGAGAGAGAGAGAGAGAAGGAGAAGAGAGAGAGAGAAGAGAGAGAGAAAGAGAGAGAAAGAAAGAGAAAAGGAAGAAAGAGAAATAAGAGAGGGGGGGGGAGAGAGGGGAGAGAAAAGAGAGAGAGAGAGAGAAGAGAGAGAGAAGAGAGAGAGAGAAGAGAGTGAAAGAGGAGAGATCGGAGGGATGCGGGGTTTTCTTCATTCTTTAAACGAAAAGCCATTCGCACCTGTTCAGCGTCATCCTGGGGGGGGAGAGACAGGAAGAAGGGGCTGAAGCCCTGGGGGTAAGCGCATCCATACCTCAGGGCCCCCGGCGGCTGGCCTGGAGGAGGAAGGGAAAGAGGGCCCAGGAGGAGAGGGGGATGCACCTGTCATCAAACCTCCGGGGGCCCGGGCAAGAGTTGGGGGGAACTGCCAAGCCGACACCACCTTGGCGCTTTTAAGCATGCTCCGCAACCACAGTAAAGGTCATGTTGTGGTGTGGTGTGTGTGTGTGTGTGTGTGTGTGTGTGTGTGTGTGTGCGTGTGCTTGTGTGTGAGCGCGCGCGTGTATGTGTGTGTGTGTGTTTGTGTGTGTGTGTGCATGTGTGTGTGTGTGTGTGTGTGTGTGTGTGCGTGCGTGCGTGCGTGCGTGCGTGCGTGCGTGCGGCGAGCGCGCGTGCGTGCGTGTGTGTGCGTGCATGCAGGCGTGCGTGCGTGCATGCCTGCATGTGTGTGTGTGTGCGTGTGTGTGTATGTGTGTGTGTGCACGCGTACGCGTGTGTGCGTCTTCTTTTCCTTGACACCCTCCCCCCCCCTTCCACCCAGTCTCCTCAACCCCCCCCCCCTCCCCCCCTCCCCCCCAACAGTCCCATAATGCTCAATCAGCCACCCAATACGCAGACACACTGCAATGCACTCTACCAGCGTAACCCCATCATACTGCAATGCCTCACACCAGTCGCAGCAATGCTCAACACTCACCAGACATGAGACTTTAGCCAGTGGATAAAGCCTGAACATTTTCAGAGGGTCAAGGAGGCAGCATGGACGCCTACAGTTTTCTCAATACGTTTCTTCTTTCCTATCCTTCTAAACACTTTGAACCTGCTTTTTGTTTTTTCATCATAGGGGTTTTTGAGATGCCGGCAGAAGGTTTTACAAATAAAACTGGAACCAAATAAATGGATATGATCAAGAACACGAAACCTGATGGTCTAAATCTTACATACCCCCCCCCCCCCCCCTCCAAGTCTTGCCCTGGAGATTTTTCAATGAGCCTGAATTCAGGGTAAAGCCTGAGAACTCTCCTGTGCGCTTACCCTGTCAGCGACATTTCCAGCCCCTGACCCAGCATGACCTCGGTGGCGG